>VZRN01006642.1:2257463-2290250 GCA_013397935.1 Dasyornis broadbenti | reverse complement strand
TTTTTTTTTTTTTTTCTTTTTAAGAGGATTAATTGGACAGATTTTCAATCTAGCCAGTTAGGGAAACTGGGGCAAGTTCTGCTTGCTTTCTACCATTGGTAATTCCTTGTGGTCACTGGCGCTGCTTATCTGGAGAGAAACGCAAGCAGAATTTGGTCTGTTATGGATAAGCACCAAAAAGTAAAATGAGTCATAGCAAAATGTGTGTGGCCCTGTGGACAAATGCAGTGAAAACTGTTGGGGGCACATTTGGGTGGGAAAGGGACAGTATTTGCATGTTGTCAATGCATTTCCTACATGGCGTTGTGGGGGAGTTGATTCCTTCTCTACTGAAGCTGTAGTGATGCTCTGGTCGCTTACGGCGGTGCTTGGGAGAAAACTGAAGGTTTGAATTCTTTAGAAATCTGTGAAAGGATTCTCAGTTTGAGTCAAACATAGGCTGAAGGATTTTCTGCATGTTTTGCAGTGTGTATTGATTTCCTGCTCCGCACCTGAAATATGAAATGTGAGGTAATTTCCTTGTTACGTGGGGTATTGGACTAAATCCAGAGGGGCACAGATGACTGACAGTGGAGCAGAGCTGGTGCGTACTGTAACATGTGTCTTGTTCTGTGCAGAGACAGGCAGGTAAGTGATCTGGTGGAGTGAGTTAGGAGAAGAGGAGCTGAGGGAGTGGATTGCAACCAGTAGTTCTGCTTCTAACTTATGCCACTTGGGGCAAATCTCTTCAACCTGGAGTGAAATACTGTTTTCATTAATTCAGACATAAACTTCTCTTGGTTTCAATGGAATGTGTTTTTTCTCCTCTGCAATTTCTTGTGTTTTCTTTCAGATATAGTACACAGGTGGGGAAAAAAATGATATAATATTGAACATCATCAATGTTATTACAATGCTGCCAGCAGAGAAGCTAGCGAATAAAACCCATTGTGGCTGTGCATGTATTAAGGCTTTCCTTACACTGATGCTTTCCTTGGTTATTGAACAATTTTGCATTTTCTCATTTCCATATCTTAAAATCTGTTGTTTTAATGACATTTTATTGACTTGATACATTTTAAAACATATGCTTTCTGCCAAATTTGCCTGTGGTGTTTGCACATCCAACATTATTGTACTTGTGTGATTCTTTGTCACTGAAAAAACCCGAACCCAACAACTGAAACAGTTTTAGGAAATACATGTAGGAAATTACTTAATACTGTAAATACATAATTAATCTTGCCAACCATCAGAAAAAAATGCATTTCAATACATTGTAATTTCTACAATTATTTCCAGGTTATGACATGATAAACAATTGTCTTGGGTTCCACAATTTAAAGTATACCCAGTAAATGACTATTGAAGATGGTTGAATAATTGGTGGTGGTGAAGGGTGAACTTTTCCTCTAGGTTAGTTTCACAGTAGCTTATATGAATTTATAAATAAAACTCTTCTTTTCCTTCCCTGCTCTGCTCCCAGCCCGCAGTGCAGTTTGTGCAAGTCCAAGTGGTCTTTCTTCTGCTGTTACATGTCTGGTTTTAGGCTCTAGCTGGAGTTTACAGCATGCAAAATGCTTTCTATTTTTCACAGAGCTGGAAGAACAGGTAGGGAGGAGAGGTTTCAGGTACCAATCTCCAAGTTTTTGGAATGAAAAGGAAGATAATTGTTACTAAGGAATGAAACAATCATCTAATTTTCCATAATCTGATAACTTTCAGTCACTGCTAACTATGGCCTGATTTGAACAAGCCACGTAACAGTGAGCAATTATGTATAGGATTATTCAGTATATGCTAAACATTAATTGTCATATTTGGAATGAAACAACCGTGTCATTGCTGGCATGCCAGAGAAGAACGCCAGCAGTTTGTATTTCAGCATGAGAATACGCTGGGAACTGGTCCATTGCTAATGAAAGAAGTGAGCAGAATTCTAGTTTTAATAAAAGGCTGCTAAGGACCTTCTCTCAGTTGTTGGTTTTTTCAAACTTCAAAGAAAAGCTTCTTTGCTAAGAATATTTGTTTGAACTTACTTAGTCTTTATTTTTAACATGAAGTTAAAATCAACACTGCTAGCACAGTTCTAAGAAAAGGTAGACTGTAGTGTCATTATATATTTCATTATAAGTGGTTCAGAGTATTATAGGTGAAATGTGTGTTTACTTCAGAGACTGAGTATGTGACAAGGAGGAAAAACAGTGGCCAAGAAACTTCTCAGAAGGCAGAACAAGGTCTCATCCCCAGCCTCTTTTTCCAGCACACTTTCTATGGTTTGTTAAGGCAGCTGCTTTCCTATAATAATTTTCCTATGCAGAAAAACAGAAGCAGCTTCAAATGTTTCAGGGCAAAAGCAAAGCTGTGAATTCTGTAGATTATTTACATCCTAAGTTAGCGACCCACCACTTCCTCACTTTGTGGGTTGTAGATGCTTGAATAAAGAAGAAATTATTATTTAATATGCACCCATTGTTGTTGTGCACGGTATGGTCTCTGTTCAGGAGCTTACTGGGGCTGGCTGCTGCAAAGACACCTCTACCACATGTGGCACAACCTGAGTCTGAATTTGGAACAGAGGTTTCTGTAAAGGGCTTTCAGGCAAACAACTATTTTTTTTTTTCCAAGTGCTTCTTGGAATTAGTATCACCTGAAGAGGTCTGTGCTGAAAACCTTCTGTGTGGTGGCTGTAACTCTCACCTTGGGAAAAGGGTCTAATGTATTCCCCCTTCCTAGTGGTGTTTAAATGGTTTTGCCTTTAACTATGTCATCTGGAGATAAAATATGTATTTGTACGTCTTACTATGCTCTGTGACAAATTGACAGTATAAAAGCACACCCTACTCAGGTGAGGCTTTGCTCTATGTTA
The DNA here is from genome assembly GCA_013397935.1 of Dasyornis broadbenti. Taxonomy (NCBI): domain Eukaryota; kingdom Metazoa; phylum Chordata; class Aves; order Passeriformes; family Dasyornithidae; genus Dasyornis; species Dasyornis broadbenti. The sequence continues at coordinate 2,287,402 of VZRN01006642.1, read as the reverse complement.
GTTGTAGGGAAATTAAAAGAAAATCTATGAATGAAATTAGTGACTTTCTACTTTTTTCTAACTTAAAAATTGACCTATTTGAATTGATAACTTCCTGCTTTACAGAAAAAGGCTTGGTCGTTTTAAATCCAAGTCCTTGGTTTTGGAGGTGTGTTTTATGTAAGTATTCTTCATTTCAAAATATGACTTTGATATGGCCATATACTAGACTCAGTGTGCAGCAATCCTGAGCAACTCCAGAGTTCTTTGATGTGCAAACTTTAAGAATAAGAGATTAACCTCTCTCCCTGGTAGACAAAGAGTTCTTATTTTTCAGCTTTTTATGGGACCTTATCCAGAAGTCATCAAAGTCTATGGAAACGATCCTATTTACTTCAATGGAGTTGAATGAGGAACATGATTTTTGTGGTTGGGTGTTTAAAAAAATGCAACAAAAACTTTGCAGTAAAGTCATAATTGCATCCAGATGAGTTTCCCTAAGTGGTTATGAAGCAGCTGGTGGAAACGCCTTGACATGACCAAATTCAGCATGCCACTTGTTTCTGTGTGTGGGAAAATCTGACACAATCTGGAAGTAATTAGTCTGGAACCGACAGCACCCCCTGAGCAGTCCTTTTAAAATGAGTTGCAAATAAAAAGGCTAGAAAATCCCAAATAATAGGTATATTATCTTCTCTGTGTTGTGGAAGGTGTTTTTATCAGTAACAAGATTTCCAGTTTTCAAATGTGTTTTTGACCTGTATCACATTGTATGTGCAACACATGGTGATGGTTGTCTTCCTATCATTCGACTTTTTTTCTTTTCTTCCGTACATTACACAGTCTTCTGGGCCAAAACCTCTTTTCTTATTAACATCTAGGACACTCGATTGGAATTTCTAAGCAAGACTAGTTTGGTGGTGTGGGCACAGGAGCCTTTGCTGTGGACAGTATTCTGTACTCTGGCTGGGTTCTTTTGTGTGTTACTGCTGAGGTACTAAGAAACTTGAATAAAACACTTAAGAATAAAACCAAGAAGAAACCCAGTTAAACAAGGAAATGGAGATAAGTGCTCACATAATGTTCAGCCAGTGGGTTTATTCGTTGCGGTGCTACTCTGTCTGTGGTGATTCATTCCCAAGTGCAGCCATCTCAGGGCAGAGCCTTATCCTGCCTCTGATGGTGTTCAGTAGCAGCTGTTTAAGGAAGACAATAAAAAAAGACAAAAAGCTAGTAACAGCTCACCAGAATTATGTTCCCATCTTCAAAAATGGGCTGTAAATGTACGTCCCTGATTTAAGTGGAATTACTTGTGCTGTTTCAAGTAAGGGAAATATGAAGACAGTGTGGCCTTATATCTTTCCTTCTGTGAGGTCAGTGCTGAACTGCTGAGCTATTACTGCTTGACCAGAGACCCTGAAAAAATAGGTTGGGGCAAAAGAGAGAAGAAACTAAAAAATGTAAAGATCTGATTTTTTTGAGGCAGCATGCACAAGGATGGAAGCATTGTTTGGCATGCTTTTTAAAACAGCAATAGTACATAGCACATGTATTTCTTAATGTGAAATGGGAAGAGGGAACAAAAGAGGAATTGCAGAAAAATGTACTGATTAAAAACCAGCAAGACATAATATACTCTCTAGCTTCTGAAACAGAAACAAAATTAACTTTTTCAATTCTGTTATGACTAGCTGAGCTATAATGTAATATAGTAAATCTCTCAGTATTATGTAATAAAATTAGTCAAAAGATGACAAAAGCATAAACCATGCATTAATGAAAAAGCCTTGCAGGACTTGTATTTAAATTGGATTGTGCCTGTTTGATTTATGCTGGTGTGTAAGTACACTTGGCTCAAGTGTCTGTGGAAGCACGGACAGTAGCCTCTTATTCTGTGTGCGCTGCTCCTTTTCATTGTGCGGGGTGGTTTTTGTTTTTTTGGTTTTTTAAATTTTTTTTTTAACGTTTGGAAATACATTACTAAATATTACAACAGCATTGTCAATTATAGGGTAGTGGGAATAGATAAGTCTGTTGTGCAGTCTGGGAATATAATTACAAAGAAGGAAAAAGCCTTATTTTACTGCAGCATGGTAAATGGTGGAATTGCTAGATTGTCTCGAGCTCACTCGGCTCAGCTTAGATGCACATAAAACCCATCAGCAGCAAACTTTTCACTCAAGCAGCATCAATGCATTTTAAGAGGAAGCATTCCCCTGGTTTCATTTAGATTGCAGGCAAGCTCTGCATGTGTTGATATTTCAGAAACCAAAATAGATTCAAATACCCTTTTTTTTTTTCAACATAATTTCTGATGGTACCTCTGATGATGCTGTGGGTTTAATGACGGTGGCAGCTCTTTGTTCGTGCATAACGTGCATAAGCCTGCAAGCTGTGCAGACCCTGTTAGCAGCATTTAAAACAGCGCCCCGAATCAGTTATAGAGATGAATATCTAATTTATAGCTGTGAAAAATGAGAGGAAACAGAGGTGGATTATCAAATTCCATATCAATTTCTTTCCTTGTGTCCGAGCCTTATTTCTGCTCCCTGCTACTGTCTGCTGATAGAAACACCGCTTGGTGCTTCATCAGTATATTGTATTCAGCTGCAGCGTGCAAACACTGTCAGTGTTTTAGTATCCCAAGACACTAGAGCTTAGCTCTTCCCTGTTTCGTTCAACATGACAGATGTGTTTGAAATCTCTGTCCTGAACAAAAAAATGCACAGATATGGGAAGCTGCTTTCTAATGCAAGTTGTAAAGGAAGTAGTGTGACAATGTGGGAAGGATTAAAGAAATACGCTAAAATTGAGCTTTTCTTTGTAAAAATGAAGTCAGTTTAAATGAGGCAAAGAAAAGGATCGAATATAAGCAAACATGATGCTAACTGGTCTGGAATGAAATAGCATGGACTGTGTTCCTGCCTTCAAAATCCTGTTTGCTTCCTGCACTATTCCTGGATTGATTCCTGCCTTGCAGTCCAGCCAGGCCAGGAGGCTCCATGCTGTAGTGGCAGAGTGATTGGGACTGCGCCCTTTTCCCTGGTGGTGTGGGATGTCTGTCATCTCACTGTCTGTTGTGGAAGGCACAACTGTCCTGTCTCTGGGGCTGCATCTTCTGTGGAGCGAATCCCTGACTCGCTGTTGGGCGCTCCCAGGCCTGCAGGAGATGGGGATCCTGTGTGATGTGGTGTCCCGGTCAGCGTGCCCTGGCACAGCATGTCCTCATGTCGCCTGCCACCTGCAAGGCGTTACCTGAGTGGGAGTGGGTGGGAGGCAGCGCCTGTCTGACGAGGCTTCCTTGAGCACTGCGGGGATGAGGTAACGTTGCAGGATTTAATGGGATCCATGTGACTCAAGTTGCTGATACCGATACACTGATTTATGTGCTGATGGATCTGACAAGCGCCCAGTCTCCTTTGAGCCCTCCACCCTGGCCTGCGTTACGGAGATGCAACGAGGTAACTCTCATCCCGTTGTGGTTTCAGTCCACCCACACGCACCATATGTGTAATTTTTCTATAAAGGATAACTGTCGGGATATATGTGATCTCAATTTAAGACAGTTGCACATACTCTTATTTTTCACATGTAACTGTTTAGCTATGCAATTTATCTAACTAAAACTAGTTGTTGAACACCTAAGCAAGGCTAATTGTTGCGTTGACGGAATGCATCGTTAGATGCTTATTTAACAAAGTTCCTGGTATCTGCTATCTTATGTTGTTCAGTTCCGCTGGATATCTTGTGTTTGTTAACATTAATGCTCTTATGGGAATTTGTAATAAGTATGATGATATTATAAATGTTTGGCTTTTCAAAAGTGTTCTTTGTTGGGTGACTCTCATCTCATTTAAGTTGGTGGCAAATCCTTCATTAGTATCAAAACCAGTACCATTAAGGCAGCACACAAGCAGTTTTGGAAATGAGGTGCTTAGAAGGTGTCTGCTTGCAGGACTGACAGGATAACAAGCTCATTGCTTCTGTTACAATGCTAGAATTTGGCTATTTGCATAATATAGAGCAGAAACGCTTTAATTTACAATTCACAAATAAGCCTTTCAGACAGTGGTTTCAGACATGACTGAAATTTGTGAATGCTTCTCAAATAAATAAGGTCTCAAATAAATTGAAGGTTTTGAGCACATTTTGTTTATATCAGGAAGATGAAATTATACTTGAATGCCCAGGCCTGAAAACAGAATGTAATTTGGCATTTGTGCGTCAATGGTTCCTGAACAAGGGCAGTGGGGAAATACTGATACAATTCGGAGTTCAGTTGTGCATGTAATAGATACTAACTTGGTCATTCTGTGCTTGCATTGTAAACTTGCTGGTTTTGTTAATTGGTTGGCTATAAAGAGAAAAGGCTGCAGTTCAGAGGGACTCAGGATAAACTTTTTTAGTTCTTAATCAATATTTAAGGGTAGCGCTAGTACTGGAGAATCCCTGCTTGCCATAGAGCTGTAATAAACCCTGGTAGGTTTGAAAAGGCCTCCTGTTTAGTTGTATACTTGTCACAACTGAAAGACATTACTGGAGTTTGTCCCCTGGTTGCTGTGCTGGTCTTTTGGTTTAAAAGCATGATAGAGCACAGGGTGGGGCCTGGGAAGCATTGGGTGGTGGTGCTCCTGGCTGCAGGAATGTGTCTCCCAGCCACCGGATTGTGGTGTTCCCCGATGCCAGGGGAGCTGTGTGAAGATGGATGTAGGAGTAGTGGCAGATGTGCTGACTGAGGAGCTGCATCAGGAGATGCAGAGCTGAAAGAGAGATAGACGGCAAAGTCACGTATGATGTCTGTGATAAACACGATAAAAAGTTGCTGAGGAGCAGCTTGGATTACAAAGAACTTTCTGCCTCTTTCATGTCTCGCGATAATTAAACGGTCCATTTTTATTCAACTTCTTTCAAATGGGGTTCTAATTAAGCAATAACTAATGAAATATGAGATTAAGCATCAGCAGATCTCTGGTGGTCAGAGATGTGGCCAGGGCAAAGTTTAAAACGGTTTTATAAAACTTATATTTGAAACAAAGCAAAAATATTTATGAAACAGGAGACAGATTCTGTGAGTGTAAATGCAGATTGAATTAATTTTCTTAGTATTATGCTGAACTGAAAAAACATAAAATTCAATATGTATTCCTTTTAATGTGGTTGCTATATCATCACCACAAATCTAAAAGAAATGCATCCGTAACCAGATAAGGAGATGCTATCGTGCACTTGTAATTTTAATTAAGGTGCAACCTATTGGAGGAATATATATGTAAAGAATTAATTAAAATGCTGTTCGCTATATAAGAGATATCAGTATAGGAAATTTGCTAATTGCAGTATCATGGGGATCTGTGCTTTGCAAGCTGTTTTGTGGTGCTAAGAAAGCGTCTTCGTGTGGATCAGAGGGACATCTTGGGGGAACCAGGAGACGATGACAACGACCTTCTTTCTGGATTAGTTTGAGTAAAAGTAGTCGCTAGTCTTGCTGCATTTGTGCATGTCAAACAGTGTTATTTCAGTTTCTGTTTTTCTTTGGGGTGGGTGGCTGGCACAAATGCTCAAAATACTTGAGATAATTGGACATAATTTGATTGCATCATGGTAATCCTGACTCCTGCAAGAAGGGCTTTTGAGGTGGTTAAGATACCTTTAAAGACTTGAGTCTTTCAATGCTGTTGTTCTTGATAACCTTTTTATCGCTGCGAGTTTGTACGAAGGTACTGCTGGAGTTCCTCAAAGATCAAATCGTGCCTTATTTAATATTTTCATTAGCAGCCTTTACAGAAGAATGAAAAGCGTGCTAAACAAATTTGCCAACTCCAAAGCTGAGAGACATTGGCAAGGCGGGGGAGGACTGGATTATTGTGTGAGAAGAACTGCTTTCCTCTGCCGTTAATTGGTTTCTGGAGAATGTCATGTGCTTAAGGACGGATGATATTAATTTCTTCTATAAGCTCAACATCACCATTTGGGAGCAGCAAAGAATGAAGGTGTCCTATCTGTACTTAGGAAGATGAGTTTAAACAGCCACAGGTCAAGGAAGGGTAATTAGGATAATAGTGGAAGGATCAGCCAGCATTTACCAGTAGCCTGGAAGAGCTTGGCTTCAGCCTAGAAAAACATAATCTGAGAGGAGCTAGGATTGTTTTCTGTAACAAGAAAAATGGTAGAAAAAAAATCCCAAGCAAACCACAGTTATTTAAGCTAAAGGATGGTTTTAGCAGGCTGCATGGGGCCTGAATGGGCTCTGCTTCATCTGGCAGGCAGGTGATTTCTCATCTTATTTGGTGCTTCCATGGGCACAGTGCCTTGAGCATTAGCTAGTTTTGGCAAACCCCAACATCAAGTTGGAAGTGTCCTGTCTCCCCCCAGAGCACATTTATTGGGAGCTTGCTTTAAATGATTTCTTTGAAAAGAAAGAACAAAGCTTCTAGGGAGAAGTACTTAAAAAGCGAACTTAATGCACAGGCAGTCTTCTTTAAGGATTTACTGCTGCTCTTGGTGGGTGTGTGGATGCGCCAGACGTCTTCCAACACCTCTGAGTAGGTGCCAGTCTGTCAGATTAGCTCAACTAAAATAAACCTTTCTCCCACTCCCTGCCTGCTATCAGCCCTTTGAGAGAGAATTGCCTTTTAAAATGTACTGGGGTGTTCACTGGGCTTTCATTCTGTGGTTTTAAGCTAGTTTTGAAATGAGCAGAGAGGAGGTGAAAGATGTTGGGCGCTTTTAACACTGTCATTTAATGATCTCATCCTTTGAGCCTGTTTGTGGAGAGAAGGCTTATCTTGAGCTGTTCTCTCCTTTCCTTGCCTGTTTTCCACACTAATGTCTCCTATTGTGTTAAGCCAATAACCCTTTTTAATAGGTCAGTATAGTATTAATGAGCTTTTACACTGTGGTTATAAATGTCACACATGTTTCTAAGAGTAGGAGTGGGGAATAGAAAATATTGCCTGGATTTGTTCTCTTATTTTCAACAGTGTGAAACAAGTGAAACAGTTGATCTTCTGATTAAAATAAAAAAAAAGCTTTGATCAATCAGACCCTTTTAGCTCTTGTTATTTAAAATGTAATCCCGAGGACCAAGCATTGTGGCGCTTGCCTTTGTAAGCAACCTTCTTTAGGAAAGTTAAAAAAAATATGAATTTGCTGTGACATTGGTTTGTCTGTAATGAGTGAATTTTTCAGGACAACCTGCAAGTAAAAGTTGAGATTTTTCATTTGTTTTGTGAACACTGTATGCTCGCTTGACTGTGATGAACCTCTGCTTGCAGCACAGCAGAGTTTTGTCACCTCCTCAAAAGGCAGCAGAAATAGTGCTGACAGAGGTAAAAATGTAGCAGGCTTGGCTTATACCAGGAGCGGCCAGTATGATTGACTTGGTGTAACGTGTCCAAGTCTCCATATGGGTGGCAGGTCTAGGAAAACATATTGCACAGCCCAGAAAACAGCATAGTGGGAAAGGGACGCTGTGGTTCATAGAATGGAGGTGGTGGCAGCTCTCCAAGGCTCACACTCCTGCCTCCTTGCCAGTCTGAATTGCAGAGCTCCCCAGTAATGTCATCCTTCAGAGTTTCTACTGTTCAATTTCCTCCAGCAGTAACCGCTCCAGCACAGCATTGCTGCTGGCGAGACAAAGTAGCCTTAGTGCTGTCACTTCCATTTCATTTTCAGCCACAGTTACCTTAGTAAACAAAGGGCTGAACATCTGCACTTTTGCTTTATCAAATGGTTCTATAATGCTGCGAACCAAAAAAAGGGAAAGTAAGACATTTGAAAGTAGCTTAATAAATTAGTATTAGTATTGTAATTTGCTCACTCTTTACTTTTGGATTTTGGCTGCTTAGCAAAAATTGCTTGGAAGACCTATTAATTTTACCCTAAGAATGAAGATGCTGTATATAGAAAAATATCTGGCCATATGCTTGTATCTTTATTTTAAGGGACAAAGATTGATGAAAAGTAATTTAAAGGGAAAAATCATTTATTATTATACATTATGCTTTCAAAGAAAATGGAGAATAGATGGATTTAGAGTACTAATGTTCCCATTTGCACTATGGCTATGTATATAATATGTGCTTTTGAGAGATCAGGGTAGGTGTCAGGTAAAGAGTATTCTTGAATGGCAGAGTAAATATCACAAATTCTGCAGTGTTAAACAGCGAATCTGATGTGGACTTGCATGGCTTTCAGTATTGTATAGCTGATTTCATATCTGGTTGGTACATTTTACATTCCTCTGGCGTATTGTGCTGATTCTTTCTATTGCTGCTACAGCCAAGCCAAAAATTACTCGTCCATTTCAAGCTGATTACAAGAACATTTAAAAATCATTAGTAAAGGAAGAAACGTTATTACAAAAAAGGCCTTATAAAGCACATTTTTCTAAAAAGACTTTTCTGGACACAGAATATTTTCAGTTTTTTAAAATAAAATTGGAGTGTGTAAGTTGGTGAGTATGGTTGGAGGAATGGGCAGGAGTGGTGGGTTTTTTTTTTCCCCTGTGAGTTTTCTCCTGATATGAAATACCTGCAATTATCACTGTTGCCTTTTCCCCTATAGGAAATACTGGGTTTTTTTCTAGGCAGGTACAATGATTACTCCTGCAAAACTGTCGATTTAACAACAAATACCCCCAGCACTTTGCAGTGTTCAAGGAACCTGCATCATCGGCATATAATCATATACCACAGGTACTAAGTAGCAAGTGGCTTTTTTACCATTAGAGAAATAGTCAAATCTGGGTCAGCTCCCAGAATAATAAGAGTTTAAAGGTCTTGGACAACTTCCTAGTGCCCGCATATGAATCGCGAATGCTTCACTGTCGTGCTTCAGTGGTTCAGGGAAACATTAGCACTTTTTCATGTGCTCTCCGAGTCCTGTGCTGAGGTTGCTCATCCGTGGGCTCACGGTGCTGCTGCCCTCCTTTGAAAGAGAGCAATGCTTCAGGTTGGCATCTTGGGATTGATAACAGAGCTGTTTTTAGATGTCTGTCCTGCACCTGAATAGGCGACTCCCCATAAATTTATTCTGTTTACACGTATCAGGTCATTGGGATGCATAATGTCCTACAATAACCCCGGTGCTCCTGTTAATTTTTCTGTTAACAGACGCAAAAGAAAAAAATTAAATTGGGTCTTTCAGAAGTCGAGTTTTCTGTCTGTCTTGGAAGTGTTTGAAAATGGCTGAGGGAGCTCAGGACCACTCCTTGCCTCCCTGTTCTCACTGCCATTGAGCCTGTACAGCATCCTTTTAATACAGCACTAACCTTCTCAGCCAAATGGTAAATGTCATAGAGATATCTTCGTGTTTGTTTGGGGGCTTTTTTTCTGTGTGAGGTGAAGTAAACTTCAGTAAATCTGATCATGGAGAACAAATTTGATGTTGCTTTTGGGCATACTTATTCCATATCCTCTTTCTTACTTGTTTTCAGGACATAAGTGACACTAATTTGCACTTGTACAGTTCCTCTATCTTGATTACTGAGCAGGCTGGATGATGTGGAGATTAGCGATGACATTTTGAAAGACCAAATGCTTGCCAGTGTCTTTAAAATTCTCTACTTTTCCTTCCTTGTCTGATCAAGTCCTGGGGGGGAGATATCAGAGGCAGCTTCCTGCAAATGCGAAAGCACTAGAAAACATGATCCCTGGCTTGTTTGACAGATGAAAGTTTATCCTAATGTTTGTTTTTTGCAAGGGAAGCAGTATTGACTGTCGACCAGACCTAGCACACGTAACAGCACCTGCCGGAGCTTCTTCTAAGCAGGGGAAAAATTGTTTTTTGCCCTCCATAGTGGCATTCTTGTTGTTTGTGAGACATGAACAGTTGCCTTGGCAGGTCTCCAGCACCCATTGACACCTAGCATGGTTTATTTCCCTGTCCTCAGGAATTCTGCTCCATTCCTGGGAAGGCTCAAGCATGTCCTAGATGGGTTCATCAGCTGACGGTGGTGCACCCAAGCGTACCCAAACATGAGCTGCTACTGTTTTAAGACATTTTCCTATTTAATATCCTTAAGCATCAGTTTATGCCAGCACTATAGAGATTTCCATGAATGACTGTGGGAGACTTCACTCGTCACTCACAGATTGACTTACAAACTTTAGAAAGAGGTCAGTGGTTTGGGGATTTGACCTAATAACTTCCTAGAGCTACTGAGAAAAACAGAACAAGAGACATTTTGAGGAGCTAGATTTATTTTCTTTTCCTGAAAGTATTGCCACAGAAATCTTTGCATCAGTCAATTGCTGCAGGAATTTTGCATAATCCAAACCAGGCTTTTGTTAATACTTCACCAGTATCCTTTCAACCCGCTGAATGCGTTTTAATTGATTTGGCGGAACTATACTGAAGGATAAAGTTAGTCTTTATTAGCACAAAGGAGAACAGTAGGTAATTTTAAATTTTATTTTATTTAAATAAACCATCAGTATCTAATGTAGCAGTTAGTGCTTTCAGTAGTGTTAGCTATTTTGCAGAGTTAAAATAAAATACCTGACAGAAATATGCTGATGACGGCAGCTTGCCCAGAGCTGAACTCATTGTAATGAAACCTCCCGGACTGGAACGGGTGCCGTTCATGCTCCTCGCCCCCCGAGCTGTTTTTGCAGTGTGCAACACCCACAGCCAGCAGCTGCCAGGCCGTGCAGTGAGGCACCGCCGGGCTGTGGGGCTCCTGTCCTTTGGAGGAGGTGTCAGCCAGGCCATGGCAACAGGGCTGGAGTCTGGAGGAGCTCAAAGCGTGGGATTAGAAGAGCTTACATCCTTTGACTGTGTAGCGGATCACTGGATTGAAATCACTTTGATAGGTGCTTTTTGAGGATTTTGCAGGGTTGGTTGTTTTTTGATTTGTTTGGGGGTTTATTTGAAGTCCTAGCGACCGGGTTGCTTTGCTCTCTGGTTTTGCAGCAACACCAGCATTGAGTTTAAAATGGATATTAAGACAATCAAGCCTATACTGACTGTACCAGCAGGGTGCTCCTTCATGGGACACAGGGTATCACTTTCAAATCCATATCAAAGACACACTCTCTTCCCCTCCCTTCTCAAAGTGGTGTGGTTGCTTTGGGAACAAGATGTGTTTCTTGCATGAGCAGCTCCATAGGTCCTTTTGTCAAAATAGCTGAGTTTGTGAAAGTTAGGGTTTTTTTCCTTTCAGTAAAACAAGGAAAATCTCCCTGAGGCACATTATAGCACCCTTTTTTCCATAATTAGCATTCTAGTGTAACATCTCTCTGTCCTTTCCCTCTCCTATCGCTAAATCCCTAAAAAATTTTGATAAACCAGTTTTTACACTTTCAATGTTTAATGATTAAAATGATACAATGTTAAAGAATCCAGTTGATAAGACAGGGGAAATGGAAAGGTGTTGATGAACTGTGCTGCACAAACTGCCATTTACTCCTGTTGCAAAACACTGGGGAAAGCCTTAAAAAACATGAGCTCATCATAGCATTGGGTATGAATTCATTTAAGCAAAACCTTTAAAATTTATTCTATAGGTAAAGCTGGGCATTACATCAAACCTTCCATGCTTGAAAGAGATGCTATTTGTTTTTTTTTTTTAATTTCTTTAAAGAATAGTATAGGATAGTAATAGATTTCAGAGTCTGGGACAAAATTTTTTGGATAAAACACAGAAATTTAGGACAATTTTTTTTTTTGGACAAAACCAATCCGTATTAGTTTTGTTCAGGTGTATTTGGCTCTTTTTAATGCCTCTGTCTGTACCCAAGGAACACTCTGATCAGTGCAGCTCTGTCCCTAGGCCAGCAGATAATGAAAGACCTGAGCATTTCCTGAGACAGATAAGTTATGAAAAACCAAGTAGTTATTTTTTATTTCAGTATAATTCAATTCTCAGTAGTAGAAATGGGATTTTGTGCTGTTGCACCTCTCCCCCAGAATTCTCTTTAATTGATCTTGTTTATTTGGACTTCTTAAATTCATCTATGGGACAGGGGAAAGCAGCAGTGTAAGAGCAACTTCTTAGGAATATATTATTATCTTGTTCCCCCCACCCTTAACATCATGTATTTGTAAGTCCAGGGAATAGTGGAGATTTCCAGGAAAAATATTTTGTGATGTGCCTACCCTGGATTTAAGTGCAAACTGTTTTAGGAGGGTTCAGCATTATTCCACTTCGTATCAACAAGTGCGATTAGCAATGAAGAGGTTTTTACATGCATATCAGTCCTGTTTACTGAACAAACTCTCTCAGTGAGCTTTATTTAATTAACAAAGGGGGAGAAAAAAAAGACAAAGAAGAAAGAATAGCGTAGTGGTTGTCTTGCTGGTGCTCAACCTTCTTGACCCTTTAAAGTACTTACAAATTTCCCTGGAGTCAAAAGCACCAAGGTGCATAACTGGGAGAGGTGAGGGTCTGTCTGAGACAGCCATGGTTGAGCTGGTGAGGCCCTATATGCAGTTCCATCACTGCCTTTTTTCCTTTATCCAAGGAAATTGCACAAGCTCAGCAATTTAGCTCCCCCAGTGATATTCTCCTGACTGCTTACTTCATTTGGCTGCCAAATGCTGCATTTCAGCAACCAGAGAAACTTCCAAGACCTGGAAGTACTGTGGCGTTTTTCCTTCATTTTTATTTTAGTATGCTGTGTGTCATTTCTATATCAGGGAGAAATGAAAAGGTTTTTAGTGGATGAAGTAGGTTACATGCCATTAAGGAGTTCTTAAGGTAAAATAATTGCTAATGTCTAATAGGCAGAGTTTCTGTGTTATCAGCTAATGCCCTAAAATTGTATTTACTCACTGGGTTAGCATTTCCCTGTATATGGCTTTCTTTCTGTTAATGAGCTCATGTTCCTCATGGGCAGTAATTTATTCCATCAAGCTTCGAAAATAAGTGTCTTAATGTTTCTTGAGAAGATTATTGAAACCAGGTAAACAAACAAAATACCACAGATTCTGTACCCATCCACATTCTTACGTTGTTACTCAAACTGTGTAGAAAATTAAAATAGTTTGAGTTTCTAATTTATTACCTATTAGAGGAGTGCAATGCAAATAACTTGCTTCTATTTAATGCAGCTTAAACAGGGGGTGAGCATATTATACACACAATCAGGAAGTGCGAAGGGTTTATAAAGGCTTGGATTTGGGATGTAATTCTGGAGTAAAGGTTAAAACGTCTCTTCTTAAATCCTCTGCTTTGCCGGCATTCCTTGGTAGAAAGGTTTACCTTTTTTAAAACTGTTACTTCTGTATTTCAGCACTGAATCCATGGAAAAACAACACTTAAGGGAAGCCAGGTTAAGTCCACTTTGCACAAACAAACACACCGTAGCTGAAGATGATGTGTAAGGTAGAGGCTTTCTTGTGCTGCGTGTTTGAGCTGCTGATGCCTGGTCTGGTAATTTGGGAAATTATGTTAATAGAGCAGGCTCAGAGGTTGACGAAGGCTTAAATTTGCTGTGGCCTCCTATGTGTAACCCAGCCCGAAAGATTCTGCTTCTAAGCCATGCCTGCATATGTAAATACAGCTGCTCATGTGCATCTCAAAATTAAAAGGTCCCCAATTTGATCTTCCAGTAGTGAAAACGGATTTCACTAGTGTTTTGCAATCCTTGCAATAAAAGCAAGGTTTCAAGTTAAAACCCTGGAAAGTGTTACTGGGAGGTGAGATGGGAAAGGAATATTTGTGGGGACATCTTCTATCCCACCAGCACCTGCTGTGTGTTGGAGGCATTCATTTGAAATTACAACCAGTTGACTTTTGTATCCCAGGAAAAATAAAAGATTTGCAGTGAAATTATTTATTCTTCTTAATTACAAAAAAAAAAAAAAAGACAAAATATTAAACAGAACCAATCCCCATGCCCGCAAAAACCATCTGTTTTGATGTAGAAAGCCAGTTTCCTAGTAAGCATTTATCAGGGACTAAGGCCACTGGAGGAGAGCGGTATTACATAAATCCGATGTGCAGTTCTGAGCTAAATAAATTTTTAAATATTTTGCATAAATTAAGGAAATTAAATTATGCATCATGTGCATCATTTTATCCTTTTGTAAATGATGTTCCCACAGTTAGTGATTAAATAACACAGAGCAGCCCCTCGAGTTGGAGCAATTAGACCTTCCATGGCTCTATCTATAGATAGAAATTCCTTAAGCTCAGCAAGGGGATGGGAGCGCGCGCTAGCACTTGGCTATGATCTGCTCCCTGTTTTTGATGACTTAAGAGGGCTGTTCAGGACAGAGTATCAGCCTATATGAACACTATCAACCAGCTTGAACAAGTCAGATTATTTAATTAGCCCTATTAAGACCCTTCTATTTTTATAACTTATTTATGAGTGTTCTTGCTAAGCTTAGAACCAGCTTCAGATACCAAAAAGATGTTTTCAGCTCATGTTGTTAATCTTGAAGGATTTTATACTGTGACTCCACTACATTTGCATCCTAAGAAAACAAAAAGGGGCTCTGGAAAGCAGTTACGTTGGGAAATTCACTTCTGCAATGCCGACCTGCAGGTTTCAGGCGTAGGGCATTTATGATGTCCATGCATGACGGACATTTGCTTGGTTGCAAAAATGTTTATTGTATGCCTTTGCCTTAGACCACCAAAAATCCAGAGAATATTTATTTAACACCCATTTGAAGTGTCTTGGTCTCCCTCCAGGGTAGAAATGTTCCTCAGCCATTATTTAAAGACTGCCATGCTGTGAGTATCTTCCTTGATGTCCAGTGCTGAGAAAGAAAGGTGGTGCTTGTTTTGAGCATCTGCTTTGCCACCCTTTTACTGAGATCCACGTTCTGCTTTTATCTAGGTTTTTTGAGAGGAGCAGGGAATGATTTGATGAAATAACTACTAAAATTAAATCATTCATGTTTACCAAAAGAAAAACTTTTAAAGCAACGGTGTCCAGAATTTAATACCTGTGTTGTCATGGTTGTACCTTCAGAGTTGTACCTATGAAAGGGCTCTAATTTCATCACAAGTGTGGAACTCTTATCCACCACTCCAAAATTAAATTCATTTGCAAAGAAAAAAAAAAAAAGTGAAATTTTCAGGTCTGAATTTGGTCAATGAGCTTTTAATTTTTGATGGAACCGCTCTGGGCTAGTTTGGAAGAAGAAACTTCTCAGGTATGGAGTATCTTTATGCTTTGGGAAAAAAACAACAAAAAAAAAATCACTGATGGTTAGGTGCTGGCTTGTGGCTTGGAGCGCCGGCTGTTCTTGTATCAGTAAAGAAACAGGTAATTAAACAAAGATCACTCCCACGGTGATGCTGAAACAATATATGGATTTGGAAGTAGGGTTAAGGTGTTTCAAAAGTGGAAGGTACCCATGTGAGTTACGGTTCTGCCCAAAACTATCTCAAACAAATGTGGTTTGGATAAATCCAGGCACATGGTATCTGCCAGCTCACATCTGAAGATCTTACCCAACTTTAGCTGCAGGTGGACGTGCAACATTTCATCCTCTTAGCAAGGAAGTCTGTAAATGTGCTTTAGTGCATTGTGTCATCAGTAAATTATCTTAATAGCAAATAAGCCTTTATTACTTTTGCTCTTGCTTTATTGCATTTGCTGCTCTACATTCAATATGTACAGCATTGGCACAAGATAGCTTGCATGCTCACTAGTGCATTAGCAGGAGAGGTGGAAACTGTGTTCCAAGACCATAATACTTTGAATCTGGTACTCTTAAAGCCAGAAGAAAAAAAAAAAAACCAAAACAAAAACTCAAACAAAAAACCCCAACAGTGGTTGCACATCAGGCTCTTGTAGAAAGCTAGGAAATAACAGCTTATAAATGAAGCAGGTTTCTCACAGAATCATAGAATATGCTGAGTTCAAAGGATCCATCAGGATCATTGAGTCTAGCCCCGGCCCTCGTTCTGGAAGGTGCCAAGATGAGACAAAATTAATATGGTTTCCAAAGTACCAGGGTGTTTTTGGAGACAGCTTTCAGTTTAAAACAGAACTGTGACCAATTCAGGATAGCAATATAAATTTAAAAAGGGACAATGATAAAGAATGTAAAAGATGCTTAGCATAGTATTTGAATATGGAGGGTACTGATCAAGTGAACTCTGCACATAGGTTTAGGCAACACTGAAAAAAATTCCACCTCTTGCTTCTCAATTAAATACTGAACAGTACACAGAATTAACATGGAATTTGAAAACTGAGATAAATTTAATGTGGATTAATGTTATTTTGATAAAAGTGTTGAGTAAATTGCTCAATGTAGTAATCCGCTTTGCCTGCGTCTGTACCTGTCTAACAGAAGGGATTTATGGTGGTGCTGGGGAGCACTGCACGCAGCAACTGCAGCACTATGATAAGTAGCAGAATCTTGAAGAGACGGGCCTGACATGGAGCGGAATAGAAATTTGTATAAACAGCCAAAGGAAAAAGCACAGTTCAGTTTGAAAGCAATCTTTCACTTGCCAAATTAATTTTAACATTGTGTGTGAGGAGGAAAAGTTGCTGTAGAAGGTGTTGTATGCTCCAGTGTGCTTTTTTTTCTATTGACAACATGTGTGATAAGAGGACACCAGCTCTCCTGCAAACATGACCTGGTTCCCTGCAGAGGACAGAGCCTTGTCCAGGTTTTCACTCTTTCTGGTGGAACGTGAAGTAGGAACAACTGGGTTGATTTACTGAAGTTGCTTTGGATTTGCACCCTACTGCCTCACAGACAAAAATGCCACGTGAAAAGTTACTTTACTTAAGACTCTCATACAATTATCTCTTCAAATGCCAACTTTTTTATACCCTTATGCCCTTTGCATGGCACCACCGGAGATGGCACATACCATTACCAGGCACTTCTGGCTTAGGTGCGTCAGAAGGCAAACTGCTCACTGATTGTTGTTTTACCTTTTTTCACATCATAAATTTGGAGCCAACTGGGAGAGAAGTTTTTATATAAAAAGCTTGAGTATCCAACAAAACCTATTTAATTTTGTTATTGGAGAACTGCTGGCAAGGAACTAGACTGTCTTACCAGTGACCCAGCCATTAAATGGGCTCAGATACCAGGGATCCCCCTGTGTGAGTGTAGACAAGGAACAGATCTGTCCAGTCCCTCTGTGTTGTTTTCCTTTCCCGCTCACTGCTCAGGAAGCTTTGTGCACATCAACAGAACAAGGCTCCACATGCTCAGTCTTGGCTTTCTTGCCCTTCCCTAGATTGGCACCTGATGGGAAAACGGAGCGAAAGAGTCTTTGGTGCATTACACTGAGCTGAGCACTAGCATTACACACCCCTTTCCATGGATCCAATCAATGCACCATGTGAAGAAGGCATGGTTTTGTGTAAGGTCCGTAAAGCACAGTGCTGCTCCTCCACTGCTCAGGAACTGCAGGAGACATTTTTGAAAGTAAGGCTGAGTCTACAATTCCATGGCACAGGGAGTCTGGAGAGGAACTTCCCTGGGCACATTTGGAAAATGAGGAGATAAAAAAAAGTGTGTTACTGGAAATTTTGGGTGTGTGTGGTTAGATGGATCCCTGGCAGGAAGATTCATTTGCAGGCTGACTGCTCAAACCATCAGTCTCAGTGTTTGTCACTTTCTTCCTGTCATCTCCCATTCTTTACTGCTCTCAGGGAAATAGGCTGAGCACTGCTCAAATTCTCATAGAATTGAATTGCATTTAGTATAAACATTCCTTCTTGTCTTGAGATAGTGTCTGAAATAGTAAACATTTTTTATTTGATGTTTCTGTTGAAAAAAATTGTATTTCAGAGGGTTTTTACTCCATGCCTTCCCTCCCTTTCATTGTTCACGCTGTTCACTGTTGTGAAAACTTTTTTTCCAAGCAGTTAATAATGAAGAAAACCTGCAACTGTAATACTGTCAACCTGAACACAGAGAGAGGTGAAGCTCGTGACCTGAAAAGTAGTAGCTTCCAAGTGGGTTTCTTATCAGTGCACTGCAGAGGTGCAGCATAATTTTGAACTAGTTTTTCAACTTCATTCATGAATAAGACCAGTATTTTTCATCGTTAAGTTATGTATGAAAAAGTGGGTATTTTATTATTTCCTTTTTTTCTTAGTTTTTAAAAGCTTGATACATGTAGCGTTGGATCAAGGCACACACAAGACTGGCCAAAGGGCGTACAAAGCACTTTGGTTTTTAGTTGAAGAAACAGAATGATTATTGCAACAAAGAGTGGCTTGGGGTTTAAACATGAAATAGCTCATTGTTCAGCAGGAAGGCAGAAAGAAACATGTTACCTTACAGATTTACCAAGGAATTTCTGGATAACTGTGACAGTAATGGGCAGTATTCCTGACTGTTACAGCAGTACACTGAACACAGACCTGTATACGCTTTGGAATTGCTGAATTCCCCATTTGTCTGCTCACCTTTGGGACTAGTTTTTGAGGCCTTGCTTTTATTGTCTTGGGTTTTGTCCTGCTCGCTTTTCTTGTGAAACTGCACTTTCAGCCCTTTTTCTTTTCAAAGCAGTTTCAAAGTGTTGTCTCTGTCTTCCTGCCCTTGTCTCCCAAATGCCTGTGAGCACCCATCAGTATTGTCTCTGTAATATACAGACCACTGGTTCTGATAACCAAAAATCTATTCCTAAACTGTATCTACCTCCTTGGTTTGTAGAGCCTACCTTTTTTTTTTTTTAAATTCCTTCTTAGGAATTTGATTATTCTGTTTTCTAGGGATCAGGTTTTTTCAACACTTGTCAAAAGCTTCAGTCTCGTGCATGTCATCAATTTGGTTATTCTCTTTTAAATTGGATTTCACCACTTTTGAATGGATATATCTAGACAGCTGATATTGCCCATTACTACACACGTTTTTGTTTATTGAATATTGTTGTGGTTTACAGATTTAATAGACCCAACACTGAAAGTTCTGTGAGTTCTTGTAACCACTTTTTGATCTTCCTGATTTGCCAGGTTCAACATTATTTTATTGATACCAAAGTGAAAAATGGCCTGTGCTTACACTTACAAGGATCTCAGATGAATGTTCTGACTGCTCAACACGGCAAGAAAATTCACTTTCACAGTCAACAAGTCATCTTACTCAGTAGAACACAAAAGTTAAATGGTCTGTAACTTCAGTATTAGCAAGGAAAATACAGTACAAATTACTAAAAAATACTAAAATATAGAATTGTGGTCAGGTATCCCCACTACATTAATCGCAGCAGTAGCCTGAAATTTGAAACTTTTAATAAAAAGTTCTTAAATATAAATTATATGGCAAATGTACAGTACATTGCTTTGTCAGTCTTTTAATCCAGTGTTTTGCAGTAGAACAGCAACTGTTAAGTCAGTCTTTTCTTGTTTTCTTTAAAAAACAAAACAAACCCAAAAAAACCAACAAAACCCAAACCAGTCTTTCACGTCCCTCAGTATCATGAGTGTGAATGATCTGAATCTGGAATACCACTGTCTCTGTAGCTCCTGTTACTACTGCTTTCACTGTGGCTGTTCTTGTACAGATTCATGCCATTAGGTGGGAAAATGGTGTGTATTACAAATTCCTCCTTGGACACTTGGTCATTGGTTATTGGTATCATCTGGAAAGAAGTCTCCCTGATTTCCAGGATGGAGTTATCCTTCTTGGTTCCCGCTTCGGCATAGTCGTCTTTTCTCCGTCGTCCCTTGCTGTAGGTGCAGTTCCGGGAGAACAGGGACCCGTTTCTGTGGACGTACCAGCAGACCAGGGCCAGCAGCGCTATGGCCACCAGCGCCACCGCGCCGCCGATGATGGCGGCCAAGGGCAAGCTGGAGTTTTTGTAAGGTTCTTTCTCCTGCTCCCGATTGAGGGTGGTGGTAGGGTTGTACATCTTAAGAGGTGCCGTCTCAGTCTCGATGCATTCGGGTGTTTCGTCGGAGAGATAGATGTTGCTGGTTTCCATGGGAACCATGCACACACGGTATGGTGATTCTGGTTCAAGGGCCGTGAGCAAATAGTCATTCCTATCGCCTGTAACTATCGTTTCAGTTATAGATCCAAAGGCAGGGCTGTGACCCATCTTGAGCCAGCTCAGTCTCAAAGCAGTCATTGGTAGTGCAACTTTCCAGGAGATGTGAATAGTCTCCGTGCTTACGGATTTCACAAATATTGTAATGATTTTGTGTACCGGGCTTGCTGTGGTTCTGTAGTTTTTATTTAGGTTGGGTGTCTTGATGTCTGGTTGTTTGGTCACAGAAATGGGCCAGTGCCCCTGGGCCGGGTATAACGTGTTTGGTACGGCGGTAGTGATTTGAATGGTGCTTATCACGCCATCATCCTTACAGTCAAACAGATCAGCGCTGAGGTCTTTGATAGCCATCCCACGTACTTTCTCTGGTGCCTGACACATCAGTCCACGTACGTTAACTTTTAAAGGCAATGACTGTAACCAGTCGCGTACCCATTTCATTTTGCACCCGCAGTGCCAAGGGTTGTTGCGAAGAAAAAGTTGAGTGATGTTGTCCAGATCATCAAAGACACCCTGAGGTAAATTGCTAAGATTGTTGTTGGACATATCTAGTCGATACAACTGCCGTAAGTAAGAGAAAGCATTGGGTGGCACACGGTTGATGTGGTTTTCTTGAAGATAAAGCTTTCTTAGGTTTGTTCCCGGCAAATTCACCGGTGCGGCTGTGAGTGAATTGCGGACCAACGACAGTTCTGTAAGATTGACTAGATTCATGAAGACCTTGTCTCCCAATCCATGATTATTTAGAAGATTTCCGTCTAAAACAAGGCGTTTTAGATTTGTAAGGTCTTGAAGGGACAGCTCAGAAATTGTGGAAATACGATTATCATCCAAGCGTAGCTCTTCTATGGTTTTAGGCAAACCCCAGGGAATGGTGCTAAGGTGATTTCGAGAGAGAAAAAGAAGTCTGAGATAGATGTTGTCCCGGAAAGCTCCATCCTCGATGCTAACGGCGGAAACAGAATTATCATCCAAATGCAGTTCTTCCAGATATGGAATTTTTGAAAGTGAATCATAAGTAATGGTCCTTATATTATTCTCCTGCAAATGCAGTTCCTTAATGTACTTAGGGAGGTTAGTGGGGAATTCATCTAGGCTGTTGCGGTACAAATATATTCTTTCCACCCTAAGCAAATTCTTCAGTTCTGAAGGAATCCCAGCATTATTTATTTGATTGTTCTGAAGGAAGAGGGTAGTTGCATCCTCTGGGATTCCTGTAGGAATAGACGTCAAATCGCGATCATTACAATATATGAAACCCACATCACAGCGACATACTGGAGGGCATGGTTTGGCACTAACAGAGTAAGGTGCCATGTCAAGTAACAGCCCTATTTTAGTCCACACTAGGAAGATGCTCCAGGTAACACTAATCATGGTCAGGAATGATGAGATTTGTATACAGTTCTGATCTTCAACAATCTAAAAAAACCAAACAAACAAAATTATCCAGATCATCAGTGAAGAAACCACAATAAAAATTCAACTTCAACATTACAGAAGATATCTGAAACACACACAATAAAGCACAATTCAAGCTCATAGATGCATTTTACTTTCTTTTCCTTACATCAATAATTCTACTACTTGTACTAATTCAATTAACTTAATAGGTTATTCTGCATAGTAATTGAAAATAATGTAATCATGTCTGATCTGTGAATTGTTTTCCTTAAGCAAGAAGACTCTTTCTAAGGATTCCTTCACATTTCATGTATACCGACAATCTTTGTTCACAGATACCAGATAAGTACAGAACTGAAGTCACACCAGAGTTCAAGTAAATCATTCTATATCTGAAAGATAAGAAGTAATTCCTAAGCCAGCTAACTTCCCCAGGAGCCCTTAAGTGAACTATAAAACCCTTACCAAACCCACATGTCTAGTAGTAGCTATTTTGGAAGTTCAAAAAAAGCCCTAAAGGCAAAGCATAAAATACAGACAAAGAAGTGAGGGCCAGTAAAGACTTTTTCCCAAGGCTTTCCATGTGCTCAACTTCACAGCGTGTAACTTACAAAGACTGTGGACTACTTTGCTTGGTTTTCAAGCTGAAGTGTTCAGAAAGGTGAATGTTGCAACTGGTAGGTAACTGGCTATGGCTTTCTAGTTCACTGGACGAAGTATTTCATTACATGCTTAATTTCATGTTTAAATATTTGTCATTCTCAAAAGTCTTCTGACTAAGCAGCACACTTGTAAGAGACTATTTGGCAGGTTTAACCACATTTTCCCATCATATTAGTAGCATAGGATAAATTAACTCTTGAGACTGAGATCGTACTTTGCATTGGTAGTGTGTTTGTACACTAAGCTCAGGTAATTAGCATTTTTATAGCTTTTAAGACAACATAATTCAATTACCATTGTAATTAGGGTTGTGAGAACTCCTGCAAGATGACCTATGCATTAAGCGGTGTCATGACCTTTTTTCTCTTGTGGGTTCATATATTAATTGAACTTTATTCTCTGAGGCATGAAAAGGAAAATAAATTAATATTGATCCTACCGTATTTAAAGGTATGAGTAGATTTTGTGCTTGGGGATATCCAGTAAAGGAATGTCTTTCTGCCCAGTCACTCTTATGGTTTACTCCATGGAGCAGTTTTTTCCTCGATGGTGTTTACTCAGATGGTCCTTGGTGGTGGTGTGTGTTTCCTGGCTCCTGGCACGATATTCAATGAGCATTCCAACCAAGATTTATCATGGTACATAAGCACACCAGGCCCGGGTGTAGAAAAGCTTCAGCTTCCTTCTATTTTTGTCCTCATATAAAGTCTGTGAATGAAGAGCCTCCTTTGTTTGGTTTAATGCCTTTAGCAGGAATTACTTTCTTTGTAACTCTTACAAACTCTTCTGTGCAGCGTAGTAGTCAGAGGAGGGAACTTCAGCGCCGCGTGATAGAAACCATTCATTATGCTGAGGCTCGAAGGATTGCAGCCTCTTCAGGAGGTCAGGAAAGGGATGCTTTTTCCTATCCAGAATTATCCAAGTATGACCTTTGTACAGTAGCTACATCCCAATACATCCACACCTCTTTGAGGGAACCATTTTCCGACTCCCACTTATTAACACTTCTTCCAAAATTGTAATGCAGGAAAGAATTCCTCCTGTGCTGCAAGAATGCAAGTTACTCTACCATAGAAACATCAGGCAACTCAGATGGTTTTCTTCATTATAAAAAAACCCCACAAAAATATTGATTTCCTTCCCAGAAAACTCCCCTTTGAAAGCTTTCCTTGGACTCTTAATGTCCTGCAAAAGTAAAAACAAAAAAATTTGAATTAATAACAACTGGTGCACACTAGTCTTAAGAATTGCATCCCCTACACATGAGTAGCATATCTTGTTTCCCCAAAGCATTGGTATTTCAGCAAAATACACAGAGCTCTTCCACAAAATG
The DNA here is from genome assembly GCA_013397935.1 of Dasyornis broadbenti. Taxonomy (NCBI): domain Eukaryota; kingdom Metazoa; phylum Chordata; class Aves; order Passeriformes; family Dasyornithidae; genus Dasyornis; species Dasyornis broadbenti. The sequence goes on along the minus strand of VZRN01006642.1, from coordinate 2,264,093 downwards.
TTTTGCTGTGTAGTTTCATGTTACTGCACTTTTGCTGGGACTATATTTTCTCTTGGTTCCGGAGAAAAATAAAGGCAGAGAGTAACAAAATATTTGTAAATTATGTTTTTCACCTGATAACAAATGCCAGTGTTACCTCCTTGGAGAAGGCCAAAATGGTTGCTTGCTTTGTGTTCCTGGTAAATAGAGATAGATGGTGATCCCCTCCTTGCTTTTAAGTGTAAAGGGAGCTAATTACTGTTCACTAGTTACGGGGTGAAAGGGGAAAGATTTTTGCTACAATACTGTACGATTGTTTCCCATTTGCAGCATGCTGACTCTGAGCTAGGAACTAGCCAGGCATGTGTGTCAGTTCTTTGGCAATACATAAGGTGGGTTTAGTCTGTAAAATTTCCAAAAAGAAGAAAAATATTATTTATTTCTTACAGAACTCTAATTATTTTTAAACATCATTCTTAACCTGGGCTACTTCATATCACTACTGCAGAAAGTATCCCATGAGATACCAAGTCTGTGCCCCCTGAGAGCGTATAGGTAGCATGTCTGCAATAGAAGTGGTTAAATCTGAAATTAAACAAATCCTTGAACGTTTACTCGCTTTTCCCTTTCATGACTTCACGTTTGTCCAAAGGACTGGGCACAGTCCTCAGGACTAAAATGCTTGGCAGGAACACCGTGCTGAGTAATGCTTGCTTAGCTGCCTTCCCGGGAGCAAAACTAGAGCAGCTTCTGGTCCTCCGTAAAATACTTGACCTTAACACAAACACTCTCTGTTTTAAAACTGTCTTTTGCCATTTGTAGCAGGTCTATCCTGAAACAGACCAGTCACACTCCTACAGCAACACAAAATATGCAGTGATATAAAGTTATTTAAACAGATACCAATTCTGCTGCTCTTTTTCACAGAAAAATGATAACCATTAAAAAAACCCCAAAGCCCCCCACTTCAGAGATGGTGTGACTCTCCAGTGAGGGAGAGGAAAAGCCTTTACTCTCCTGCTGCTGCTTTCATGCTCCTCTGAGCTTTGTTTTCAGCACCTTGTTTTCAGCAGTTGTCCAATGAAAATAGGAAAAACGAGAGACCCCCACTGTGGCATAAATAAGTATTTTTATGTATGCTTTATTTAAGGCAAAAACTCAATCTGTGTGGCCACATTTTACACTAGAAAGGAATGCATGTTTATTGGTAACTTATGTAATTTGGGTAAATTATATAATCATTATAAAATAGAACAAAAAAGCTCTGTATTCTTCCATTGTCTAGTTTTCTTGGTTTGTGTTACTTAAGTGTTTGGGGAAAGAAGTCCAGGCCCTATTCCTAAAACCTTGAAATAAAGAGCATCTTAACAACTGTAGAAAAAAAATGGTATCTCTTAGGAACTAATGTGAAATCGTGATAGAGGGTATTTTCTGGAAGGGTATGGTGAAGTAGGAATATAAATTCCTTTAATAGGCCTTTGAAGGCTACAATAACTTTTAAGTACTTAAAATCGTAAATTTTCTTTAGAACTCTGAGCTGTAAAAAACTTGTTAGTATTAAGCAAAACGTTGGCTCTAGTATGCATACATTACATAGATCTGTGCACACACAGAAAGTAAGTTCATTTGTTTTACCTTTCTAGCACATAAACTGTTTCCTCTGTGCTTCATTTGATAGTCATCTCTTCATTTATTGCCACTATTATAATAGCAGTAATGTGTAGGATTAAAATGAAAGCACTAAAGCTCATTAAGTTCCTGGAATTTTTTTTATCCCTTCTCTCAAAATTACATGAAAACAAGAGCAAGAAAAAGAAAAGGTCGCTTTGGAGAAGACGACACTGTTTCAAAAATGTGGATTAAGACTATACCCCCCACTCCCTTTTCTGAACTTAGAATAGTTTTCTTCAGGTCTTGATTGTTTGATATCTCGCACTTCCCTTTTATATCTCAAGCCATAGCTGAAAACAATGTTTTTGCATATCAAAGGCTCCAGTGATCTGTCTACAGAGAAGAAGGGAATCCTGCTGCCATGCTCCAACTTTCCCCTTCTTGAGCTGTCTCTAAATATTCCCTGACACCAAGTCATTATAGCTGATCCGGCAGGATGAAAAGAAAAGTGACCCCCACTGGTACAGACACTGTGTCCAGGTTTCTGCAACATCAGATTGGGAGGCTTCATGGACACATGGTTTTGAAAGAAGCCATTATTTTTGAACAGACCAGATTTTAGAAACTCTGTGCTAAAATTAATTTTTAAATGCGAAAAATCACTCTTTGTTTTTTGGTAACAAAAATAACACTGGAAAAACTGAACAGCAGCATTTTTGCTCTTTATTCCGATTTGAATGTTTTCCTGAACTTTGCTGAACCACATGGTTAAATTAGTTTTCCTGGCACTGTGCAGGCAAGTGAATTACTAGAGATAGCAGGAATGTGTAGGCCTTGCACGTGGACTTATTGCTGTGGTACAGCTAAGCAGGGGCACATCTCATTTGAAAATGTTCAGCATAATTTGAGCTATAGAAAAAAAAATTGTACCTAAGAAGAACATTGAATCTACTCTAAAGTATGGAGTCCAGCTGCACTCATTGTACTGCAGGCAGGCAATGGCTTAACAAAATAAATAGTTTTGGTATATTTGAAAAGTTGGGATTTTTTTTCCTAAAAACAGAGTCAAAGATTTCTTTCCAAGCTGTGATAAAATGTGAATAAAATCAAGACCTGCCTCACTCGAGGTCACACAATGCTTATTTGAATTTCTAATCTACCTCTGTGTTCTCCAGCAGGAACTCTGGTAGCTCAGTGGCTTCTTTCTTACCATCAAAGTAACAGAGGAAAGAGAAGCAACTCGGTATTTTTAGGTCATAAATGACAAAGGTATTGTTCAAAGCCACCACTAGAATATACATACTTGATAAGCCAATTTGCTTAACCAGTGTACGTCTATTCCAGAATTAGCTCTGTGTTTGTTTAGAATCTGAAACCTCAGAAACACAAAATGTGCTTATTTTTAAAAATACTTCTGAAGTCCATCTACTGCTTAGAATATCAATTGTGCTTACAAAGGTCATGCTGCAGCTTAAACAGCTTCACCAACTTAGGTTTTTTTGTTTTATAAGAAGTTTCACAGTGCTAATCTAGACTTAAAACAGTGTCCACGCTTTGTTTTCTTTAAGTGTATTACTCAGGGTTAGTTGATAGTGACAGCAAAATGCTTTCTAAGCACCCTGTCTAGGAGCTGCAATTTCCACGATCATCATATTTCAGGAAGGTGCCCCAGTCTTTTGTTTGGTGCTACGCAAGCAGAAGGTCCTCTAGCTGTCTTTCCAAGGGGTAAAAAATGCAAAGGAGTTGTTAAAGTGAGAGTGAGCCCTTCAGTCAGGCTCTATCACTGCGTGTTGGTGAAATCTGGTTTGTTCTTTATTTTTGTTGGAGGTTTGATTTACTCACAGAAAACTTGCTCCCACTTCTTGTGCAGCAGGAATAATACTGCTTGTGTCTTAAGTCTAACTCAAGCGTCTTAAAAAATGCAAATTTTTATATGATCTTCTCTCAAATGCAAGTAAATCTGACTTAGAAATGAATTCTGAGTAAAAGCTTGACTCCACACCTAATATCAGCCAAACCAGTATTTGCTGTAGAGGATGGAAATGAATTAAGAAAGGTTCTCTTCTGAAGTTTACTTCTAAAAGTAAACTTCCTAGTTTTGAAGATGCTGGGTTGAAAAGATCCAGACTATTACTCTATTCCTTCTCACTCTCTTGTTTTGACTACTCTGCTGCAGCAAAGGTTGCACATTAAGAAAACACTTTGAGGGAGAGTCTTTTGCAACAGATTTTTGCTCTGTGTTTTAGTGCTCTTTGAGTTTAGCCAATTATAGCTTCTAAGTCTTCTTTTGAGAGCTGCTGCTGAGGTAACTTGCCTGGGCATTTACTAAAAGAATAGAGAACAAATGCTGCCATTGTTTCAAGAGGNTCACATTTTTTTAAAAGGGGAAAAAAAAAAAAAAAAAAAAAAAAATCTGTTTTCCCCCTCTTGATAGGTTTAGGTAGAATTATACCTGATAGGGAGTTTCTGGCACAAAACTCCAGACATGTAAAAACATTACTGAAACACTAGATGAAGTTTCAGTAGTTTTGTTTCTTTCCTTTTTAAAGCAATTGTTTCTCATCTCCTGATTACTAAATTTGCTCCTCAAAAAATTAGAAAAAATGTGAAGCTGTAAGAATGTTTGGATTCTTACAGCTCATGAAAAGCAGAAGAGAGTTAGGGATGACATAAGATATTTACTGAACACTTCTCAAGATTCGTGCCCTGAGTGGTATTTGGCTGCTTATTAAAAATAAATGTAAGCAATCACATAGTAATTCTTCTGTGCATTCCTGTGCTTTGAAGTGATTAAGGAAAAAACTTGAGAGCTAACTAGCCATTAGCATCCATGCTTCCTGCTACAAGGAGACAAAGATGGCCATCTCCCAACTGAAGCCACTTCAAATAACTGCAACTGCAAAGTTCGCAAACTCCAGCAATTGCTTTGATTAGTCACCATAGCCTTACACAATATCTGACAACTTTTAGCTACTGGTGACAGAGGAAAAATTAAAAAAACCCAAACAAACACAAAAAACCCCAACCCAGAAACTCATCTCTATTTTGTTCTTGCTGTAAAATCTATCCACTTTATTTCTGGAGATCAAAGCTCGCTGTGAGTTTACTACAGAGTTTTTTGCCCACTGGGGGGTGGTACATGCTACAAAACCTGTGCTTTTAAGAGCCACAAGTCAGATTTTTTTTGCTGCTGTCCAGTTTTCTCTGCTTTAATTACAACAAAGTCTCCTGTTGAGAAAAACAGAGGCAGTCTCCAAAGGAGGGAGTTTAAAAAAACAAAATAAATCACTCTTTCAGAGAGTTTACAGAATTTCCCATGCTGATTACTTGCAGTATTTATCTGGTTGTTCTCCAGCTAAAATGGTCTAAGTATACCAAAAAAAAAAAAAAAAAAGGAGAAAGAGAATTAGCATTTAAAATATATGTCAAGGGCTGTCACTGTTTCTGGTATACAGGAGGAGCACAGAAGACAAAAAAATTACAGCTTTGAGAAGTGATTAAATGTGGATGGAAAAATAAAGCTTGATAGCAGCATGAATAGAAGGATTAGAATAACCTCAGTATATTTTAAGATAATTGGCTTTCTGTAAACCCAGGTATACCTTTTGTTTATGCAATATTTGAAACCCTATCTTAAACAGGGCTGTATTGTATGGTTGTGGAATAAATTAAAGGAAACTTGAAGGTGGGTTTTCTTTTGAGGGAGGGAAGGACACTGAAACCTCTTTAGTATGACCTAATGCATGGCATATATTGACAAGGAAAACACATACTGATCTTTCTGTTTTGTAGCAAATAATTCTTTTCTTTGTACACTTGAATTGACAAATGCATTTTTCAGTCTAATTCAAAGACATGTTCATTAAGACACCATACCCCAGGCAAGAGATGGTGAGCATAACTGATGCTCAGTCTTTTTGGGCAGTATATTTTAGACAAGGAAATTGGGGTCAGGATAATGAACTGTTTTTTTAAAGTCTTAACATTTTCAGCCTCTTTGTACACTTTTTCTTTGTATAAATGATTTACATGGAAATGCAAAATGCGAATCTTCTTGTTTTGAAGAGGCAAAGAGGAAATGCATTCAGCTGATGTGCAGGAATAAAATTTAATTGTAAAGTAATTCTGCATTTTGGTATGAATCTGGTGTAGAAAATACTCCACTGCACTCTGTTAAATGACCAGAATTGATCCCTTGCAGAAGGGAAGCGACTTGCCTTCAGCCCAAATTAATAACCCGTCGGTAACAGCATTCCATGAATTAGTTAATTACATACACTCGTTCTTGCGTTTGCAACACTGCTCGCAACTTTGCCTGGATGTGCCAGGGTTGAGCTCAAACCCCTCTGCGGTCAGAGGGATTAAAATTGAGGCGACCTCAAAGAGCAGGACTGAGCCAGAAAGGCAGCTGTCTGTGCAAGAGCTGAGCTTTTATTCACCAAGGGGTTGAGCTTGGAAACTAAGCAGGAACCAAAAAAAAGACCAAAAAAATCCACCAACCAACCCCAAAAATCAGAAAGCTGTGCCTGGGTGCTGTGAGCTACGGCAGATGCTGGGAAGCAGGACCGCTGCGTTGGGAAATGCAGGGACAGTCGGGCTTTGCATGATCAACTAAGTTGTAGCTCCTAATTGCGTTTGAGGAAAAGGGTTAAAACAAAAGGTTCTGGCACATCCAGCAGTAATGAAACGGATTTTGGGGTCAGAATCACGTAGAGATGAAGTGCGCAACGAAGTACGTGGTGAACTATTTATTTGCAAGCCATCTGTAAATGAATTAGCCGCGCCTGTACGAAGGCAGACAATCACTTAATACACTGAAAACAGCTGAAAAGTTGATTAGAACTGGGCGAGGACCTATGGAATGGCAGGAGGATTTTCAGCCAGCTCTTCTTCCCAAAGAAAGTGGGGCGTCAAGGCGGGAATTTGGGCCTGTTGCATTCTTTCTGTGCAACCATTTTGTTGCCCATCTCCTCGCCCGCAGACTTTGTGGTGCGGGGAGCAGCGCTGCGCAGGGGCGCGAACGCATCGCCTCGGCTTTTT
>VZRN01006642.1:2216663-2250898 GCA_013397935.1 Dasyornis broadbenti | reverse complement strand
AAAAAAAAAAAAAGTAGTTTTAAGGCATATTGTGTGTGTTCTTTCACATTTGGGTTTCTTAGTAGTACATTATTAATGGTGATTTTACTTTTTACCAGTGAAATTTTGTTTAGAATTTACCTCAAATGCAGAGGAAATCTCATTCCTAAAGCATTAGCATGCTCAGCAGAGGCATCCTGTTTCCTTTGATTCTCAAAAGCACATTCATGTTGGAGGGTTTTCCAGGTATTCCTAGAGTGATCCCTCTGCAGTTTTCACCCATGTTGCGTTCCAGCACCTAGAGAGAATGAACAGGGACACTGAGGAGTGAGAGAAGCTCTTCCTTGCCAGGTGTCTGCCCAGAATTCGCTGGTAAGCAGGGAAGTGAGGAGAAGGCTTGAGACCTGGGAATTACTTTGAGCAGGTGATGAGCATGTATTATTTAGTGGATATGACTTGCTGCTACTGAGGATGAAGTTCCTTGAAGTGGTAAGAGGCTGAATTTTCATGGGAATTGGAATCTGAAATTCATTTTAAGCTTTGTATCTGGAGCAATGTTCTACATTTTCTTTTTTTTTTTTTCCGTCCTTAATCCATCTTTAATCTCCTTCCTCAAAGGTTTTGTTCTTTGGCCTTTGGTGAGCACACACTAATTGCTGCTGCCAATCCCAAGGCCTTGGGGGAAGTGTTGGGAATCCTAAAGAGAAGTAACCTGTAGGAAACCCATAAGAGACCTTCAGCTCTGTGACTCAGGAAGACAAAGGCATTTTGGCTGACCTCAGGATGGATGTAGCTGTGCATGACGTGCAGCACGTAAGAGAGTTGACTTGTCTGAGAAGGTGACAACAGCAGCTTTGTTAGTGAGGAACAGAGTCTGACTCTTTGAGTTCCTTGTTTCTTGTCTCACCTTAAAAGTAAGAAAACCAAACTCCTCCTTTTCACATACACAGCTGAACATGTTTTTGTCTCACCTAAGAGTGGTCTACACTGCAGTAGCTTTGTATCCAATTAATTGGTGGGGAAAAAGATTTTCAAAGCTGCTTCACAGTCACTCTTCCACCTGCTTCTCCACCCTAAACCCCACCCCGCTGCTCTTCACTCAAGGTTTGTGGCATTGATGCCAGAGACTTTGTCTTCATTCCCTTTGGATAGGAGTTGTAAAGAAGGTCAAAGGAGGCCTGTCTCTGCCAGGACAGCAGGTAAAGTGCAAGGCCTGTAGCACTGCCATTACAGTGTAAGTGGTGCCGTGGGGATAGAGAGATCAGTGATATACACTCTGGAGTGGCTTGGCTTTTCATTTCTTTGCTTGGTACTCTGGATGGGTTTTAAAACTAGAATATAAATCAATTTCTAATCTTCGGGTATTATGACAAAACCAGGAGGTGCAAAACTGAGTTTTGCACATTGGTGGGAAAACAAAAACTACATGGTGGTGGTATTGACAGGTCTAGCTGGACCTATGATCTGAGTCCAAATATGGTATGTCTGTAGTCCTAATTAAAGCCTTACTGTATCTCTTTTCATATAAGCAGGCTTTCAGATACAGTAGAATGTGTGAGAACTATTTAATTACCACTTATTGACAAAAAAAAAAAATAAAAATCTTCGTTTGAATGAGAGAAGCAGGCAGAGTCCCTCATTAAAACTGAAGTAGTTCTTAACCTTAGCAACAATTCTTTAAAATCATGCATTTCTCAAACCACCAGCAGCCTAAACTAGCACATTATTTATAGGTTTCGTTCACCTGATATGTACCTCAGTGTGTCTTTAGGTAGATTAAAAACCATGCAAGATGCTTGTTACAATAGCAACATAGTTTTGTACATAAAACCTCAAACCTTGTACAAATAAATTGACCATAGTAACCCCTGAGATGCAAAGTATGATTTTTGAAGGTAATGCTTGAAACATCTGCTTTTGTAGTTCTAAAGCACTGAAACCAGAAGTTTGCCTTGCAAATGCCAGCAGATGCAACACCCAAACTCCAGGAGAAGCTCAGGAAGAACTGTTAACAGCTGCACTGGGAAATTACCTTCATATTTAAATATGAATGCATCTAAAAATAACCCCAGTGAGAAATGAAAACTCCATTTGTTGTTAGCCTGCCTAGTATTTGTCTTTATTTCTAGTTGATGTTATTTTACGTTATTGTTCGTGGATATAACAAAGCCTATTTCATTTCTCCATGATCATTTTTCCCTGTAGAGAGGTTCTGATTGCAATTGTAAATTCTTTAGCGAACAAGTTGTGATTGCTGTGGATTGTTCAGCCACAATCATTTCAGGCCTGTGCTGGGTCAGCTGTCTGCTCTCTGTGCTCTGTGCACACAGTAGAGCCCAGAAGCACGTAACAGAAGGGATTCAGGTTATTGAGTTCAGGTCCTCGATACTCCAGGCAAGAACATCTAAAAATGGCTTTGCACAATACATCTGGCTGGCTGCTGCTGCAGAGGGCAGCCCCGTCTCCGCTTTTGCATCAGCCTGTGTTTGGCCAGGCGTTTAGTCAGCTCAGCTGCCAACAGCTTCCTCCCAGAATAAAATACATTTTGCTGGTGCTGCTTTTCCATCCAGCTCGTGATGGAGCTAGACATGTGCTGGTGCCTGTGGGACCATCCTGTTCCACTGCACTTCAGTGGTTGGGTCTGCCATGCTGCACTGTGGAGCTGAAGTTGGCTTTTGTGGTCAGCTTTAACAGTACTGCAGTTATGCTTTTCAGAGAGGTGAAAAGTCAAGTTTTAAGCCTCATTAGGTGCTCTATTTAGTCTCCCTTGATTTAGTGGAAACTTTCTCTCTATGTGTGCATGGAACGGTTTCAAGTCAAATCCATCCTCTCGAAGAGCAGATGAGCCAGCTCTGAATGACAGCCAGTCACGCTGCACGTCACAAATTGCTGCTGGCTCAGTTTCACTTATTTGTTTATTTACTTCACCATTCTGAGCTGCCTGCAAAACAACTGCAAAGCCCTGCTGCCTGCTAGTTATGGTTTTCCACCCACCATTGCTGTACACAACTGACTTCAACGCTGCATCTGTGAACTTCTGCCTTAGAGGTCTCGTACAGACTTGTTCTTAGTAAACGTACGAGTTTGGCATATGCAGCTGTCAGATTTCTTATGGTTTATGTCGCCTGTCATATTACTACAAAAACATTTTTCTTCTTTGCTTTTTAATTCCTGAAACTAAAAACTACTCATCTCTTTCTGTAACCTGTAATTCTACTGCTACTGTATTTTTAATAACAATAGATGCTATAACATGCTGGGGCTGTTACTGTGGAATTACTTTGTTGTTTTCCCAATGGTCTAAGGATTTTAATATGTTGGCCAAATGCCTCATTGAAAGGATTGTGGTATTGGCATGGAAACTGGCACTTTCATCAAATTGTGTGGCAGCTGTTCATTTTGTCGTGACTGTAGCAACCCTTTGCTCTCGCAATGTGGTGCTTGCGTTACTTAAGGTTTCAAGTAGAAACAGTCTCATGTAACTATTGCTGAAATGTGCAGCGCTTATTCTGGGAGTCCCTGAGCAGCGGATGCTGCCAAAGACAGGGCAGGATCTCTTCACTCTTGTGACCAGTGACTCAAGGAAACGGTATGAAGCTGAGTTAGGGGAGGTTTAGGTTGAATATCAGGAAGGGGTTTTTTACCCAGAGGGTATTGGGGCAGTGGAGCAGTCTCCCCGGGGCAGTGGTCACAGCACTAAGCCTGACAGAGTTCCAGAAGCATTAGCACAATGTTCTCAGACACATGGTGGGATTCTTGGGATGTCCTGTGTGGGGCCAGGAGTTGGACTCAATGATCTTGATGGGTCCCTTCCAACTCAGCGTGTTCTGTGATTCTGTGATTATTAATCCTATGTAGCCAGCTCTAAAATCCACCTGCCTTCTCATCCTAGGGTTGTTTGGGTTCATTCTGTTCTCAGAGATGAAGAGAAGTTATTAACAATGACTATTAGCTGCTTTTGGAGTGGCTGCTGGGAAAACATCACTGTAACTCTGTAAACCCAGGAACTGTGAGCAGAAATACAGGGAAAGGGCAGTTTGTCCTTTGCTATGGTACTACCGATCTGTAGAATACTGTGTCCTAGGAAAACATCGACATATGCTGGGCCAGAGATCCAGGGGGACATGGCATAGGTTTGCATTTTCATTTTAGGAAGCAAACACGTTGCTGTGTTGTGTTCGTGGCAAAAAAACAGAGGCAGACGGGAATGGAGGGAGCTGTGGCAGCCAAACCAGGAGTCATTTACCAGAGGAACGATGAGGCATCACTGTAACAGGCACTGACCTGTTGCTGGCCTGTGAAGGGTTGTACCTTTCCTCTTTGAAGCTCTACAAGTTTAATAGTTTTAACTCAAAGACTTTTGAATTTTGTTGGATCTCCTTATAATACCATAGATAGCTTTGCATATATATTTTTTATTTCATCTCGTGGCAGTGATATCCTGCCTGGATTATAGGCATCTTTTTGAAATTGCTAATTAAGGTTCCTTTAAAGTTTTTGGATTTGAAGACTGAGCTGTCTTCTGTATTGTTTCAAAACTGGGTGTTATAAATTTTGCAGGCATTAGTGTGTTGTTTAGAAAACAGATGTTATTTGATATCTTTAAATCATCTGATTTTTTTTTTTTTCTGGGTACGAGGGAGAGCACTGCAGACAAAAGAGGACTTTTAAAACCTATGCTCTCAATTTGTGTGTCCTGTGGCCTGCCAGCTCTTTTACCTCCTTCTGGATGGCTTAGTCATCCATGTAGTTAGTGGTGAGTCTGCTTTAATGTAAGCACTTGAGGCCTGTGTTTTGGGTCTGTTATTTGAAGTGGAGTTCATAGCATTTTAAAATTTTAAAACCATTGCTTTGTAATAGTATATTGCAGTGATCTGCAGCAGAGAAAACAAATTGGTTACTACAGGAGTAAATAATCTCCTAGAATAAGGAAAGAAAAACATGTAGAAGAATAAAGGAAATATTTTATGTCTTCTAGAACTTTTTAGTATAATCAAACATGACTGCTTTTCTCCCTGTCTGTGCTCTGCATGCACGTGCACATACATATTTTCCTTACCTTCCAAATGTTTCTGATCAGAGCAGCTAGTTGCAGGCACAAATGCTTTTAGGAAAATATCAGTCATAGAAACAGCAGCTATTGAAAGATTAGAAGTGACTGAAAACAAAATCTTGTAGAAGAATTTCTAATGTAATTGTAACATAATTTGTTGCTGCTCTTGCTCTGCTATGGCATGATTAAGTACTGAATTTGAATCAGCTTTTAAAAGAAAATGCTTAGTTTCATTCCACAGCACAATTGGCAACTAAATAAAAGTTCAGACTGGATTTTTTTTTCCCCCCAGCCCTCTTTTCACAGACAAAGAAAAATGTACATAGAGTCTTTTGTATTTTGCAGAGAGGAAGTGTAGCACAATAGACTGTCGGGGGAAAGCAATTCCAATAATCAGTTTTCTGTACTACTTATTACAACTGGTCAGGACTGAGGTTTAATTAAATTTTAGGGATAAAGGACAATAGAGTGTGCTAAGGATGGCGAGTCAGCTTAAACTTAGAATTTCCTGGCTTTAATCCATTTCTGTGCCAGCTCAGTAGTACTTCAATGTATGACTTCAGATGGGACTCTGTTGTATAGAAAGTAATAACTGTTGAGGTTTTAGGAGTTTTCCAGGGTCTCTTTTGACTTCCAGAGTAATTATTTGTTCATGAGTAGGTAACGGGAGCGTGGCACCTGGAATGCCCCCATTCTGTGCCAAGTTTCAGCACAGTAAGTTGGCAAGTTTGTTAGTTTGTCATTGTTTTTAAAACAATACTAAAATATAGTGATTTCAAGAGGATCGTTTATTAAGAGTGAATGCTTTTTGACTCCTAAATGTTTTGTGTCAGGTTGAGAGAAAATGAAAATAACCTGGTGTGCCATTATGACATTTAGTGTGATCTTCTGTATAATGGGGCCACATAACCTCTTGACACTACTTTTTGGTATCACAGCTGTTGCAGGCACAGCTTCAAAAGGCATCCTGTCTTCCAAGGTGAAGAGTCTGCTGCGTATCTTAACTATGAACTGTTGCGTGCTTGCCCTCCCAACCGCCCTTGCTGTTAAAAACTGTTCCAGTTTGTGATCTGCACGGTGTCAGTGGCTTTGGACGTTATCAGCAAGACGAGTAATCTGCGTGATGAGATTTGTCACATATTCTGGGGTTTGATGGCTGCAGGTAAATCACTCCTACCTTGCTGCTGGACACATATATTAATTACATGCCTCCATTTGCCCACACTGAAACAAATTTTCTAGGTTTTGAATTCCCTCTTTAGAGTTTTTCTAGTGCTTTTCTAGAGCCATTAACATTTTTTTTCCCCAGGATGGATACAGGTGCAGCAGTGATCGCTTCAGATTATGCTCGACCAACAGTGCAAATTAAGAATAAAAAAAATTAAACAAAATTTGACTTATTTATTGATAACTTTACCACTTTGGCATCATTTTAGCCACGCTTTTTCGTCAGACTGGCAGTCTACTGACCTTTTCAAACCAGTTTCGTAGAATTCTATTTCTTGGGCACATCTAGAGTATTAAAAAAAAAGGAAAGCAGAAAATACTATCTTGCAGGGTGCCTGGAATTTTGCTTTTGTAATCTTTAGTAGTCACAAGAAGCTTGAGCTGGTACTTCTGCCCTACACTGTACTTCTGTACTATATTAATGTTTATTAATGAACAAGCAGCACTGTTTTAGCATCCACTTTGATAATTATTAGATAATTAAATAAACTATACCAGTTGTGGAGAACCTCAAAACACTAGGATGAGATAATGAATTTTCCCGCTGTGAAAGAAGACCTTGCCTCACAAACTTTCCTTTTCATGCTTTTTCCTTGACACACTTATACTTTTGTGGGTGATATGCTCTGCTAAACTGGCACGCTAGGCACATTCTCTGCTGCACTTTTGCATTACAATACTTTTTCTTCAGTGATGATGCGAGAAATTTAAAAAACCCAACATGATAAATCAATATGCAACTTAGATCCTTTGTATCTATCTGCTTTTTAGCTGCTGTTATAGGGTACATTTGTGGTCCTACATGGTATGGGTTGGAACACCTAAAGTTTGAAAAGCTTTTAGGCTTAAAATAATATATTCGTAATTAGTTATTTCTGATGTAGAATTAATTTTATTGAATAAATTAGAAACTGTAATAAAATGGAGGAGACACCCATGAATTTTGCTGATGCACGATTAAAGTGAGCACTGCTTCACACTACGCAATTGTATAGACAGTATTAATAAGCCTAATATTATAGACCGTAAATACTTGGATTGGTATTTGTCATAGCATTGAGTTAGGACAAGCCCCTATATTGTATTTATTCCCAGCCTAAGACATATGCTGCTTTTACACAGATGTTACAAATCAGTGTATTTGGGCTGCTTATTCCCACCTACTTTCATGAATCATTTGAAAAGGGAGGATGGAAAACACTGACAATTTTAGCAAATGCAATCCCAGAAACACATTAATAAATATGTTTCACACGCCCCCAAAAGCTTAAATTAACAATAAACCTGATACGAGAATGTGAAATTGATACCTACTGCCCATTTTTTTTCCCAGTGTTTGTGCTGTAAATGGTACAGGAAAGGCTGTTGAGTAATTTTGCTCAATGGTGGGCTATATATTGCTTTTACAGAGACCAGTTTTCTACTTCAGTCAACAAAAGCTCTAGATTTTGTTGTTTTTTTTTTCTTATTCTAATAGCTGAAAAATTATTTCAGCTAGTCTTGCTTATCATATAACAATAAAGCTTTAGGGCAATTGACCTGCTGACCTTAATTCCCAGGAAACTGTCACATTTCTCCTTTATTCCTTTGTTCACCCTAACAATGTGACCCAAAATACTACCGAGCTTTAAAGTTTCTCAGCGTTGTAAGGTCAAGCTTTAGTCGCCATAGTTACAGTTCAGCTCCGCGGGTCAGAGGGCAAATAGATTAATGATGTCAGACACATCTTTAAATGGTTCTTACACCGCTTCGCCATGCGGTGAGCAGCTGAGCATATTTGAGATGACAAAGGCCTTCTTAAGTCTTGCTAATAGGAGGATCTTGGGAGACGTCTGATGGAAAGGTCCTTTCCGCTGCGCGCCGGCGTTCAATATCGAGCGGCAGTGGGCACCGGCGGCGGCTGCTTCGCTTCACACTGTCAGAAGAATATTGCAAAGAGTGGATAAATAGCTGCTGCTCCCCTGCGCCTTTCGTTCTGGGCGTCCGACTCCTTTGTCCAGGATTCAGTCCACTGGTTAAAAGCCTCAGAGAGGATGTAAAATAGTAAACTGGAAGAATATATTGCCATTCTCGATGAAAGATGTGCTCTTTGCTTCGCAGTGGTGAGGTGAAGCCAAGAGATCTGTGGTTTGTGTGCCTGTTTCCTGGTATTTATTAATAAAAGCCCTTCTTCATACATGTAATAGTCAGACAGATATTAAAAAAATACCTAGATTCTTCCTCTAGATAATGAAACTTTTTAAATTAAAAAAGGAAACATGGCTCGCGTGATGACTTACACGGGTTCCTCATGGAATAGGCCTTGGTGGTTTGGTCTCCCATAGCCCGTTTGTATCAGAATTCAACAAGACTAAGTGGCTGTTCGATCATTTTAATTTACGAACAAGAATATTTTTCCTTTATAAGATCTTATTACTTGCACACCTGCACTAGTGCACTTTTTTTCAGAGAATGATACATGTTGGACAAAAATGAGAAGCTGTGGGTGATTTGACATCGTTGCTATGTTAGTTAAAAAAAAAAACAAACCAGAAAGCCCCCAAACCCAAGCAAAGCACTTTCACATGCACTGTATCCCAGTATCTTCAGCAAGCCCCTGATTTTGAAATAACATCTGTGTGAACCACGAGTTTATTCTTGAAATGGAAGTCTAACTAATGGCTTGCCTAAGTCTCCAAACTGAATAAAAAGAATAAAAACTTCATCCTGAAGTACGTAAGCAAAATCAGTATTTTTTTATAATATGTGTCTACTGTCCCCCATCAAAATGCTTTATCAATGCATCGTTGGGTAGTTGACAGCAGAAAAGTAGCAACTGTTGATGTAAAACTAATTTAGATGAAGAGTGGAGTCAGAGCCTCTCTTCAATGGAGTGTGCTGATGCTGTGTGATGGAAGAATATTGTCAGTCCTGGGAAGAATTTAGTTACCTGGCACTGTGTTACAGCCTTTGCTTGCAACTGGCAGAACTGTGTAGTATTTCCTCTTCAATCCACTGGAATTGCAACAGAAGAATGGGACTCCTGATGGTCAGCAATTTAATGCTGATCTGTCAGGACTTAGTCTATTGAGCTGTATCAGGGACATAACATACAAATATTTATGTTCTTTAAGAGTCATTAATACATTACTTATGCCTCTGAAAGGTGTACTGTTAGCTTTTGGGGTCATTTTCCTACACCTTTTTTATCTTAATATTTGATATTTAACAGATTCTGTTCCCTTCAATCTAAAGTTCTGGGAATGCAGTGTTGTCTTTATTCTAATACTAATGAAGAATAGACCACTCTAATCAGGTTTAAATACTGTTTTTCATTGTTGCTGTGTGGTGAAAGAAGCAGCTCCTTACTTTCCAGTGTTACTTTTCCAGCCTTGCAGGATATATTACAACCTCTTTCTTTATAGCCCTCTCATTCCCTTGACCCAGTGCAAAGTTTCCTTTTCTTCCTCAGAGCACTAACGTAGTACTGGAGAGTTAAGCGCTGCCCCCATTTCTTGTGTTCACAGGTCCCCGTTTCAACTTGTCCAAATTATTTCACTGGTACTCTCACATCCTCCCTTGTGAGAGGCTGCTGCTTTAGCACCTGCTTTTTCACCTGAAATAAGTTTTGATTCCTTCAGTTCATAGAATCATGGATTGTTTTGGGTTGGAAGAGACCTTAAAGATCATCCAGTTCCAACCCCCTGCCATGGACAGGGACACTTTCCACTGGGCTGGGTTGCTCAAAGCCCCATTGCGTTCGGGTAAAGGAAACTGGGTTGCTCTTTACCCTTACAGTAAAGAATTTTCTGCTAATATCTACTCTAAACCTACTCTGTCAATTTGGATCCATTCCCCCTTGTCCTGTCACTCCATGCTCTTCTAAATAGTCCCTCTCCATCTTGCAGACTCCATTCAAGTACTGTGGATGTCACCCCTAAACTCTCTTCTCTTGTATAAATTCTGTGAATCTTATTAGTGTTTTGGAGACTTTCATATGTCAGCTGAGTTTAAGCAGTTAACTGATATTTTTGAAGAATATTTCTCTTAAAGAGTATACTGAGTTTGTCTTGGCCTTGGGAAAGCTGAGGAGTTTCATGTGTGACAGACCTGGATGTACTAAATACTGCAGCTGGGCCTGTGGCTTACAACCAAAGTGGGAAAGGGGGTCTGACTGCACGGGAACAGGGGCAGAGCTCCAACAATTCACACTGATAGGAAATCATGGATATAGCATTGGGTACTAAACAAGCGAGGTGCTGCTGGTCCTTGCACAGGTGCCCTGTCAGGACAGGGAGAGCTGTTTTCACGCAAGGCGAAAGAGCAGCTGCTGCAAGCTTTCTGCAGCAAACTCTTCCACTTGTTTCCTTACAGCTCTGTGCACCTTTCAGTTCTTTATCGGTAGAATAGCTCAGCTAAGGGACTTCTTAATGTGGCAAGTTCTGGACTGACAGCACTTGTATCCCCTGGGAGCTGTCAGATACTGTTGCTGGGGTTCGATTTGCCTGTGATCATTCAATGATTAGTAATGACACTGTTTCTTTATGGTCATTATTTTGAGGGAATTTTATGTGATTGACAGAATCACATAATTAAGAAAGATGAAAAGAAAAACCCACCCCAAACTTTGAGCTAGCCAGCTCTCAAAATGTGCTTTGCGATGTGGGAACATGTGAACGTCATGTCGTTCTGTAGATGTGTTGATCTAGACATTGACAATGTAACCTCGGATCCCTTGGTTTCTAGAGCCCTATCGTGGGTGCTTCACTGGCCTGTTAGAATCGTTAGGAACTGCATCTCAAATTGAATTATTCTTCTGTAATCCTGCAGCAGACAAAATTTAGCCTCCGTTTCTGTGTTGTAGTCACGAATCATATAAAGGGGCTTGCATCTCCTTAACTGATGGACAGTGTTTCTCTACTGGATGCAGATTACTGGGATATAATAAACTAATTGTAAACCTGATAAAATAAATGCTAGAAGAGTGAAAAAACGTGTTAGAATCTCTTGGCTACAAATTTACACGCCATATCCTTTCAAAAAAACCCAGTAAAATCAAGGAAATTTGCCAACTTAATAGTGAGTTTTGCTAGGTTTTAATTCATATGTTTAACAGATGTTGTAGCCACATGTTCTGACAGATTTTTTTGTGTCTGTTAAGCACCGATATCCTTCACTGGCTTCAGCCAAAGCATGAGAGATGGCAATGAGTGCTGCTTTGCAAAACCTCCACAGGAAGGGACTTCCTTTGTCCAGCTCCAGAGATCCCTTGGAGTGACTTACAGCAGAGCTTGCTTTGCCTGCTTTGAACACTCAGGGTTCTTTCCTTTGCAGCCACTTTTAGGATAGCTCCATGAATTCTCCTTGTGCCCCATGGTGTTGCCCCTCCACTAGATCCTGTGCCCGAGGTTTCATTCCTGGTGAAACTCAAGGCGCTGTTACTGGCCCACGTCTTTCCCTGTCTGAAACTAATTCTTCTTCCTGATGGTCTTGAGGGCAGCCTGTGCTAGTCACGTCAAAGGTCTGGTTTCTTTCAGGGCAGTAGTTGATAGGGATGGAAATTTCCACAATCCTTTCCTGATGGTAATAGAGGAGCTCTGATTTATGAGAGATATAATTCTTCCAGTTTTAACTTTTACAATTCATGAAGCCGTTCATGTCTGGTGTATTATTAGATTAGGTATCCATTTTCTTAATAAAAAACGTGGATAAGTGGAGGCTCAACATGAAGATTCAGAAAGGGAACTGTAAAAAATTACTGAATAATATAATTATTTTTCAGGATAATTTGTTTTATACTAATCTTACTGCGTAAAATGTGCCCAAGCACAACTTGCAGTGAATTGCAGTCTACTTCTGAGGAACAATTTTCATGTATGATAATTAAGTAACTTCTGATATCTCTGTGCTATCAAGTACTGTGGTTTTAATCTTTTTCAACACAGTGAATAACAAACCGTTGCTCTCCTCATCACTGCATCAAAATAAACCTGTTGAACTAAAGTTTTCACCATTTTTGTGTCTCAAAAAATTTATTTGGGAAGCTTGAAATGAAAACTTTTCAATGTGTAGTCCATTCCCTCGACTTTGAAAGTGGCACAAAAGCAGATTTTTCGAGGTGTTTTCCTAAAACCAGCGGCTTGGAGCATGGCATGCATGGTGTGGTTATGTGGGCGACTGTGTACAGCAACTTTTAAGCCATTTACCAATTTAAGACAAATGGGAATTAAACGATGGGGGTAACCTGTAGTAGCCAAATCTACTGACACGCTGCTTTTTTAATGTGAAGTTTATGAAAACCCTTGAGTGTCGTGTCTGATCCGATTGTCTGCCATTATAAATGGTGTCTGGCAGAGTGGATGTAATTTGTGTACAAAACTGAAATGAGCGCTTAAGGGTAGAAAGTACCACAGCTTTTTTAATATAAACACAAGCATAATGCAGGCTGCTTATGGAGGCCTTGCTATTTTCCTGTATTAAATCTCGTAATTTACTGTGCAGCCCTACTTAGGTAATGTTCCACTTTAATTCCATTCATAGCGAACATTCTTATTTTTATAAAGCATCTGAGATTTCTTTTTGGTCAAGAACTCTTTTGAAGTGCCCGGGAGTACTACTTGCAGCTGCATAAATGGTTTGGCACTGTAATTATGATCCCATTTCTCAAAGGTACACATGAGGAGAAACAAAAAGGGGCTTCCCCTAATCTTGTTTACATCAAAAAATGGCAAGAACAAATCAGAGACTATAGAAATAATAGAAGCAGATGTAGAGAAAGTCAGGAGCAAGCGAGGAGTTGCGGGAGGTACATTTTCTTTGCAGATGTTTCGAGCAGAAGCAAAATAGTGTGACATACCTAATATTGTAAAAGCAATATTTAAAAAGTTGGTTTAGAAGCAGATTCAGAAAGAGGAAGGTGGTTTTCCCTTGATAGAATTGGAGATAGGGTAATCATCTTAGAGAACGCTTGAAAATCAAAAGGCATAAACAAAGTTCAATTTAGTTGTACATGTGTATCCTTTCAGCTGGCAGACCAAATTATTCTGATTGTTCCTCATCAGATTTTAGTCTTTCTGTTCCATGCTGTTTATATTAACTTCCATTAACCTACATGTTTTGAGTGAAAGTTTAAAATGGGCTATGAAAATTGCTTTCATCACTTCTCAATTTTAAAATAAGCATCAACACTGGATTGTTCTGTGCCTATAATAGATTAGTTTTAATCAATAGCGTATTGATAACGTACAATAACATAAACCAGAAGGACTGTATATCTTTAAATGGAAGTTTAAATGTTTAATATTTTATTTTGGTCAGTAATTTAAATAGGTTTGAACACACAAAGAAAAAGAGTTGTGTTTATTTAATGGTAGAATTTAGATATGTAGGAGTTTTTGCTTTTGCAGTTGAGATGTCTTATTTCACTCTAATGTAATGCACTTACAATAGTAAATCTATAAATTGAGAAGCCAGAACTTGCTGCTTCCACATACCGGTTAGCTTCAAGTTTGAGTACATTTTCCATTCCTTCAAAATCATCAGTGATGAATATAGTCCAAGGATCCAGGAGTATATAAATGCATATATTTTAAGCATTGTTGTTCGTTGAATAATTAATGTGAAAGCTGCTCATAAAGCTTGGCCAGTAATGTACCTTTGAAAGGTATTACCATCAATATCTGACATGACTTTGATTTCCACTAATGATATGTAACCAGGAAGACTGCTTAATCTGTCACTGCGTATAAATCACCGGAGCTGGGTGGTCAAGGAGACCACTGTATTTGGTAGTTTGGGAATGTAAATCCCTAATCCATCACTGGCAAACTGGATTTCTAAGTGCTGCTTTATATGTTCTGTTGGAGGTCTTTGTTTATAATGTATTTCATGGGTTTGGAGCTCGTAAGAGGTGAAACTGAGCAGAAAAGCATTTATTTAATGCTAAAATCCCGGCACATAATGCTCATTTAAATAAGGAGAACTAAACTGTGGAGCAACAAAAGGTGAATAAACTATAAATGAGCTATGAACTACTAACCAGCTGTTACGTTTCATTTTAGAAGCAAAACAAATTAAAGCAAAGGAGGGGGGAAAAAAAAAACCCAAGGAGAAAAGAAAAGGATTTTTGAAGCAGAACACAAATAAACAAGTAGTGTCAGGAATGGAGTGAGAGGCTGGCACAGGCAAGGATGCAGGCACTAATTGTTGGTAATGCCCACACAGACACGGGGTGTGTGAACGTGGGGTGTTTTATCCTCATTCCCCAGCTGAAGAAGTAAAGACGCTCTAGCCAGTGCTATGGAAAGATTTGAAATGGAGCCGAGATTGGAACTGGATTTGATCAGCCTTCAGCGAGAGGGAAGCAAAGGCAATTAGAAAGTGATGAAGAGCCTGTCAATACACCTATAGAAGGCTTTGCTGGGTGGAAAAATTATTCTGTGTAGTAAGTGACATGCTTGGGTGACAAAATATCATCAACTTGGTAAGAAATTAGTTCATTTCATGCAATCACTGCAGTTACCTTCAGGATTGCATCCTATGCTGATCCTGTTGGAGGAAAGCAAAGGGAACGATGGGGATTAGTATTTCAGGTTTGGTGAACAGTGACAAAAATAGCCTTATTTTTTTTTAGCGAGTTAGAACTGTCCGTAGTATCCAAATAAATATAACAGCTTTTGGGAAGGGAAAACAAAGAAATCATAGAATAATGGAGCTGTGAGCAGTAAGTGTGATGAACTTGAAATAATTAGACATTGCTGGAAAAAAATACTTCTTGAGATTATTACAAGTTTTGCCCAAAGAACATGGGGTAGTCTAAGTGAATCCCAGCCTTTTGTATGCATCACACAAAGTAAGCGTCCTGAAAAGAAATTAGAGTTAAGTACTGTTTGACACTCTGCAATGTATTGAAAACTGGTTAAAGAATCATGAACAAAGCGGTGCAGTCAGTTGATGAATCGGTTGGCCATTTGCATTTTATGGACATTTATCAGTGTATATGTGTTGTTTTAGGGCATCAGGCTGAAATGATGGATAAGTAAAATCGTGTACTTTGAAGATAATACTTAGTCTGAAGGGTTCAGAAAAAGCCAGTGTAGCAAATGAAGTTAAGGGAACAAAGGGAATTATTTTCCTTCATGGAAACTGTTTTGTGTATCCAGGGGAAAAAGGCACCTGGTTAATAAAAAAATAGGATCACAAGTGGTTACGGTGAGAAGTGACGTAGACAGTGAATAATAAAAATGATGGGAGTAACGTCATAACTTGGTGGTTGTATGAAGAGTTGAAAGTTGGGATTTTCCCCTAGCTGCAAACAGAAGTCAGATACTCATTATACAAAGCAGCAGTCACTGGCTGTGCCTAACCAGCCAAAGGCTCTGTAGCATCCCAACTCTCAGAATGCCAGGAAAGTCAACCACAGCCCTGAGATCTGCTGTACCGTGCTGTCTCTTCCCCTGTCTCTCCACAGAGGAAGATGGTCTGAAGGTTGGATGTGAGTAGAAAATTGCTAACTGAGCCCTCCTGCAAAAAGCTTCAGCTCTTCATTTTTTGCACCGAGCTGAAGATGGTTCTTGTGTCAAGAACTAAAAGCAAGCTAATATGAATTTTTCCTTAGAAGTGAGAGGGTGAAGGATATGAGACACGGATAAAGTATTGAACAGTACTTAAAAAGCAAAAGAACACTGCAGTGTCTTAATTGGATCCCATAAAAACATTTACATCAGTATGGTAGTTACCCTTTTATCGTTGTTTTTGCAGTCTCTGAGACATTATAGAGAAATCATTTAATTTCTCTGTTTACTTTGCAATGAACTAATGCAGAGCGCTGGGTTTTCTGGTTTATGACTTGCGTTACGGCTTCACTGTATTAAAATCCTCTCAGAGTTCTTTAACCAGCACAGATCTGTTGATAATTGAAATCTAAGAATCAGTTCTCTAAACAAAGGTCAGACATTTTTTTCTCCTTTTCTAAAATAAATATTGATTAAGTAGATTACATGGCAGTAGAAAAGATAAAGTGAAAGAATGTTTCTGATTCTTGGGTTCCCTTTTTCTGGTGAGTAAGGACATTCAGCAGTGTGCAGGAATAGAGATTGTGAGGCTCTATGTGTGGAAGCAACACCTGAACAGGAATTACGTGGTCCCCAAACCTTCCTGCCTTGAAGTGAAATTATTTGCAAATCCCAAAGTACCAATAATTAATAGGCCAAGTTTCCTTGGTTTTAATAGAAACAAACTGATTTTTTTGGACTGATCTATGCACATCTCCTATTACAGTCTTAACAAATTTAGTTCTGCTTTTAAGAAGCTTTTAAAAACAGAGTAATATTTCCCTCTTTCTTCTAGAGCTGTGTTTGGAGGGGCTTTCTGTGTGGTTCTTGAAGCCTCACTGGTCATGGTTGACCCCCAAGTCTTTCTACCCCGTGCAAATTGCGTGTCCTGCACCCATTTTCAGCTTTGTCTTTCAAACTGTAACAGCAGCTCTTGTAGCAGAGTGCAATTTTATACGGATATCTGGCTGACTTTCTTCCCCTGTTTAAGTAGAAACAAATATTCCTTCTGATTTTGGTGACAAGGTGCTGTGTATGTAATTTGAGTACTAGTTCAGGACAGTAATTGCTACCGTGTGACATTTTGTGCATTGAAGCCACGATTTGTCAGGTTTTCATGGATTTTTGAATTATAGTGGATCACCAGTCACTGCTGATTATTGCTTTGCAGCACAGAATGTTAAGAAGAAGCAGTGCAAAGATGAGGTTTCGTGTAACAGTGAGGTCCAAGCTGCACTCGGTCGGATTCGAGGGAGGCTGATGAAGTGTTCTGGAGGAGCTTATTTCTGCCCATGATGAGCTGCTTAGTTGATTGAATAGGTGACTCAGTTCCTGACAGCTGTCAATCTTGATGTTTGCTTCTGAACTTCTGTTTTGCCTCATTCATCTTAATCTCTGATTTTCTTTTCATTTTTCTTTTTTTTTCACTTCGTCTTCTGTGCTCATTTCCATTCTGGTCTCTGTGTTGCCTCTTCCTTTTGAGTGGCAAACCTTTCGTCACTTTCCTGAAGTCCCCTCCACATGCAAAGATTAAAGCAGGCTGCTGGTTTTAAATTCTGATTAAAAAAAAAAAAAAATACAGAATCTTCAGGAAAGATGTTATATTTTAAAATCTTAAAAGCAATCTAAAGATGAATAATTAACTTCCCTTTGTCCAGCATGGCTAAGATAAAATAGTGAGAGAGGTATATAAAAAATACCTTAGTTGGGAAATGGCTGGTCAAAAATCAAGATGAAAATGTCAGAATGAATATGTTTGTATCTGTCCAAACAAATTTTTAAATGTGCTTTGACCATCTCCTAAAAAACAACAGGAGATGGATGTCTTTGAAAGATTCCCAGAATTTAGCCTAAATAAATTTTCTTGTACACGCGCAAATCACAGAACCTACTCTCCAGCTTATAAATAAAGTATTGTTTTTGTTGTATCCAGTGGTGAATTATGAATAGGAATGCCTAAAAAGTGGAAAGCTGCAGTAGTTTCCAGACTATTGACTGAAATTAGAGATGTTTAATACTTCATTTCTTCTAGACTGATTCTCAAAGTACTACAGTTGACTATCCTTGCAATTTTTAAAAAGATTTAAAATTACATACATCATGCTGTTTATTGAGCTGAAAGGCAAATGCATTGTTTGTATAGATAACACTGCTTAAATATTAAATACATTTAAAAACTGAAATAAGGTTACTCCAGTGCTAGAACATTGAAGCCAGGAGGCCTCGAGCCCATCCTCAGATATTCTGCAATTTTGTGACCTATTGCATGCAGTCTGGTAATGTTTGAGTTCCTGCCTCAGGAACACGTGAGTAGTACAGGAATTGAGGTACCTAACTGATAAATTTTAATAAATGAATAGCATGCAAGTAATTATGTGTGCATATGATTACGTTATTTTTTTTAGTAATACTTCACTCACTATCCCAGATGGAATTCTCATGTTATTTAAGGGAACTGGTCTTAAAACCTTGAAATCTGTAATAATTTAAAAACAAAAGACTGTCCTTTCTGTTGCTGCTCACAGCAGATCAGGCAAAGTGTAGTTGCCCTGTATTTAATTGTGAAGTTCAGCAAAGTTTTTTGTATCTCGGAAATACCTGGCCTGGTTCTGATTTATAGAAGATGAAATTATCAGTCTCTCACACACACACACAAAATCCCAAATGCTGTATTTGCTGAAAGCTCAAGTAGGCAATTTAAAAATAATGTTTGAGTTTTGTTGTAAGCGTGACAATATTTCAAGATTAATAGAAAGCTCGTATGCCTGTGGAAGCTTTGAAATGGGAAAGGAGATTTTATCCCTTCTATTCTGATGCTCATGCGCTCCTCTGTGTCAGATTTGCAAATGTGTTGGATCCAGTACTGTGTGTTGCTAGGTGGCACAGATGATAAAAGATGAATTTTCAGTGTTCCTCTAAATTATTTTGTTTGTGGTTGATCCATGTGTAGTGATGACTCTTTTTTCTGGAGGTGGTGTGATGGTGGAGAGGAGGAGAGGTGCTAAATTCAGGTTTATAAACTGAATAATAAAAGATGTTCACACCTTCAAAAATGTAATCAAAATGGTAGTTTGGCCAAACGTGTGGTAGTTTTGCAAGTTTTTCTAACATGTTTATTTGAGAGTAAAGGGAGTTTTTCCCTCTCTGAGTGAAAATTGTCAAAACCAGGATGATGCATTACTGGGACTGCTTTCCCTGTACATGGCTATAGATGATGGTTTTACAACATAGGATGGGTTGAAACAGATTTCTGGACTCTTTTACTCCAACCCTGTGTTCAGATAGATGAGTTTGCATGGAGTAGAATCCAGCCCAGCTTCCAATGGCTCTCACAATGGAGATTCTACAACCTTTCTGGGCCACCTTCTTGCCCAAATGGTGCTAAGTTTTGCTTCATGTCTCGCTGGAATTTCCAGTTAATGGAAATCTAAGATGGCAGGTGCCAGGACATCGTGCGGAGGATGGATAAACACGCACTGGGGTGTTTCTTAGTAGTCCAGTAATATTGTGTGTGCTGTGTGACATTTCTTGTCAGAGCAATGAGGTAAACGCTTTGACATTCTGTGTTCTGCATCTGCTCTTTTGGCTTCTTTGTTGCGGGAAGAGAGAGATTGGTTGGACTCCAGCTAAGCTGACCAGAAACATAATGTCCTGCTTATTCCTGAAGGCATGAGCGTCGGGGCTCAGGAATCCTGCATCAGGTTCTTAACACATGCCTGCAAAAATCTGGGTGTTTGAGTGATAGGATCCACTGAACATCAGTCCAAGGGATTTTGCTGCGTGCACTATCTGTGACAGCCATCACTTGTCTGATCAGATCGTGTTCCTGCTGTAGATGCTGCTTCTCCACACTCTCGTTTTTTAAGCCCAGACCATCTCTATGCATGTGTTTATAGCAAGACCTTGTTTTTTTTCTAGCAATTTAACACTGTATGTTTTCATGAAACTGCATTTCCACAGTCCTTAAGTCCCTTGAGCTTGCTGTGGAGGAAACCTCTATTCTCAATCTCATGCTTTAGGATGAAACATGTTAGTAAGGTAAGATCCATCTTACTTCCTCTTATATGTCTAACCTTTAAACACCTAAATGTGAGCTACACGTCTCTCAGGTTACAATCAATGGAGAGAAATAAATCACAGAAAGAGATTCAGCTTGATGAAATTAGGAATTGAAGATAAGTTAGAGTAATTGCTGTCTTAAGCCGTTTATTCCTTTCCATTGTCTGTGGGAAACTTTGACAGCTAAATGTAAGCTGGTTGCATTAACCCGTGGAAACCTTACCTGAGGTGACTGAAATCCCACCTTCCTGTTATTGTATCACACTTCATATGTTCTGCTTGCTTAATTATGGATGCTGCTTTTAGCAGACAGCCGTTCTGTCTGCTTAATGTCACAAATTCAGTGCCCGATACGCTTTGCAAAGAGATTTTGGGGTGAGCGATGTGTTACAATTTAAATGATTGAATGTATTTTGATGTGACAGCTACACTGTCTAACTAGAAATCAGTATTTTATGAGTTCTGAGAAGGATGCAGCATTGCATAAAGGTAGCTGACAGCTCGTGCATGGTGCTCTGGAATTTCCAGACACAAAGGCTGTGCAAATGTTGACAAGATATAAAAATAAGTACTTGTGAAGTATTGTACTTGATCTGGATAGTAATAAGACTGGTTTTAGCCAAGCTGTTTCCCCTGAAGGCCAGCACTCAAGTGTCTGGGAAGACACCAGATGACCTCCAAAGAGATATGGACGTTTCTGTTTGCTTGGTGCTTTGTGGGTTTTGCTCTTTTTTATTTTTATTTTTTTTTTAATTTTTTTTTTTTTCTTTTAGGCAGCTAAACCATCTGAACTGTTGGCATGAGCTGTCAGAAAAATCCTTCTTTGGAACATGGAGACTGACTAGTATTTTTGAGTTAGGAGTAAAGGCAGAAATAAAACTTAATGTAGAAGCCTGAATCTATTACAAGTTTGTTGGCATGGGTTTTATCTTATTTTTCTTATTGTGGATTGATGGCTTGGAAACTGTTTTGTCTAAGGAGTGAAAAATTAGATGACCACTTGTTCCTCAGAAGTAAAAAGAAGATGCACCTGACACTTCTAATTTATGAGATAATTCCCTGCAAATGCTGGACTGAATACTTGTACTTTGAGATTGGGGTAAAGTTGTGGCAACAGTTAATCGCTCAGGAGGAAAGAGTTTCTGACTTGTGGTTGGGATTTGATGTTTATTTTAGAGCTCTTCAAGAGCATGATAGTATTTGAAAGATACTTTAACAGCAAGTGAGGCTGTCACATATACATGATAAAATGCATTTTATTATGTGCTTTTGCAATTCACCAAATGGATAACCCTGTGCTAAGTGTAAAATTTATAGATAGAAAGGCACTGGAAGAACATAGCTCGATATTCCGAAATATGCTGTCTATAAGAGGCAATGAAAACACATCTCGGCACTCGGAATGGCATTCATTCATACTTCATCACCAGCAATTGTGAAAGGAATTTCCAGTAAAATACTATAGTGTTTGACTTTTTCCCATATTAGACTGTAAGGCCCCTGAAAGTTTTATATCTTTTCTTTTTGTTTTTTTTTTTTTTGGTTTTCCATTCTGTCTTCAATAACTTACGGGAAGTTTTGTCTTTCTTTCCCTTGTGCATGTTTTCTTTCACCAAGATGGAAGTGTTGTGCTCTCAAAACGTTAACCTTTCCAACATCCCTGTGAGATATTCATGCGTGAATACTGTCTCAGTCTTCAGGGACTTTATTCCCCCGGAGCTGCAGCAGGGTATTGTAAGAACTTGGACTAAAGCTCTGGAGTCCCTTGTTGTAAAGCTCGTGCTCAGGGAGGTGGATGATGCTGTTCTAGGCAGTGACAGGCTTTTTGGGGCGAGTCAGGAAGCACTGGTCGCATGAGAAACGTTTTGACTAGAAACAACTCCAATCAAACAAATCTCTAGGGGTATAACTGTTGTGTTTCTGAACAAAGAATGATCAAACAAAAGCTTACAGCGAGGTCTTAATTCAGTCCGTGGCAAAGCATCCTCAGACTTCATGGAGGTCAGACTACATTTTGAGTATTGAAAACTTGTCTAAAAATCCCTATCTTTTTATACATGTTTAAAAGTAAGTCGTAATAAGAAATGTATTTCTATCAGCATATCAATATAAATTAGAGATTAAAAAGATGAATAACTTTTCCATTGTATGTTAATATTTAACTGACTCGAGAGATTTTTGCCTATGTAATAAATGAAGGGTGTTGTCTGAAAGATTCAACTTGGGATCTTCATATTCACCAACTGTAAATTTTCTATACTATATTTAATACTGAAAGAAGAGTCCTAAAGTAATTTTAAGTTGCATCAGAATTTTGCCATGTCCTTTAAACATCTTCAATGATGTAAGAGAGTGACCTTTCCCTGTTTAAAAAAAAAGAAAAAAAGACAGAGAGAGAGGAAAAAAAAAATTACCTTCTACAAGAAAGCAAATGCCATGTACTGTGTTTAGATGTAAGTGTTAAAAAGTCACCCAGGTAGAAGAGGCTTCTTTCCCTTTTTGATCTGCAAAGATAAATGTAAACCTTCCGACTGCAGGCTCTCTGAGTTGGAGTAGCAACTGGTTAGACCTTCTCAAATAAAAAGATGCTGAAGTGTATTGTCTTATGGTTATTCCATCCTGACTTTGAGTGATGCAAGGAAATACTTTTATTAAAAGTTAAAGTGTCAGTTTTGTTGTTTAACTTCTTTATTGGAGCTTGTGTTGTAAACATAAGACTCATGACAGTGCCTTCGAGATGCTTTTGATTTACCTGTTAGGGAAATCTGAATCCTATTCTGACTGCACGTTTTCCAGATTAGTCTGAAGTTTATTGGGTTGTTTTATTTTAGTGGAAAGAAGTAATGTCGTCCTTTCAAACAAAATAAATAGCCAAGATGGTTTTTTATTTGCTAGCTGTGCAGAAAAAGAAAGCATAAACATGTTGATATATTTGCTCAGTTTTGTGAGCAGTTCTGGGTGGTGAAGGCTATGGTAGAAGGCTTGTCCACTATTCTTGGGGGGAAGCGTTGAGCTTTGGGATCACCTGAGTTACCTTTCCTCTTCCATGCAGTTGTTAACATCATTTTGTTATTTTTTCATACAATCAGAGAATGGTTTGGGTTGGAAGGGACCTTTAAAGACCATCCAGTTCCAACCCTCTGCTGTGGGCAGGGACACCTGTCACTAGACGAGGTTGCTCAGGGTCCCATCCAACCTGGCCTGGAACATTTCTGGAGATGTGGTATCCATAAGTTCTCTGGGCAACCCATTCCAGGTCCTCACCATGCTCACAGGGAATTTCTTCTTAATAGCCAATCTGACCCGACCCTCTGTCACTTTGAAGCCATTGCCCCTTGTGCTATCACTCTGTGCCCTTGCAAAAAGTCCCTCTCCAGCTCTCTTGTAGCCTCCTTTGGGAATATTTGCCTGTTTTCTGGAGGTCCTGGTTGTTTGTTTTAATTGTAACCAATGGAAGCCTTCTCCTTCTGTTGCTAAGAGGAAAATGTTTACTTTTTACAGTGTTCCCATTTATCTCTTCAGCTCTTGCCTGGGGGTGTGTGTATGTGTATATTCTTTTGCTGATATGAATTATATTTTCTGTCTGGAGATCATAAGTTTTTTTGAAAGCGAAACAAAATGATTAAACTGAAGTCAACTATATTATTTGAAGCTGCTGTATGTGTTTATCCTCATAGTGCTTAATCCTTGACTTTGCCTCAGGCTACTAACCCTGGCTGGTTATTAATTCCTTAAAAATGCCCTGAGCCAACATTGCTGCTGTTATAACTTGTTTGGGGCTGAAATGAAGTTGATGTTTTTCTTAGCTACAGCATCTTCTCGCTGCAATGTCACCAGATCAATTGGTTTCAGCAGTGCTGCTATTTCACCATGTGCCTCAAAAAATTTATTTCTTGTACAGCATCTGTTTAGACTTCTCAAGTTAACGTTTAGTCTACCAGGGACGTAACCTATTTTAATCAAGGGATGTCAGATCTTTTGGAAATACTCTCACTATACAGATCCTAAGTGGCCTATTACAAAGAAATCTGTGGTTTTGCGTTATGAAACAAAACAAAACCCTTCGGCAGGATTGGAAACTTAGGCCATTATGGTGTGGGAAGAGGACAACTGTGACATTGGGGTGAAATACAATACGGATTGAAATGCTATAAACTTCTTTCTGTATACATTTTAGGGATTATTTCATAAACTACTTAAGAAATGCTGGCTTGCCATGCTTGTGTCTGAGATATTCCTCTTCTGAACGTGCAGCTGAGCTTCTTCCAGCCTGGAGTTTATATTTTTATGTTTTAATAGAAGCCTTCCTATAAAAATCAAAATGCTGTAAAATTACAGATTGGCTTCAGAAGCAGCAAAACACCTTGGCAAATTATGTCCTAGTGCTCAGGCCAGTCCCTCCCTCATCAGCTGGTGTGAGCAGAGTCAAAGCCGGCGTAGCACAGTCGGTCTGCAGTGCTGGACGCCCAGCTTGGCTGTGGCTGACTCAGCAGTGATGGGGACACGTCTCAGAGGAAGGATGAGTCTGAAGGATGTGGGGGTGTGTGGAGCCTCTGCTGTCCTGTGCCTGAAGCGCAGCTGAGACGATGTCCTGGTAAATTCCCACCGCCACAGGAAGCCTTGCGGACAAGCGTGTGGCTGTGTGAAAGCTCTGCCTGCACAGGGGAGGAGGATCAGGTTGCATCTGCCAAAAATCCACCTCTCGGTGCTTTTGTACGTCTTCACTTTTTGTACATTTTCACTTTTTGTACATCTTCACTTTTTCATGTTGAACAACTCTGTTTCCAAGGGTTCTCTGAGACATACTCCTGTTTTTTTTGAATGAGGTAAAGCATCCTTAGAAATAGTAGGATCACTTAAACACCTTCAGAAAATCCCCACCCTACTCTCTTTTATCCCCCTCTAAGTTTTTCATTATGAAGGAAGTTTTGTCTCCAGGTTTCTATTTTGGAAATGAGTGACTTCAAAGACTGCTGCAGAAATCACATCCCAAACCACTTCCTCTACCTTCCAGGAAACCTTCCCAGCAGATATCTTGGAGGAAAAATAATTTCATTGAAAAAAAGCAACAGAAGGAGGCCATCCATTACCAAGAGTAATATTTAGCAATCTACTTTGGCCTTACAAGGACAGAAGTCCAAAATATAGAATACTTTGAAGTTTCCTGATGTGTCCAGCCTCCAGAGCATCTTCCAGCTCATTACAGACCAGACAGATAACTCTGTTTCTAATGCTTGTGTGAGGGACAATGCAGAATGTTATTTCTTTGTATCAATCTATAAAGAAGACTTCAATATTTGAATAGTAAAATGACAACTTTTAGCCCAATATGTTACATTTATTATGTTTTATTCACCTATTTGCATCACATCAGCATAAAGCTTCCTCCCTTCTCATAGTGCCAGAAATTATTCAGTTTACCATTCAAATGGTAGAGTTAGTTATTATAGATAATTAAAGCAAAGCCTGTGTGAAGAATGCTGAAATTCTGTGAATATTAAGGCACAAAATTTTTAAATGCAAGATTTCTGTAATGAATATAATATGAAATAATTTTGTCCATGCTAAACAACTTTATTAACTATAAACCTGGTGAGATTTCAAGTATCTCACCATTTTCCCTGTGATGACACTTGTGGGAGACAAAGTTAACAGGGTGATGAGCAGAGGCAAGTGGTGGCCCCGTGGCCTAGGAGTTCCGAGGCAGCTAGTTTTGAGTCAGTGGTTATAAATTATACTTCTAAAATTGTTTTCAATGCAATATTTATAATGTTTTTCCATGATGATATAATAACGTACTGAAGTCAAAATGTGAGATGTATAACACTCATGGTATGTAAAGCACTTCAGAAATTAAACGGAGACTTCCAGCTACCTTTTCTCCAGGGGAAGGAGAGTGTCTCCTTTGGGAGCTGCTTGAATTTTCCTTAGACCTGAACAAATTACTTAGGTGTTACATGGGAGGAGAAGAGAAGGGTCAGGGCTGGATCTATAGTGCTTCCTGAAACTCCCTTTTGGAGCTCCTTCTGCCACTGCCGTTCTGCAGCAGACTTTCTCTTTGGATGATGGTGATCCCAGAGCAAATGGCACTGGGAAAGCCTGGATCAATGTGATACAGTCTATAAAAGCAGTGGAGAAGCTTCTTCAGAGAAGTGCTAGTTCTCATGCATTAAAAGCTAGGAATTAAATGCTGGAAATGGAAGATGTTAATCTTAAGAAAGTAGAACAGATTTAGTTTCTCTGTTGAACTTGATTCTTCTGGCTGCACAGAGAAATCTGTGAAGATTTTGAACATGGAGCACAATTGGTCTTGGCATCAAGACAGTCTGGAGGTTGAATCAAGTAAGGCTGATCCGGTTTCAGCAGAGTTCCCTGCCTCAAATTGAGGTTCATCTCCCTGGAATGTGCAACACAGGCTGTGGTGCAGGAGGAAATTAGCAAAGGGTTAAGAAGCAGGAGTGGCTGATGAGAACAGCTAAAATTTTCATAAGCGCTTCTTGTGTTTTCAGAGGCACATTTGCAGCGCTGAGGCTGGTGCGGGAGAAGGCAGGGAGCTCCTGGCAAGCAGACAGCTCATCCCCAGCTTCACAACGTGACCAAACTGTGCCGGCGGCTGGGGCGGGGGCATGCGGTGCATTAAAGATCTGCGAGTCAGGAGCAAAAACGCGAGTCACTTCAGTCCCATCCCCCCCCTTATCTTGCACAGCCCCTCTCCGTGCCCTTGCTTCACGCACAGCCCTGGAGGCACAATCTGGTTGTTTCAAGAGGAGTTCTGATCTGGAAAACATCCCCTTTCTTACTCGACGGCGCTGCCAAAGATTATTGAAAGCTAGTATCTGCTGACTCCAGTGACAATTTCTAATAAGTTTTCCATCACCAATTTCTATGGTGATGCATGAACAAAAAAGAACACAGCTTGACTTTCAGCTCCGGAGCTATTTTTACAAGGCTGGCTCTTAAAGACAAAAGAAAACATTTTCTTTCTAAACTGAGCATATTTGACACTGAAGGTCAGTGTGAGATAATACAACCAGAACTCTGGTGTTTATGCACTCATTTGCTTATAGAGCAAATTAAACGATTTAATGACCTGATGACTTCCTCTTCTATCAGCCCTAAATGAAATATAACCCTCTTCACCCCTTCGTGTGCCTCTCAGCCCATTTAAGGATCTTTTAAGGATTTTTTTTGTCCATGAAATCCGCACCTTCCATTACCCTTACCAGGTGCAGCAACTGAAATTCCTGAAATGAGATTCAGGGGCATTGTGTGACTACTCCTGCCATTATGCAGATGGTCATTTCTTCCCATGCTAATTATTATCAAACAACTAAGAGAAAGATTAAAAAGTACTGTGTTCCTCAAAGCTTTTTTTTTTGCCCTCCATTACATTCTCTGAAAGAAAGGAAAAAAGTAATCCTGGAAACCAGTTGGTCAGGGAATTGTGGAGGGTTAGTATCTGCTCGGAGCTTCATGTGAACCTGGCCCTCCTCTGAGGGCAGGGAGAGGGAGGGAAGGAGGGGGAAAGAGAGGTGTGGATGTTTTTATCAGAGGGTGCTTTTCTCACGGTGTCCAAGATAAAGGGACTGACATTCTTGCAGTGCTCTCATGGGGGTGGAAGAGTAACTGGATCCTGAATTCGGTGGTTCACTAATGTGCCTATTTTTTCCAGTCCAAGTAGTTCTGCCTAGCGCCTCGGGCTTCTGGAATGGTGTTTTTATGCTACTTAAGGTCTTAGATTTGTACTTTTCAAACCAAAGAAGATGCAAGGCTTGTAATTTCTTCATCCTCACACTGTTTTGTTTTTTTTCAGTAGTAGGTTCACTCCAACTGATGGTTTTGATTTTGGGGATTTTTTTGGTTGTTGTTTGGTTTTTTTGGTTTTTCTTTTTTGAATCAGCCTAATTGTGACATTCTGTGATTAATTTTACTTGGATGGAAATGTAGCACATAGTGTATTGAGATCCTTTTTCCTTTTTTTTTTAAAATTTTTTTTTTTTGTCGAGTTTACAGTCTTTTTTCCAATGTGGGCTGTGGTTTCATTACAGTAAGTTCCTGCTTTGGATGCAGAGACTTGCGTCAGATTCACCAGCTGCTGCTCTCTCGAAATAGGCAGCGTGCCAGTGCCAAGGATTAGCTGGGTTACTGTTTGTCCCACCAGTTGTTTTTAAAATCTTTAACTGCAGAAACATCCCTGTATGCTATCCCTGCAACTCAGTGCCTGATGCCTTCTGTTCCCACCCTCCTTTTAAATTTTCTTCCCCAGGTCATCTATTTTGCTTGCATTTTTGGTATTCATTAGCTTGATTTGGAAAACACTTTTGTCAGTATATTTGTGTTTTCTTATAAACTAGCAAGCTTACGTATAATCATCTTTCTTGTCTTAGGTCATGGCTTTTTGGGAATGGGTTTCCTTTGGGTATCGCAGTGGCTGCAGTATTAGGATACTATCATTAAAGTGCTTATTACAGGGGGCAAATGACTCGCTTTCTCATCATTCTGGAGGAGGCAACAGCAGCAGTAAGCAATGCTCACCTAAACCACAGCTTACTCAACTTGTGGAACAATTTTATCAATCAAATTACCTCCATGCTACAAGAGCCATGGCTTGGAGACAGCGGCTTTGTGCGAGTTCTTCTCAGCCCGTCAACTTCGCTAATAAAGCCAAACTGAAATCCTAAACTGGTTCCTAAATCGAGCTCAGAGTTGAGCAGCACGGCTGTATTGCAGCCGAGGCAGCCAGGGATTTGCCTTGCAGGGGTCGCCTGAAGTACCCAGTGGGTGTATCTCCCTGGAGGAGCTGAGGCCGTGAGCGGAGGAACCCGGGGCTGAGCATCCATGTGCCGGTGTTGGGAGCAGAGCTACACCCCTGTTACTACAGAGCTACACCCCTGTGCGCTATTTCTGTGCTCCCACGAGAGCATCTTGGGACATATCATGGGTTCCTTTCTCCTAAGATGCTTCTGTAGTCTTCAACTCTCCCTCTTGTCCAAGCTAGTCGTGACAGTTTTGGAGCAGGCATGTCCTTTAGGGCAAATAGCAGGAAAGTTAACGGAAGACCATGAACACTTTGATGTATTTGCCGCTGTGCTCCCTGAAAAGATGACAGGTTTTAGCCCAAGTTTAAAAAAGAAATCTGAATTGTAGCTGTAGCCCAAGCCAGAGCAGCCAGTCTGGGGATACAGGATCTTTGTACTTGTACCAAAGGTGATGGTATTGGGCTAAAACAAACGTAGACGCTTTGGGGAACCAGGAATTAAATGAAGAGAGGCCACAGGGCTTTTCTTCTGCTCCAGGGCAACTACTTCCTTCCAGGCTATAGGATTTAACTTCATTAACCACCACACCAGGTCTATCAGAGTATATTTTAGACCTACAGAAGATTAATTCTGAAAAGGAGGCAGAGCATTTTGAAGCCTGTAAGATACATGCTGTGAGCATAGAGAAGAGGTGTCTGGCAGGAGCAAAAGAGTCGCTTGTCTGGGGAAGAAGAGATGGCAGGTTTAAGAGGATGTTTCCCCTCTTTGCCTCTAAAACCTTTCAGACAGAACGTGGGCCTTTACTCTCAAACCCTGTTGTTTTCCCCCAGCACTCGATTTTGCCAGGTCGGTAAATTGTCATGAGAAGTATGTGGAGTTGCATCGCCTTCTGGATCCATCTGTGTTGGCAGCCATGCGTGGAAGTGGGAAGTGGGAATATTTAGGCTATTAGTGTGTGTCCTGACTGAACGAGTATGGAAAAGCTTATGTTCAGAACTCCCCTGGACGCTGCAGCTTTCATCAGCTCTTCAAAGTGTCTGAGGAGAGTGACCCAACT
Organism: Dasyornis broadbenti; assembly: GCA_013397935.1. NCBI lineage: Eukaryota > Metazoa > Chordata > Aves > Passeriformes > Dasyornithidae > Dasyornis > Dasyornis broadbenti. The sequence goes on along the minus strand of VZRN01006642.1, from coordinate 2,221,234 downwards.
GCTGCTGCACTGTTGGTCTGCCCAAGCCATGTTGTTTCTTTTCAAAGAGCTCCAAGCCTTGCATTCCCACACTTGTCTCCAGCAAAGAATTTAGAAACATCATCAGGTGATGTTTTAAGGGGGGGACACTTTTTTGGCATTTATCCATCAGTTGTCTCACGAGTGTGTCCTATCCATAGGACTGTGCATCAGGCCTCCATGAGTGCCCACTCAAATGTACTTCTGCTGGATTTAGGATCACCTGAGGAAGCCTAAGTGAAACTAAAGGGAGAGGAAAAAAAATGCACCCTAATCCTAGTTTAAACAACTTTTATGCAGTTTTAAAAATATATATGAGAATTATACAATTTCATTAATATGCACACGTATTTTAAGAAGGCATCGTGTAACCATTTGAAACCACAGCTCCCAGGGCTGGGAGCACACTGGTGGGTTCTTTGCTGCAGCCTGGTGCAGCTCACCCTGCACAGGGTACAGTGCTGTCCCATCAGGGATGGCACCAGACACCGTCCACAGCTGGCTGTGTGGCTGAAGGGCTTGAGCATCTTGTTACCGCTTCCAAAGTTTATTTTTTAATTTCTACCTCCAGCTGAAAGGTATCACTGGCATGTGCTGAGTGCAAGACATCAAAATACTCCCTTCTCTTTACCCTGCCTTTCTGTCCCATCATTTCTGCCTTTGTTTTCCCTCTCCAGGTCTACAGCACGAGCTGAAAAACTTGCTCTCATTAAAAATGTTAAGAAATCTTCCCCATCCCTGGAAATGTTCAAGGCCAGGCTAGATGGGGCCCTGAGTAAATTGGCCAAGCGAAAAGTGTCCCTGCCCATGCCAGGGGTTTGGAACAAGATGTTCTTTAGGGTACCTTCCAGCCCCAAACATTCCATGATCCTGTGAAACCTGGTAGTTGCCAAGGTATTGAAGATTAATTGACTGGGGAATTCAGTGGAAAGATCTTGCAGTTATTTTAATTCTATAATTCTGCATGTCTGATTTGAATTTTTAGAAAATGTTTCCTTATTATTAGTTTCACAAGTAAAGAAGTTAACCTTTGCATGCTCCCCTTGATGGACTCTCTTGTAGTGCAAAAGCCAAAAGGTTCCAATGTTGTTTCTGGTTTTAACTTCGGTGATATCACTCTTAGCATGGTAATGCACGGGTTGCCAGTACTCTGAGTGACAGGAGGAAGAGGGTGATGTCTTTGATGCTTTGACAGCTGGGACCTACTTAGCAAGCACTGTACCTAAAAGATATTCTTTCTTTGTCAAGTGCCATGTTTCATTTTGTAAATGACATATAACTATGTTGGCCCGTGTCTCTATGGCTTTCCCTGGAGATAGAAAATACAAAATCCTTCAATTTTCTGGAAGCCTTTCGTTGTCCCTTGCACTGATACTAAAGACTGTATAAATCACGCCTGTTTAATTGTTGGCAAAGTGACATTGCCGTGCCTCTAAAGGATGTTCTTTGTTGAGGGGAGAAAAATATGCTTTCTGACTTCAGTGGATTGCCTTAAAAATCAGCTTAACTTAGGGAAGTTAAAAAGAAGACAGTCAAAAAAGCTTTACAGTCCAAGGAGTGAAATTTAACGTTAATTGTAGCCTGAACTGTGGTAGCTGGATTGTGTTAGTTTATGTGCAGGTGCCAGTTCACAGCATGATTCCAGCAATATGGTTTTATTGATCCCCAAACCCTATTTTGATTTGATTTAACTGTTGTCTGTGGTTGGTAAGCCACGCTCTCTGTGATTCAGTGAACTGTCATAATGGTCCATCTTGTCTCTGTGTCTTTTTATTCTTATTTTCCGATGCCATCTTCTAAGGCCCTCTGAGCACACAGATGATCAGGAACAGATTAAGTGGGTAACCAACTGTGGACTAGGACCTGATCCAGCAAACCATTAACATGGGCCTCGTTTCTTTTACGTCAGCTGTGACTGTGTGTGCTCCTAAAGGTGAGCATATGCTTTGGTGCTGTAGTGAATCAGTCTGCAAGGATATTCCTGAGTTAACACCAGGGCTGTCTCAAAGATGAAAAAGGGGCTTTTTCCTTAGCAGAGCTGATTCGGTGGTGTCCAGCACAGCCTTTTGGAGACACCACCTGGAAATTATTGTAGGTTTTGTTGCAGGAGAAAAAAAATCTGACCTATTTCATTGTAAATAAGTAAATCAGACTCGACAAAAATTTAGGAAGAGATGCTTGTGTGTGGCTTGGACAAATGCTGCTTTCTCCTTGGTTGAGGTTTTTCAAAGTACTACGTCAAAAGTTTAGAGGCTCATGAGGGTGTTTCCTGCTGTTCATGGCTGGAGCTGTGCTTCTTCTGCAAAGAGAAGAAAGACTGTCAAAAATACTTACCTAGTCCTCTTCTGAATTAAATATTTTGCTTTATTCTGGCAATAAAATTATATGTGTGAGTTGGAATAGAAAGGATAAAGAATAAAAGCAAATTAGTTCTCAAATGTTTGTGAGAACCCAGACCATACATATCAAGGTGACTGTAATGTTGCCACATTGTTACAGATGTTACTTTGCAAATACACTAAAACAAGAGAATTACGTGTTTAAAGTGAAATTTGTTGGTTTGACTATTATTTGAAGCTAGTGTAGAAATAGAATTCTAGATGATCCATTGCAAGGTTGGGGGTAATGGGTGGAGTCTTTGTCATTATCAGTTCAATATTGGGAAGCTCTAGAACCCTGGGAAGTTACGGCTTTTTAGGAAAACCTTGTTTTTATCTTGTATGTGAAATATTTATGCTGATGATTTAACTGCTTTGAAAACACTCCAGTCCTTCTTTCAAGACTGAGACTCTTAAAGACCAGATTACCAGAATAGAAATACACGAGGGCTCCTTTGTAACTTACAAGACAGGGAAACATAAAATGCTATGAAGATAGTATTCTGCATATAAAAACGATCTTAATGTCAAGCTTGTATAGTTTATATAAAAATGATGGCTTCCTAGAATGGTGGTACCTTTGTGCTTTGAGGAAACAGCGTTACTATAATGAGTTAATCTTACAAAGGGTATTTTTTGAAACAGCACTTGAAAAAGCTGTGGGAAAAGAGTCCAGGTGGAGATGTGGAGTCAGATTTTGGGTTTCTTTTTGCCATTCAAGTTGAAGATGGCAATTAATGCAGTCATCTTGATTTTTTTGCATTTAGTCACTCAGCATAAAGCATGAAGCTCCCAATTCAAGCCTGCATACAGCGGGTGATTGCTTCGTACTATGCTGAATAAGGCTGTTTCTGAGCTGTGACTGCATCTAATCAGCAGAGAGTGGGCTGACTTCACACCAGTTATTGAAAACACATTTTCATAAGTCTTCTTTCCTGATAAATATCCAGCCAGAATTCTCTTATATGTTGTAGTATGCATTGCTATTGAGAAATGTTTAGCGATGCATGTATAATGCCAACCGTACAAATACGGGTTTGTAATATTTCTTAGCATGTGTGTTATGAATTCTTGAAGTTATCTCAGTCCTACAGTATATCTGTGCTGAGCAAACTGTGGCTGGGGGCCAAATCCATTTTACAGCTATCCAAAACAGTCTTGTGACCAATCAATCAAGTTTACACTTATAAAAGGCCCATACTATAAGCACCTAAGGCACTATGCATAATCCATACGAAAATAAATACGACGTACTGTCTCTGAATGGTGAAGTCAGGTGGAATTAGACATGTTCCTCTGAGGTTGTAGTAGATAAAAGAAGCTGGTTCAGTAGGAGGAGACGATTAGCACGTGGTACAAATGCACACAACTTGTAAGGCCAGTCGCACTTTTGAGATGTGGATGGAAAATTGATTGAATGTCTGAAGGGAATGAAAGGGTACTGAATAAGAAGGTTTTATAAATGGGATGCAGTCAGGCTGCTGAAACTTCTTCTGCAAATTGATGTTTAGCCTTGTGGAGAAGGCTCCTCCCTCACAAACACAACTCCACAAGCTTCAATTATTTCTAAAATTTACCTGCTGTTTGTAAGAGCGGACAGCCCTCAGGCTTATCGGATTTTGCAATAAGAGCATTGCAGATTAGTCAGATCTGGCAGTTCTGTTTTTTTTTTTAAAGAAAAGGGAATGAACTCCACGTCATGAGTAAGAAATGTATTCTTTTTAAAAATGAGGGCAGTAAACCTACAGTACATATTAGATCTGGATAGTGCAGTTTATTTAACAATCAACGAGATGAGAGGCTTTACCCTGTTTGATGATCTGCTCCCTTCCCAGCAAGGATGATCCTGTCCACAGGAGGTGGGACTGAAAGTCAGGTTCCCAGGTTGCTCCTGATATCTGTCCCCATGCATGAGCCTGAGCTCCAGGATCTAACCAGCATCTTCCCTTCCTTTTTCCTGCCTCCCAGGCCTCCCATTTTCCCAGTCTCACTGTCCCATGTGCAGAAGCACGTGTGATCTGCCTTGTAGTTTTCGGTTCTGCCTTGTGTCCATACCAGCTGCAGCTGGCAAGTAGCAGGTCTGTGTTCGAGCCTTCAAAAGTTCAGTTTTGCTGCCCCCAATTATCTGCCACCCATGAGCTGTTACAACTTAAGTGACTTTTTTTTTTTTTTTTT
>VZRN01006642.1:2182853-2216648 GCA_013397935.1 Dasyornis broadbenti | reverse complement strand
TTTTTTTTTTTTTTGCCAACAGCACCCCAGCACTCAGCTATTAGTAGGCTGCTGGTGCAGCTCCCAGCATGCCGCTGCTCTGTGTGTGTCACAGCAGGAACAATCCAGAGAAAGCGGCGTTTTTTGAGAAGGGGTGAAATGGTTTAGACAGTGTAGAATTTATTCTAATACGCGAATCCAGTATTTAAACGTGCAGGTAGACAAAATTGCTTCCTGTTCTGCTAATCCTTTGCTAGATAATTTACAGCCTTCTGGAACTTCATTTCTAGTCTTTTCAGCTTTCGTTGATAAAGATGCAAAAAAGACAGACATGTACAAAAGGACTGTATATAGCGTATAATTCATTTCGTAGAGCTGGGACATCTAGCTGAATGTGCCATTGATTTACCCTGGCACTAATTCCTAGTGAGTAGCTCATTTTGAAAGTAGCTACAAGTTGGCATATTTGCAGGAGCATTGAATTCTGGCATGCAGTCACTGTTGTATTAAAAACATGATGTGCAGCAAGTCTGGAGAGCCTTTGAAAGTGAGATCTCAATAGAAGCTAAGAGTTGTATTGTTACTCTCAGTACATAACTGCATAAAATACCCCAAAAAGAGTAAGCTATATATGCTACCAATAGTGTGCAGTTTAACGCATGGATTTTTCTTCCAAAATGTGTCAGTGATGTTGCGTTTATTAAAAAATGGTTCTCAAAGCCACTTTAAAGTCCATATGGTATCTGTTATGATTGCCTTAATAACAATAGCATAATTATGTGTATTATGTCCTTATAGGATTGAATGTGCAACAAACATTGCTTGTGAGCAGCAAGTTTTTATGAGATGACAGCTGTTTTAGAACCAAAATTATAGCTTATTTATTGTGTGTATGCATTCGAGCTGGGCAAAAAATAGCGAAAGAATGAAATCTGCTAAAGGACTATTTCTCAGTAAGTGTTATTTTGCAATAAAAAAGCTGGTTGTATTCTAAATGAACAATAAGAATGGGTTGGTTGGAAATAACATATTTCTGTAAAATAAGATGTTTCAAAAGGATGCAGAATGTACCAGCTATCAAGGGTTTTTTCCCTTTCCTTGGATGAGAAGGGGGACCTCCTTCAGAATTGGAAAACTTTGCTCGGTAGTGGAAAGTTGTAGTGGGAAAGACTGAGCCAGAGGAATGAGTAATCATTCCCTTTGTAAAAGCAAGGCTGGGTATGGCCTGGGTGGGAACAGAGAGGAGAGAAGGGAGGAGCTGTTGAAGGTTCATCATATTTTTTGTGGATCTTGTAATGGAAAGTCTCTGTGCTCCGGTCTGGCAGGGCCAGCGCTGGCCTGCAGACAGTGCACCTGGTACTGTTACCCCAAGCATTGTGTACGAGAGTGAGCTGAGTTGAAAGGGTTGGTTGCAAGAATGTTATAATGGTCAGGGCTTCAGGATAAGTTGCAAAAAAACAACAACAAAAAAACCCAACCCCCCCCCCCCAAAAAAAAAAAAAAAAACCCTGCGAAAAGGAGTCTTTCAATTAAAAGTTAGTTTTCTACTGGTGTTTACTTGCCAGAGAAATGAGTGTCAGTTACAGGTTTTAGGAACTTGTTGAAGGTTACACAAAATCCAGAGTTTTATCTTGCACATCGTTATTTGCAGAGACTGTCACCTTCTCACAGAATGAGGAAATGCGAGGTGGGAACCTGTAAAGCTGTACTGAGGAGGCTTGGGGGGGAGGAGTTCAGGTGGGTGTCTTCACTGCTGCAGATGAGCTGGAGTGTGGTTTCCAAGAAGGGGAAGAAAAGGTACATGCAGTACAAATGAACAGACATTTCATAATGGGGCTGATAAAGCATTAAAATTCAGGCACAGCTACTGTACAAACACAAACCAAGGCTCTTGCATATACAGAAAGGAACTCTGGTTCTGTGTGAACAATCGTGGCACAAAGGGAGTTTTCAAAATACTATAAAGTTGTTAAAAAGTGGTTCCCCAGCATAAATTAATGTAAAATTTCTGGTGCGTGCTGTGAGTGAGTGTCCCATTGGTTGAGTCTCAGCGGGATGTAAAACTAGGAGTAAGAGTGACAGCTCAGCCTTACCCTGCAGTGATACTGTGACAGCACTGTTGGACAAATTCCCTGTAACACAGGAGAAAGGTGGATCAGAAATAAACTAGGCTACAAAGAGCAACTTCAGCGATTCCTAAAATCCCGAGTGCCGTGAGAGAAAAATAACTGTGAACAGAAATTCTGTATAATCCCTGCTCAGGCTATGGATCTCATTGCTGCAGGTAACGTCTGTGGCTGAAGGGCTGTTGCCTAGAAGGCTGCTGGGTTGTGTATTATAAAGAAAACCAAGGTGGAGTGATGGAGAAAAGGAGAATTCAGGACGCAGCAGGGCTTTGAGTTGCTTGGAAGCATCATTGCTGAGGATCAGAGCTCAGGGGCTGGGCTCAGGCTTCATCCACCTCTGGGTTTTTCCAGATTTCATCTCTCAAATGCCTCACCAGCATTCGGTTTACTTGGATGCAACAATGTGCAAGGTGGGGGGGCTTGGTTTGGAGGAGTTTTTCTGAGAGCTGCAGCCGTGGCAGCAAAGGGCTGTAGAACACGGGGTGTGTGGGCCCTTCACAGGCAGAGGTGGTGTTGAAAGGCCTTCCCTGAGCTGCTCGCTGCCGTGGCTCTGCTGCTGCTTGGCACCCGCCGGGATCCCCGGAGACTGCGCACAGAGCGAGCAAATCCTCGGGAGTCTCCAGCTGTGCACTGCTGGTGCCTTCCCAGCATCAAAACAAGTGTCTGCTTGGAAACCCAGCAGCGCAGAGTTCATGTGCTCTGACAATTGACATGGGCAGAAGAGAGATCTGTCTTCCGTAGGGCAGGGATTTTTCCAGATGGCCTTGTGGAAAGAAGTAGTGTATGATGGCTTCCTTTGAAAATGCTCTGTAAACTCAGAACTCTTCCCTGCTGTGTAACAAAACAAAACAAGTTTAGGTTTGTTTTTCTTTTCATTTTCAGGATCATTTTAGACATAGTGATATGCCTAATCCTTTGAATGGCAAATACTGGCAGATTGCATCGTATCTCTTTTGTGACAGAAATTATTGTCAACGGTGTGAAACTGTGATGTTGACTATTTATGCAGTGGTAGTTGTGTTTAAGTAGCTGTAAATTGTGTAGCTCTTGTTAATCTTGCCCAAAAAAACCCGCCACATAAAATGTAGTAGAGTTTTATGGTCTTGGGTTTTATTCTGTGGCTGCATCATTTTTTATTTTTACCAAAGCTATGAAATGGTTGTTGGGCTCATAATTTGATGGAAATGCTTTGTAAAATAGTAAGCAGGTTATTCAGTTTTGTCTGTTGTCTCTGATTCAATTTAAAGCAGTTTTAAAAAACATTTTGTGAATTTCCAGAGCTCATTACCTAATGCACTGAATTACAGATGGAAAGAAATTATACAAGTATAATGGCTGATCCTATTGGGACCAGACTGCAGGATCTTTCAAATGTGTGTACCCTAAGTATAATAGAAGGTGTAATTTCAAGGCACAAATACTCATTCCAGTGTTGGCATTTGTTTAGAAACTATTTTGCTAAACTCCAGAATGCCTTGCACAGAAATTCAACAGATTAAGTTGTGTTAGACAGGAAAGGTGTTTATTTCTTTTCTTTAACGGTAATGTCACCAGATTTTCCAGTGCCCTGGGAGCTTGTTTGCAATGTAAAGGACAGGAGGACTGCTTTTCCTTTAGGAGAAAGTTGTGTGATCAAATGCTAAGTTCTGATGGAAAAAAAGTTGGAGCTAATGGGTAATTTTTGCTTCTAAGGGAAGAAACCCAAAACTTTCTTAGCATGACATGTTTGGATCTAAAACAGCTTTCTAGTTCTGATTTTTTTTTTGCTAGCATAAGCTTGTATTAAAATACATACATATATATATATATATGTATATCTAGAACAAAATGTTACACTAAAGCTAAAAAGTAAGATGTTTTTTCTTTTTCTAGAAATGAATTGCAGAAACTTGTGACTGTCTTTTGGCTTTTTTCCACCTCAGAATATGAAGGGATTTAGATGTGGAATATTTGGCGTAACAGAAAATATAATTCCAGACGAATTCTAGTCTCTGCAAAGAAGTCAGATAAAAGATTGTCATTTTGATTTTAACTTTTTAAATTTCAGACCTTGAAAGGTGCATGTTACAAAGGATCATAGAAGCATTTGCTGGTTGGGTGCTCTGAAAAGATTTGAGGCAATAAATTGTGTTTTGTAAAGAAGATTTGAGTTCTATGCAAAATCATATATTTCTACAGTGATATGAAAAGTTGCTGGATTCTACCAGCATTGGTTCGACACTGTTAATATTTCTGGTATTTTTATGTGTCCTGAATTTCCAGTTTAGAAGTTTTACTCCAAGATGCTATAGCTCTGGTTACCGCACTGTTGCTGTTTGTCTTTCCCTTGCTTGAAGCTGGTGTTTGGGAGTGAACAAGCCATCTGTTGTGATGAATCTATTGAAGAATTAATTTAGGAAACAGTCTCTCGGAGTTATTTTTAATGATGGAAGTGACTCAAGGAGGAAGAAAAATATTGCTGATTACATCTGTCCCTAATGTTGTAGGTGTGTAATGCCATTCATTAGGCTGATACAGGTCTTGCTAGGCTTTCCACTTCAGCTGGAAGATGTTCCTTCATTTAACCAGTCTCTAAGTCTGCTACGAGTAAACACTTAGAACTCTCTTTCACCTTCCTGCATCTGAGAGTCACCTGCAAATCTGTGGTGGTGAAAATGGGCTGAAATGTGTGACACAGTGGCCCTTTATGCCAGCAGGAAAGGACATGCAGTGGGATCAGAACAGATATGTCAAAACCCCCCCAGTATTTAATCCTTAGTGAGAGGCCCTTGCACTGAGCTAGGATAATTTCCAAGGTGTTTCAGTATTCTTCCTTATTTCATTATTAAGTCCCAAACATTGCAGTGGAAGTGTATGTTTTATATATTGCAGTGGATATCAGAAATCATTTTCAGATCAATATTCTGGTACCAAAGCTTGTCTCCTCTTAAATCTGGGAGTGTGTCACGAATACTTCTTGTAGAATGCGTAGAATGATGTTGCTATGGTATAATACACATACCAGAAGGGATTTGCACTGAAATGCTGGTAACCACAAAGAGCAAAGGATTTTCCTTTCCTAATTTCCAGTATCAGAGATGTTCTAACATGGATTAGACCATCCATCAGGGGAAAAGTTCCTGCTTGATACAATACAAGCTGAATATTGCTTTGGGATCAAATCAACACCTCCCTTGTTTTCAAGAAACATGCACAGAAAAAAAGAGTGCAGTATGAAATTATCTGGTTTGCTTGGTTTACTTTCAGATGAATGCCAAAAGTAAAACTTTAACGACTTTGGTCAATCATTTAATGATAGCAATCATCAGTTCTGTTGAAATAGCGTGCTGCTTTAAGGCCTGTTTTTAAATCTAACCTGTTCAGGCTAGAGAGGAGCTTGAAAATAAAACAACATCAGAATCTTAATGTTGCAGACAAACACCTACATATTCCCACTGAGCAATTCTGCTGCTTAAATATTCTTTGCTCTTCTGGTTCTGTATCTGCCTGTAGTCTTCAGGACGATTCCTTGGAGATCAAGGAGTCAAGCCAACCAACACAAATATAAAAGTGTTGACAGCAGGGAAGAAATCTGCCCCTTTGCAATCTTAATCTTGAGTTTGTCTGAGTTTCAGTATTGTGCAAAAAACTGGAGGATGGGGCTCTGAGCACTGCGTTGAGATTTTCATTTTCCTGACAGAACATTAACATGGAAGTCCAAAATCATAGCTTAAACTGGTGCACTCCTTTTATAATTCTTATTTACTTCTTGCTGGTTGATTAGACCGCTTGTATTGGTTTGATTCACAAGACAAATTTTAATTATTTATGTTTGTTTCTGTTTCTTATTCGTTCAGTTGGTGATTGGAATATTTTTGCTTTGCAAAAGGGTGTAGATGCCATCAATAGAAATGGATGTTTTAACTGTGTTCCTCACCTTGACTTTGCCAGAGAGGTTGATAGCTCTGAAATTTTGGGGAAAGACAAATCATGATAGTCTTTTTTCAAAAGATTAAACAAAGAACTTTGATTTCACATGGATGAATATAGAAAATATTTAATATACTCAAAATAAATTGCATATTGATGGCATCAGCTATTAAGGAAGAAGAGTTGCACAGATTAAAATATATTTATAAAACCCAATATTTTTCTATTGAAATATAAATGTCTGTATGCCATCTTGCAAGTCTCATGTTTAAAATTTAGCAGAAATATTCAAGTAAGGTTCTTTAATATGTTAAAATTCTATGTATATGAACGTCTTATACTTGAGAGATGAAATTTGTTTCCTGTAATAGGAAAGTGACAGGAGTTTTCTTAATTAAGTAACATTTTCTTACTCAAATGCATTTGTTTTCATTTTGTCATTGGTTACAGAAGAAGTTGTAGAGACGAGTCATATAGCTGTATGGCAGCATGATCAGGTCAAAATGCCATGACTATTAAAATCTTTTTGTTATAAATATATTCCAGACAATTCCATCTATTTCATTCTCATCAGAATCAAATTATAGCAAATACTTGCTTTACCCAAGATCCTCTGTTCCCCAAGAGCCCTTCAGCATTACTTGTAGCATTACCTGGAAATACTAATGAATTTAAAAGTACCGAAAGAATTTAGGCTGATTACATTTAGTGCCTTTTTTCTTCTGAAGGCGTCTCAGGCTCACTTGTCTTTTCTTAAGTGGAGCATTTCTGGAGGTTTTTCCATTTGCACACTTTGCATGTGATGCCTTCCAGGATAAGGCCTGTGCTACTGACAGTCTGCAAATTAGAAAAGAAAAAGCAAACTCTGTTGTCAAAACTGAAGATGGAAAAGATGTGAAAATATCTTTAATGTAATTGCTATAAATAAGGAACATGGCAAAAAAGTATATTGAGAGAAGGTCAGTGACGAGCTCAGTGCTGTGGAATTTTGGACAGGGATATACAAAATGCTGTGAATGCTCCCCATCTCTCTCAATCAGAGAGACTGATGCTACAGCAAACCTTCTTGTTGGAGACTTAAGCATTGTGTCTGAAGATAAAAGAAATGTTTCCCAAACCTCGTTAAGAATGAAAAAGGTGAATTACTAGTGGTGTAAATGGTTGGCTGAAATGGTTTTGGTGTGCAAAGTGGCAGATGTAATGTCATTACGTTGAACACAACTTGGGAAGGCTGAGTACTGTAAGCATTGTATGATCTGAATAAGTTATTAAGAAGTGTAATAAAAAAATAAAACTTCTAACACCTGCATAAATAGAGCCAGTGCCAGGTTCGGAGCGTGCAGGAGCCAGACTTGCTGCGCAATGAGTACAAGGTATGTGAAACGTGTTGCCAAAAAGTATTGCAGTTGCTTATGGCTAAAAGAGAGGCTGGATGAGTTCATGGACGAGAAAGTCACCGAGGATTATTTAGAAACTAAAGGCAACTGAGGAATCCCCTCAGCTGGAGAGCATAGGGACTATTAACAAGAGTAACCGTATTAGGGAATATTGTGCTTGATGATCCTGTTCTTGGTCATCTTTGCATGCCTCTGTTAGAAGTAGGATCTCAGGCCAGGTGGGTCTTTGCTTTGAGAGAGTACTGCAGTTCTTGTGGTCTTTTCTTCCAGAACACCATCTGCCATATTTGAAAGGTCAGTTACAAAAATAAACCAGCAAATAGCAGAAAACACAGTCTATTAGAAAAATCCTGTGGTGGTATGTGGGAAGAGGTCAGTAGGCCAGTCACGTATCCATCATGTCTGGCTGTTGTCTCTTCCTTTCTGCAGAACAAGGCTGAGTTTCAACAAGAAGACAAAGAAATGCTGGAATGAAGATGAGGGCAGGGCCTGTGAGTTTGTTCTCTTCCGGAGGCTTGAAAGGAATTACACAGTCTGCTTCTGATCCCATGCTCTGGCCAGTACAAATGGCATGGGTGGGAACATCTGGAGGGGAGTGGGAGATCTCAGAATAGTGGTTGGTTTTATTTAATGACTTGTATTCCCTGCTCCTGATTACCAGCCCTTGAGTTCCTGCGTCGCTGCTCTCGGTGCCCAGTGCCAGCGTCAGCGCTTTCTCTGGGGCTGGGGCTACCCTGCTCCGTTCCCAGGCTGGTGTATGGAAAGGGGAGGAACAAGTGCTTCTCCTGAGGGCAGGACCTTTCAAATCTTGTTTTGCTGCTTCTGTGCGAAGTGACAGCCTGTCTTTTTTAGCTGAGATTAGTGGGCACGAGCTTGTCAGCAGGAGAACTCATTTCCTGGAAGCAGGATGTGGAAAAGGCAGTTGCAGGGGGCAGGTTAAAACACGATCCAGTAAGAAGTTGTATGTAAAAAGCAGCGTGGACTTTACAGTGTCCATGAGCCTCCATATTGCTGCTGAACAAGCCTTGCTGAAAAGTACAAAGTATGCATACTGGATCATCCTTTGGGAATAAATGGCACATGGAGCCTCATTTTTACTTCAGTCAGTGGCTGCATGATACTGGCCCTCTGTCTTGGAGGACCTCAGTTGGTAGAGGCAGAATAGGTATCGATTTCCTTTCCTCTCTTTTTGAAAGAATAAGCTGTCTTTTGGATCTTTTTATTTTTCAGTTCCTGAGGCTGTAAATCAGAGAAGTGTTCTATGGAACTGGAAGCACAGAGGTCTTTAACTTCTATCTGTCTGGTTGTTGGAGCATTGAAACAGTCTGATTACAAAAAATCCTATCAAACCCCATCAAAATTTGCAAAGTTTTGCTAAGTTTTGGGTCATGGTAAGTTAGAATTTTTAAAGAAACCGTGTTGAATCCATGCTTGCTTGTACAGGCACAGTGCAGCATGATCTGGGCCTCACATTGCAGAAAGGTGTGTCTGAACAAGGAGCATGGGGAGAGGGCAAGGAGGAGGCTGCAGAGTTTATTTGGGTCTTCACCGTACTGAATTAAGGGAACCATCCCTCTGCTCTGGGCCACCGCGACTTGGAGGCAGCACACAGTGGTCCAGCAGCACTTGCCGAGGATGAAAATGTCATCTGCTTTGTCCCTGGGTGCTGTCACGGGGGTCTCTCTTCTTGGGGGAGGAGCAGGCAATATGGTTGCACTCAGAAGGCTGTGATTCTTTCATTGCAAATGATAGTTTTGGAGTGGGTTTTTTCCACATGAGTTTTTGGCAGTCTGTGAGGACCATTGAGTTGTTTAGACCTCTGGTTAGTGGCAGAAGCAGCAGCGACACTCAGTCTGACACAGACAATTAAGTTTTATATTTGCAGGATTGAAAAGGCAGGGCTACTTTAGAAAGAAAAATCAGAGGAGAATTATGATTGCCCGTGAAGCCTGGATAACACTTATAATATTTAAGATATATATACTTGGACAATGACTTGCATTGCGATGATTTAGGAATTGATTTGTAGAGGCGGGTTGTAATCCTTTATGTTTTTAATTACAACTGATAGCACTGAAGCCAACAGCAAAAAATAGTGTGATGGAAAACCAGCCAATTACAGTCTTAAACCCAAACCCAGCCCTCTCTAGAGGCAATATTGTCAACAACTTTTCCATTGTTACAGAGCATGGATTCAGTTTTAGCCCGTAATAAAAGATACTGGAATAGATTTCTTAGAATTGTCTGTGTGAATAATCATCCTCAGTGGCTGTGAAAGTACGGGAGGAATGTCTGTTTATAGAAGCTGCTTATTCTCTGGCAATCAGTATTTACTCATTTTAATCAGAGAGGATTTAACATTGACTGGTATATTTTCCATATTGTCTGTTAAAGTGTAGATATTTATGCGTGTAAATTGCGTTTTTAATTTCTGTCTAATTTTTGAACTTCGCTTTTGATAGTCCTGAGGTGTCCTCAATAAAGTTACACTGATTGTGATGGGACTTAGTTGATAACTCATATAACAACTCTTAAAAAATGAGTCACTGAAGTTAATTGATTTTTTAAGTACCCAAGTTGGATTCCACTGTCTTATTTTATGTATGTACATTATGTTAATAACAAGAGAATCTTTCCTAAATAATATTGTAAATACTTCTAAAAAGCAGGCTTTTGACCAGTGTAATGGGCTCAGCTTCTGGAGTATATCCTTCATTGCAATCCAGTTTCCCAGGTGTGGAAGAAGGGAGGAGTACCTGCCTCTCTCCTTGTCAAAGGAGAAAGGAAAGATACAAATGAAAAAGAGCAAAACCAACCAACCAACCTACATATGCAGTGGCAGTTTCCTAGGAAGGCTGACGTGGCTGCTAAGATAAAGATGTTTCCAAGTTCTTAGAAATTATATTCCCTTTGGAATTGCCTGGGAGGACATTAGCAGAGGATTGCTTTTTGGTTAAGCAACCCAAAGAAACGCACTTTCACCGTATCTCCATGTAAATAAAAAAAACCAAACTAAAACAAACCACCAAACCCCCTGTTTTGGCCCACAATATTTTTTCTTTCTGGAAAACTGTGCCTAGCCTGCTCTACACCTGAGCATCTCTACCTTAGGCTGACAAGTCAACCAGCAGGTTTTCCATCAGCAAGGATGAGGCTGTTGTGATAGTATTAAGAGAAATGGTCCTTGACCTTCTAAGCCTCTCAGAGATAGTGGTTTAGAAATTCATAGCCTTTAAAGTCATGCTTCTTGAGAGTCGAGATATCAGCCAGGAATTCACCCAGCTAATGCTCTATTGTCTGTAGTTTTATGCGGGAAGCACCGTGTTTAGTTAATGTTTTGCTATTTCGTCCCAGTTATTTAACCTTTGTTTCAAACGACTGAGGTTGTTTCATTGCTGTTGCCGGATGCAAGAGGCATCTTTTTGCTCTTGTTAAATGAGGAATGATGATGTGCTTCAAGTACTCCAAAGGTTTCCCCTTTTAATCCTGTAAAACGTGAACAACAGCAACAACAGAAAAAAAAGCGCTATAGTTGAACTTTTAAAGCTTTTTATTTTTTTTTTCCCAGCAGTGCAAGCACTCAGGTGAAGACAACTGATGCTTGTTCTTTGCTCTGTAGATTTGACCGAACCTGGTGCTTTTTGGTTCAGGTGGAGCTGAAGGCTGGCTGGACCTTTTACTGATCACATTTTTATGCATGGCTTGTTCCTCATTATGGCTCTTTGTGGCTCTAAGCATCGTTGATGTTTCAGAGGCCCGGGTACTTGGGATTGCCATGTTTTGCTATGTAAAATTAATAAAATTAAGAAGGCGAAAACAGGACGAATAAGTGAGTTTGCCAATAATTTGGCTTTTTAGTTTTGAGATGTGCTAATCACCTTTTCCACATCCTGATGGGCGGCACGAAAACCGTCTCGAGGGAACAATCACCGTTAGAGAGCAGTGCTGAGGAAGGACTAAACTTAATAAAGGAGTGACTCAGGCCTGCGAAATCCTGCACGGAGAAAACAAGGCAAACGCTGTGTAAAAATGACTTGTGTCATCCATCGTGCCGTGGTTAGTCGGTGAGGGTTGACAGTGCTGTGGAAAGCAGGAGTTAGCGCGCGCTGTTCTGTTACTTGCCTGTCAGCGGTGGGAAAGCCGTGTGGAAAGTTGTGCCACGTGTTGAAATGCCG
Organism: Dasyornis broadbenti; assembly: GCA_013397935.1. Lineage (NCBI taxonomy): Eukaryota > Metazoa > Chordata > Aves > Passeriformes > Dasyornithidae > Dasyornis > Dasyornis broadbenti. The sequence continues at coordinate 2,205,062 of VZRN01006642.1, read as the reverse complement.
AGTTTTCCCCTGTTTGTGCAAGCTGCTCCCAATCTGTCTCATCTTTCTCACAAGTGGCATTTTGTGGAGAGTATCCCAACCATTTTATTTCTGAATAGTTTGTTTAAGGGGAAAATATCTTTATTCTCCTCATTGTGGATGAAATAGCCGCTTTATATCCACTCACATGAGGTAAAACTTCTTTGGGGCTTTGAACTGACTTTCCTTTCGAGACAGACTGCTTCTCCCATAACCACAATTTGTAAGCTCCTCTTAGTGAGACCTGCTCATGTTTTACATCAGAAGAGCTTCTGGATCCTTGAGTGTCCAAGCTCTACTGACATCCACACACCAGATCTGCTGTGGCATTTGGAGGCAGTTTAGAGTGGCCAAAGAGACCATGTTCCTCCCTGGTTCGATCTGCACTGTTAAGTGCTCTGTATTCTCTTTACCTCCCTATTTAAGGACTGTTAGATGGAATTATTTTTCAAATATAACTGCTCAGTCTCTGCTTTCCAGGTGATGTATTAGGGTGTTAAACTCCTGGTTTAAACATCGCTTGTAATCTTAACCGCACACAGTTACAGGGCCCAACTTCACCCCCGAGGAGTTTCTGCAGAGCAGGAGGCAGGACACTGGCAGGTTAGTTTATGTAGTAAAGCCTCCAATTCTGTCATTAATTCAGGTTTCCACTGTCTCTACTTCTGTGGCTAGAACCTAGAAGTTGCCATCGGCATTCCATCATGATAATATAGGATAAAAATCAAGACAAATGGTCATAAGTTAAAAAACTTGGGGCTTTAATCTAAAAGTTAGTTTTCAGTTAATGGCAGGAGCGGGGTTTTTGTTTGACCTGCTACAGTGGAAATGTAATTTCAATATAGGATTTTGGGGCTTTATTTGTTGTTAATTGCATAAACAAGTAGAAGAAAGGATGGGGAGAGTAAAGTTAATTTGAGAAGAGATAACTCTTCTGAGACAAATCTTAAATCTTGCTGAAGCAGGGAGGTTAAAATAGTACTCACTGAGCACTAAATTTAACTTTTCCAGTATTTCTTTCCTGTAGGCTGATTAAATTGTCTGGTCTCAAGGGAAGCAAGTTTTTTTCCCCACATTGTGGTAATGCTTGGTATTCAATATCCAATTTAGGTTGTTTGTTTAATAATTCAATATTTGTGATGAATCTTGGAAAGTGAAACTTTTTGCTTATACATCTGAGTTGTTGTTGAAAAATGCCTTACTATCTGACCTTAAGAGTGAATGTATACATTTATATCTTACATACTTGTTTTTCAGTAAATAGTAGGATTCCACAACACATCTTTGCGGTTTCATAATTACATTGCCAACATTTATAACACACCAAGGGACAAATTTTAAATGATCAATATGGTGTCCAGTAAAATATTCTAAAGGGCTTTGTTTTTGATAGCAAAAAAATTACCATAATGCATAGGAAAAGATAATGGCTATTCTTCAATCAGCTACTTCCTGGTCTCCTGTGACCTTTTAACTCCCAGGCTGTCAGATAAGGTTTTCCAGTTAGCAGCTGCATTCACTCTCAAGAGAAAGCCCTGATAAATTAATTTGAATCTGAATTTTTTCTTTTCTTACCCAGGAGTGTGTTGAGGTGTCTTTATTGAAGGATGACCCTGAAAGACTGGGAATAATTGGGAGGATTCAGGCAATATTTATTGGGGCAATGAGAAAAAAAGTTATTTTCTCAAACAGGGACGCTGCTTGAATGAAACCTGCTTTAGGCACTTACATCTCGTAGCTGCTTGTTTACATATTTGCCTTCTTTCTAATTTAAGTCCCTTTAATCCGGTTACTGGAAACTGCATGTGCTGAAACTGAAAGGCAAAATGTCATCTCGCAGCGGAATGCTGGATAGCAAATGGGCAGAGGGCAGCTCAGGAGAGCAGCGGGGGCGGGGGCAGAGGGGTGAGGAAAAATAAACTGGGCAGCATAGACCTGGGGAGGTAGAAGGCAGCCGAGAGAGGAACCAAAGAAAGGAGAATTACCTGTAGATGACGTGATTGTAAGAAAATGTCATGTGTTCAGCCTTTGAAAGGGGAAAAATGTAGGGATTAGGTCAAGGGGGAGGGAAACCCTGAGTGGGATATCAGAGACATGAGAGCTGAGGCAAGATGAAAGAAAATGGTGGGGACAACGTCTTTGTCTCTGGTAGGAAATCTTGGACAAATAGTGCTTAATTGCCCCTGATTAGAATGCCTCATTTGGGCTCAAGGTTATTTCTTTGCTCAGAAGTAGCAGTTTTCAAAGGGTTACTTTCGATTCAATACTACAGGGTGTGGGTTTTTTTCAACTGTCTTTATTTAAACATAACTGCAGTAATGGAAGGGTGAAATGGTCGCAGAAGACAATCCCTCTCAGGAGTCTCAGGCCAGAGAGATGTCATGAGCAATGTGGAAGTACAGCTGCTAACTTTATGTTCACACAAGCTGACTTAACTTGTGTTTGTGGATGCAGACCAGGCCGGAGTCAGTCCCCGATGCATTTCCACTTGTGACAGTATCTGCCGAGTGCTGGAATCCTCCCACTGTACCTGCTGTGTGCTTCTGCCAAGGACTCACTGCATTTCTAGCACTGGCTTTGTGAGTGTGTTACCGTGGGTGAAAGCCTGGGCTTTCCTACTGTGTTATTTGACTGCATCGTACCAAAGTGAACATGTTGATGTGCTCCCAAACCACTGGGGCCTCTTATGCTTCAAGATTTTGAAAATTGCTCCCAGCTGTCTCTTAATCTTCTCCAGAGTGCAGATTTCCAGCCCTGAATATGCATGGTGTGAGTGCTGTGAAGCCTATAGGTCTAAGGCTAACTGGATCCATCATACAATCAATGGAAAGAAGGGGTTTGCTCCACAGGATGGGAAGTTCAGTGGCTCCATCCAGCTTGCTTTCTAGAAAGACTGATGACTACCTGGGGAACCAAGAAGAGCAGCACATTATGGTAAATTATTATTTGTGAACGCCCTGTGAAATCTAATCTTCCAAACACTGTCATTTACCAATTCCCAATTTGCTTTCTGCCCATGTGGTTTCAGCAGCATTAGTTGCAGTTCGCCGGTTTAGCAAACATTTTTTGTCATTACGTGTATTTGCTATTACATTCTTCCAAGTGTAAATCATGGAAAGTAAAATAATTAGGCAGTTGAATGGTAATAAAAGTATCTCAACCCAAAGAGATATCTATACAGCCATTTATAAAAAGAATAAAATGAAAGAAAGAAGAAAGGAATACCAGATGGAAAAAATGTGTTTCTGCAAGTTTTTGAAGCCACTGGAAGTTTTAAGAGTTTTCTTTTTCACCAAAAGAAATTAATATTTTTTCAGTTTGATGGATTTAATAAGCAGATGATATTATAAAGAATTTATAGTTACAGCTTTTTTAGCTGCAGCTGAGTAAATTCTCAAAGTGTTTCTTGTTTAACAAAATAAAAGATGATAGTTTTTTAAAAAGATTTCTTTGGGATGCAGCAAGTTTTCTTATAGTTTTCAGGTATTAAGATAGCCCATGAATAAACAATACCTTGCATCTTTGCTCATGGATTTTGCTCCTTCTGGTGAGTTTTTTAAACGGGTTGAAGTGGAACATGTCATCCTTTTTCACTGTATTTTTTAAACAAAATTCTTTCACATATGAACTCAGTGCCATTCATAAATGGTTGTAGTCCATTATTAAATAGACGATGTTAATAAAGGATTCTTAATTCATTTACCAAGCATCTTAATTAATATTGATGAAACCTGTTTTTATCACTATTACCAGTTACCAATATCACCAACTTAACCATTTTGTCAATTACCTTGGGAAGTAACACACAGTTTGGTTCCAGCTTGCTGGCTCTTTATCAACCCTGCTCAAGGCTGCTGGCTGTCAGGGTCTGATGCCTCCCATGCCTGCACTTTGGCTTCACCTGTTGGCTAGGATTTTGATGACAAATGTAGTGAAAGTTCCTGTATGGAATAATACTTTTACACCATGGCAACAGTACCAAAACATTACTGCTCTTCCTGCACTCATTTTCTTTTACTGGCTAGAAAAGCAGTTTGTGACTGGGGACTCAGAGAGATTTGGGAAGGCGGAGAATTGAGCGTTGTTGGGGTTGTCTTTTTTTTCCCCCGTCATTAGATCTCCAAGCTCAGTATGGGTCAGAAGTTCCAAGACAGAAATTAGGCATAGATTAAAATTAACTTGTACAACTAGAATGCATTGAATCATAGAATATCCTGAGTTGGAAGGGACCCACAAGGATCATCAAAGTCCAGCTCCTGGCCCTGCACAGGACAGCTCCAAGAATCACACAAACACCCCCTAAATAAATAAGCAAACCCCCCAAATAACCCAGCTTTGACATAAAGATACATAGATCTTTTTTCTCCTCAATAAAACTCTGCAATTCTCTCTCGTAGTGGGTTAAATTGAGCCCAATGCGGGCATTGGGACATTTGTCTGTAGAAAGGTTGTTCAAATACTTCCTTTGCTGTAACAATAGACGCTGTTCCTAAAAGCATAAAAACTCCCGAGCTGTGGAGCCAAAAGCGTAGCTGGAGGTCTGGTTTCCAGAACCTCTGTCGGGAGCAGACGGCACTGGCCGAGTCCTGGGCTGGGCTGTCACAGCAGATCTGCGCTGGCATCGCTCGGCTCTGCCCGGCTCCCGCGGGGCGCCTGGCCTGGGCTGGGCTGGGCTGCTCCCGCCGAGGGTGCTGCGGATGGAGACCCGCGGAAGCTGGCTGACAGCGTGAAGAAGTGGCTGGAGGGGGAAGGTCAAAGCAGCTGATAACTGGGGCTTCCAGTACTTTCCAACAGTAACTGCCAGAGGTATTAATTTTGTCTGTCAAAACAGACTAAAGACGTACTTAGGAGCTGAAGATTATTCATTTAAATTATGAAAGGGCTGAAGTTACAGTGATGGATGTTTTGGAGGATGCAAGAGGGGACTAAGTTCTATTTAAATATGAATCCACTGTGGAGCTGTCATAACATCCCTTACAGTAAAAACTGGAAATGCTGAGCTGCAAGATTTGTTTTCTGAAACTATGCTTAGGACTTATCCGGTCTTCTGCTTCAACGGTATTTCTCAGATTAGGGAATTTAATCTCTTTAAGCCTGGCTGTTTAGTCAGTAGTGACCCTCGTGGCAGTTGTGGCATGAGAGCTTTCCAGGCAACTCTGAGCTTTGGCTGGATCCCACGGGAGCTTTGTAGGTTACATGAAATGGATTCAAGCCTCCAAATGGTCATCCTCTAGAATTATTGATTTTGAAGGGCAGGAGATGCAGGTTAAGTGCATTTTTTCTTCTCAAGGATCCTTTGGGTCCACCAGCAGGTGAATTTGTCTTTATAAATGGCTGCTTCGTGCACCAGACGTTGCACACTTCAAATCTCAGCTTCAATGAAATGGCAGGGATAGAGTAGATGTTCATATCCTGTTATAAAACTAATGGGGACTGTTCCAACTCCAATTCAGCTCCTTTGTCTTAATTCTAAAAAACTCTCTTAGATGCCTCAAACAAATACAATATTTTTCTTTTAAAGATTAATTTTTAACTGGTAATGATTGGAACACATCATGCACTTGCCTTGCTAGCAGTTGTGTGATCCTGCCATGTGAAATGCAGTTCGTGTGGAGTCTTCTTCAGTTTGTTACAGGAAAGGGACCTATGCTGAAGGTGGGGGCATCCCCCACTAACATGTACAGCTGATTTTTGTAGGACTTATTGCAGTTTTTTAAACCATAATTATTTAAAAAGTCTCATAAAGGTGTACTTAAAATGTGTAATGTGAATTTAAAGTATAGCTACATTGGTGTATCTTCTGGGGGAAAAAAAGAGACACGGTTTTTTTGCAAATCTTATGTGACTGACTTGCCTTTATGTGCTTTCTTGTGGTTGTTTCTTGGCTGTTTCTGTTGTTGTTGTTGTTGTTGTTGTTGTTGTTTTGTTTTGGATTTCTTTTTGTTTGTTGGGTTTTTTTTTTTTTGGTGTTGTGTTTTTGTTTGCTTTTTGTTTCTCCTCTGTTCCTCTCTTCTTCCTCTGTTTTCTAACTGCTGATCTTGCAGAGGGCAAGCAAATTTTATTGTGAATGCAGCAATAAAAAAGCCATCGGCTAGTAAGGAGTTAATACTTCTAGATCCATGCTTCTAGAATACTGAAGTTCTTTTCCCATTTTATTCACTGCAAGTTTAATTAGTGCTTCAAAAGTCAGCACCTTCAGGAATTGCAGGGTACTTCTCTGCAGCTTTCCCCATCTTCTAAGAGAAGAAAATCTAGGAAAAAATTGGGAAAGAGTTTTGTAAAATACCCTCTTAATTGTGCTAAAGCAATTGGGAGTGCATAAGGATATATGTGGTCATCTTATCTAAGCCTAGAACTTTTTTTTAACTTTGAGATTTATTGTTCTTTTAGATATGCTCAATCCCGTTACAGCCTTTAAAATGCTCAAGGCCAGGTATTTTTGAACAAAGGTGGTGAATAAGTGACTTGCATTTAACATAAGTGTGAGGCTTCTCCACCCTAGGAGCTCCTATCTGGACCTTGATTAAGCAGTCTCTCCAGGAGAGCCCCGTAGACTCAGACAAAGGCTTGGTGTGTTTGCTCAGAGAGATCCTGCTGCTTTCTGCAGCTCTTGACAAACTGAGGGACTTTTGAAAGACTTCATGGCTACAGACGTCTTGGCACAGAGGGGGACCTTGTGAGAAGCATGTGTCTGGTCTTGCAGCAAAGTTATGCTGTTTTTATAAAAGACATGACACACTTCTCCAAGATCATGCGTGGTTTGCCTGTTGGTAAGCTCTATATAGTTCACCGTTCTGTGTTTCTGTGCATATTCCAGGATGCTTATAAGGACTTCTGTGGTTTTATCTCCACCCTCTGCCTCCCCCCAGTTTCCATTATTAAAAGATCATGAGCATAATTAGTTAAAAACTTGCCTTGGATTCAAAAAGTTTCCTTTTTGGAGAAGGATTGCAATTTTTGTGGTGAGACAGAATTTCTCTTTGCTGCAGTGCACATTCCAAAATGCAGGGCTGGCTGATTGGTGAATTCAGCAAAAAGAAAATAACTTGTTCCAATATTTTTAGACTTTTAAATGCAGTCTCTCTCTTACTAGCACCAATCCTTGATTTATGACAGTTCTGCTTGTGCAGGGATTGCAAGGTCTTCTAGTAAGAGTCACCAGCCCCTTCCTTGCACAGATCAGATGGCTTTGCAGTATTAGTAGAATGTAAACTAGCAGTTTAAATGAGATTACTGTAGGATTAGTCATCTGGATGGAGCAGATTTCAAGTGGCCTTGATTGAGGTCCTTAGAATTGTGAAGTAGACATCAAAGCCATTATGGACAAAGAGGAGAAATGGAATACAGATACAACGTAAGAATGGATTTGTTTTATGTTTTGGGTGTTTCAAAAGAAATAAAGGCATTATATTGCCTGTCGTTGCTCTGATCAGCATGGAGGTTTTCTCGTGGCAAGAGGTAAGAGAAACATACCATGAAATAATTTCTTTTTAAACAGGGAGTTTCGCAACAGTAAGAAATACTTTCGTTGTGAAAATCAGGTGAAGGAAACGTGTACTTTCTCTCGAAATATTTCTATGTAGTGGCATGTGTGTCTAATAGACTTGCTTAAGACACCTTTCATCTCACTATTTTTATGTTACAGCAAAAATACTTTTATATTGGGCCAAATGGCTGAGTAGGAAATACAGATTAAGACTCAGTGAATCTACACAAGTCCTGCGTAATGAAGGTGTTGCAATACTGAAGTAATAAACTCTCCCCCCCAACTTCACACCTTGGAATTACTCTGTGCTGAGTTTTATTCTTGGCTTGTAGCTTGCCGTTTCCACCTCCTCAGTCTGATAGCCGTTGTCTAAGCAATATCGGAATTTGTCTTTATTTTTCTCCCTCATGTGCAGTATCAAAGTGTTGTCACCCAGTTCTCGTCTGCTACCACGTGTAGCTTTTCTCCTTCGTTCTGGTGTAAGAAGTAAGGTTTTTTTTTTTTTTTTTTTTTTTTTTGGTTGTAATTTTCAGTAATTAAACTGATTAGAATTAAACTGGTGGGGAAACTGCATTTGATTACACAGGCAATACAGAGGAGGTAAAACTCATCTAACTAGGTTCCTTTCCAGCCTTTAGGCTTTTAATAGCAAAGTTAATTTCCTAGAGGAGTATGGGCTGATTGAAGGAAAAACTATAATCATTAATTGCAGTAGGTTTAATTTGTTTGAAGTATAAAGAAAAGATTGCCTGAGACTTTGGGGGAAGAAAAGAGCTGTGCTCCACTGCAGTCCCTTATTCCAGCCAGATCACTGTGGATTTTTCTGCCTCCAACATATTTTGGTAACATTTTGGGACCATTAGTGGGTTTTACAGATATTGGTAGGACTGACATCAGCATTAGGAGAGATAAATTAACAGGACATCTTTTCCTGCAAATAATGGCCGTAAACTCACGCAGTGTGTTCAGTCGTGTGGGATTTGGACTGCAATCTCCCTACCTGATGCTTCTGGGACAGCAGATCTTCTCTAGCTCCACCGAGCCGTCTCTCTGCTCATGTGCGTATAGAATGTGGGATTGATGTGGCTGCTTTTCAGGAGAAAACAGAATCTTCCATATTCACTAAAGTTTGGGGGGGTTTTATTTTCATTTAATTTATTTCTCCCTGATGATTGGACCATGTGACTGGGTGTTCTGGGGCCTCTCTCTATTAATTGCTTCTAGAAAAGTAATTTTATATAGAGCTATAAAAGGTTCATCTTTTTCTTTTCTGCACAGCTATAAAAACATATTTTACCTGCCTCACAGATGTGCTTATATATGGCATAAGATGCCTGTAATATTCTTTGACATTACTGGTCTCCCTATTCATATAAACATTTGTACTTTGCCTAATTTTGTCTTTGTTTTCTTAGTACATTTTTCAGAAGTACTCAGCTGTCTCATAAATCACTCCAGCAGTATTAGAATAGTGAAATGAAGTGTTTGCTTTGTGCAGATTAGATTATGCATCCCTGTTTGTGTTTCCTAGATGTGGAATAGACCACTGGGAGTTACACACTAATCCTGGATTCAAAAGGTCTATGTGAAAGCTTGGAGCTCCTTAAGATTTTGATTTTTCCTCGAGGTAAAGTCTGGAAGGAAAAATAGCTCATTAAAATATCATCTCATTGACTGCAAGGCTTTAGAAAGTTGCTCTGGATGGACTACATGTTGCAACATTTTGCAGAAAAATGATTCAACTTGGACCACTGTGGTTTTTGAACCAACGTTCATCCCAGCAGGGTTTTGGAGCTACATGTATTTGTCTCCCTTTTTGTCTTACAGAAAGGTTGGTAAACCAAAAGCATAGAAGTCCTTACTTAAGCAGCACTTTAAAAATGCTCAGTAGCAGCACAAAAAAGGAGCAGCATACTTTGAAGTGATTAATCAGCTTTCCCCAATTTATCTTCGGTTTGTTTATCTGTAGAAATAGTTCGTAGCATTTTTCGTTGTTTTTCTCAGTCCTAAGCTCTGATTCAGGAGCCACAGTCCTTTTTATCGGAACTGTCAGTGAGAATATTTTACAAGCTATACAAAATAGCTTGTGATTGAGTTGTGGCCCAGGCAGAGGGGCAAATGTGTTCACTTACTTGTTTTACGTTCTGATATTACTTTTGAATTTGTGGGCAAACCGTGACTAGAAGCAGCGAAAAAAAAAAAAAACAAACAGTAGCAAAAACAACAAGTAGGAGCAGTTCTTGCGGTTTCGGGTAGCGGTTATGGCTGAAAGGATTTGTGGTGGAAGTGCTTGTGGTGATGGTGGTAAATTAACCACAAGCATCTTTGCCACCAGAGGGTGAATTCACATCATCTGTCTTGGGCTCACAAAACACGGATGCCCCACGTTGCCACTGGACCGTGCCTGCCCGTCATCATCGGCTGTGCAGGGAAATCAGTCTTCCACGCGTGTTCTGCTCCCAAAAGTCTTGTCTCCTCTAGACTATGGAAATATGTTGCCTAACCGGGAATAGCACCACATGACAAGGTAGCATGAGTCCTGCTTGATATAGGCAACGTTTCCGTATCTAAATTGACCAGTGGAATTAGCAGGAAGCAAGGATGTGAAATTCTAAGGATGACCCACTGGTGCCTGTATGATGAACTTATTGATTAGGTGTTGCAACTTGATGATTATTTCTCTGTCTGCACAGTGTTATCGCCATTGGCAGTGCGACATCCTGCCCTCCTCTTGTGCTTCACAGAAAATGAAAGCTCCTTGTCCAGCATAACCTCAGAAAATTTTTCATCAAAGCCTTAATGCTGCCTCTGCCAGATATTACCTGCTCGAATGCACAACCTTATAACAACATTGCCTGTTTACTGCAATTTTTTTGGATAATAGCTTTAATCTCCTTCATCATTAAGAAGTGCCTGTAATCTTAGTGTGAAAGAGGGATCTTAAGACTGTAACAAATGGATTCCTTGCTTTATTTGTCAGGCAGCCGTGGGGAGCCCAAGGAGCAGGTACACAGGTGATGGCCAGGGAAACGGGGTGCAGGGCATTTGGTAGGGAAGGAACCACGCAGCATGGCTTGATCTGATGGCTGTTGAGATAAATGATGAACCGTGAGCATCTGCAGCTAGGAAAGATTAGAAACCCTCCACAAGCTGACAGGAACAAAGAATTGTCCCATACAATCTAAAATCTGTCATTGCCAGGGATTTCATCTGGGCTCTCGGGTCTGTCATGCCTTTGAAAATATCTACAGGCCTCCCCATCATTTTGATTATTTGTGATCTTCCTTTTCTTTAAAGTTCTTGAATGGAGTTTTTACATTTTTCAGGGAATGTGAAAATGGTAAGCTAGCACTATTTTTCTCCTGTATTTTTTTCAAACTTCAGTTTATGTTTCTCCATTTTAAGACGTGTCATGGACTGTACGTTCCAGGGGCAGTAAAATGGAGAGGATGATTGATCTGACTAAGCTGACTTACTTTTATCATAAAAGGGGCAATTTCTGATGTCTCTGATAGAGTAAGTTGATGGCTACACTTTATTCTTACTATCTTTTATGGTCTTCTCAAGATTTTTTTTTAGGCTATAACTTTTTGAAACCGACAGTTAAGATAAAGTATGGACAGGATATTTGACAGCGGGATACAGAAATATTTGGAACAATATTCTTAGGGACAGTGGATGATGTCCATGATGTCCAGTCGGTATTTTACTGTAATGCATTATTCCTGGTTTGACTGAAATACTGAGGTTATTAAGTTCCACTTTCCCTCACAAAGGAATCCATGACTGTCGTTATACAAATATTTAGCCCTATAGGAACAGTTTGGGCCTATGTTTGGAAACAACAACCCCCCCCTCCCCCCCCCAACTTTAAAATACATAACCAGATTCTCTGTTTCTTCTGTAATGTGGCTCCCACTGACCACAGTGGGAGCTGCTTCTAATTTCAGGCTATATAAAGAAAGGATCATTAGAGAGGTGATGCAACACGTTCATATGCAGAACATGCTGCACTCACCCAGTTGGACACATTTTAAAGTAGACTTCAGTGCTTTGCAGGCTCTTCAGCTCCTACATGTCTGTGCTAGTTGCTTGCAGGAGCTTGTAATTCATTGTCAGAATCTTCCTTCCAGGCTGCTCTTGCAAAAACAGTGCAATAACACCTTGCCTTCCTCTAACTTGGAGGCAAAATTTGCAAGTGAAGTCTTGTCTGTGTAGCTGGAAAAAAACAAACCAAACCAAACCACCAGGGCTGTTTTTGTTTTGTAGGACATCAGATGTTCCCTTTTTCTCCTTCTTTTTTTATTTTCTTTTTTTTTGTTTTTGTTTTTGTTTTGTTTTTAAATTGAATATTGTTCATGAGTGTTAATACCCTAAGAAAAAACAGTGGTGTGGACATGTCCTACTTTAACTTGAGAATACACCCGCTGAGGTCGCCCTGCAGCTGCAGCCATGGCTGACCTTGCTTGGTTTGCCTGTGAGTAAACCAGGAGCAGTGTGGGCTGTGCCTGCACCACAGGGAAACTCTTCCTGCTGCTTGCCCCATGGAAGGATGGAGGACAAGGCCCCAGGTAGCTTCTTTTCAGCAGTGGCCTTTGATTTCATAACAAATTAGGGTTTTTTTATTGTTTTGAAGCCTGAATGCTGAATATTAGTGTTTCAGGACTGAAATATGTTAGTTTTGATTTTCAGAAGGTAACCGTTGCTTTATTGAAGCTTTTCGCAATCTGACGTTTTCCTTAGCAAAGTTAAGTATTAGGCAGTTATTTAGTAGCAAAATACTGAAATGAAATCTAGTGATTAGCTACAGCATAAGTACAATATCATTGTTTTAAAAATTAAAAACAGAAGAAAAAGTTCATAAGACTCAAGTAGACTTTGTGAGGTTGTGGGCTGGCTATAATTTTGAAAAAACAAAAGGAAGGAAGGCCACTCTGATTTTTTTTTCCCTGTTTTCCACATAACATATTCTAGTACCTTTGGGATACTGGAAAGATGCTTGAGTTATACAAATTTCACTATTTTGGAATAATTACTACCAAAACTGTTTTTCTAATTGTGCTGGTAGAGCCTTGGACCACGCCTTACTTGATTTTGCACAGGCTTTTAAATATTGATGATGATTCTACTTAAATGGATGAATTACATACTGCAGCACTTTGATTCCCTTTAATGTTGCATTTACAAACCACACAAATGGCCTAAACTGTGTGATGAAGAATTGGCTCTAGTAGACCTGAATATTTTTGTCCTCATTATTCTACCCTGAAAAAAGGTCCTGTTGCTTTATGTTGCAGCTCAGCTAGATTGTAAAATACCTTCATGATCTAGAAGGCAACTTTTAAGTGTCTGAGCAAACCACAAATTGACGCACAAAATGGGTGAAATCTTAATTAATCTCTTTCTCTTTATCGGCTGGTAGTGCGTGTGTGACCATTTATCACCCTGTGTTTTAGAATTAAATTATTCCTGGTTTGTGCTTCTCTGATGTTTGCCAAAATGAGAGGAATGTGGAAAATGAGCGTGGCTTCTGCAAAGGGGCTCACACAAAACATGGGCATGGATCTCTCTGTGCTGAGCAGCCACTTCTAGCCTTTTCTGAGTCCTTCCCTTCAAGCTGCAGGTTCAGATTCAACAAGTCTGTTGCCTTCTCCCTCCCAGGGATGGATCAGCCTCATCAAACAAGTTCTTTTAACTGTCCTTCATGAGGCACTGGCAGGAAACCTTCTCCTTTCGCATCACTTTCTTTCTTTTGATTTGGAATAGATGTTTTCCTTTCTAGCTGAAATTAATATCACTGAATGGGTATGAAGAATATGAATTTCATTGGCAAGAAAGTATGAACTGCTCTTTTTGCAAAAGTTTCACCTGGAAATGTTTTGTGGAGCTGTGTTTGGGACCATTCTTAAATAAAACAAGTTCACTTGGTTTTTGGGATGTTCTTTTTAAGTTACGTTTTTTGTTGTGGTTGTCTGGCTTCCCCACCAAGAAGCAATTTTGGTGCAGTCCTCAGGCTACTGCAAAGTTTAGGCTTCCTTTAAAGCTGGAACATAAATGTCAGTCCATATGGAAGTTTATACAGCAGCATTTAGGAAGTACTCTGGGCCAAACTCCTTCTCTCACGGGTTTTTCTCAGGATGTGTTAGTCAACTTCAATTTCTGTTAATTTTCTCTCACCCTGCATTAAAGCAATTACTGTATTTCACTGTATGGCGAAAACCCTGCCATTTTGCTCCCTCTGCTTTGAAGTTATGCCTCTGATTAGTCTAAGTTGAAAATGTCAACCTGATAGCTGTGTGCTCGTTTCTGTCCCATGCTGCTGACTGCTGCCTTGCCTGTGTTGGGTTTGGTGCATTTGGGGATTTTTGTACTCTTTGTATCAGATTTCAGAGATGCTTTGCATATGACTGATTAAGCTTAATGGATGTAATATATAGCTTTCAAAAATAACCTTCTTGCATAAATGCACATCATGTATTGAGTTGGTAATGTACTAGAAGAAGAAAAATAACTGAGACGTTATGACAGTTATTGTTTCCGTATTGAATTCAGAATGTTGTGAAGGCAATTTCCTTGACAGGATCAACTCCAGAGCACTTACTAGTAGGCTGATTATTTTTTTTGCCCGTAATCTACCTATGAAATACCCTTTACAAGCTTGAAATTAGAGATGATGACTATTTTATTTGCAAAGATAGCAAAACTTGGTTTAAAAAATCTGTTCTCTGTACAGAACTTGTGAGTGGGGAAGAGAATAACACAGGTTGTTACAAATGATCCACAAAGCCATTTTATTGGTTCCAGCTACAAAACCTGTGTTTCTAATTGCGCAACACCTTCCATTAGATTTTTTTTAAATCTTTAAACTTGTACTGTGCTGTTTCGGTATCTGAAAAAAGGTAAGGCATGGAATACTCAATCCCTTCTGTAGTCTCCCCCATCATCAGTTTTGCTAAAACAAAGGTGATGGAAACTTCACGAGCTGAATTGTTTGGTCATGCTTCTAGAGATATTGGCTTTTTAGAAAGAGAGCTTGAAGTTGGCACTTTCTATTAAGAATAAAATGGAGCTCGGCAGATGTTTGCTTCTTTTCTTCTATTTACAGAGGGACTTTATGGGCAGAAGATTTTTTAGTACACGAAGCTGAAGTCCTTTGAGTGTGTATTGAGAGTATGATGTGCTCTTGATCACACATTAAAAGTAAGCAAACCTGGAGAGAAGCAACTCGTTTGTAGAAATCTTCTGTAGATTGTTCCACCATATTCTGGGGTTGTTTCTGGGGTATGATTACGTAAATGTTTAAAGTCAATCTCATTTTGTAGGCCTGGTGGTTTTCTGATTTCCAGTAGTCTCTGCCTTGCATCATTAGGCACTGACATAACTTTGCCAGGCTGGCCCAGTCTGTTGTTACAATGTTATTTTACCTCTCCCGATCGCTGTGGCTTTGTATGCAGGGAAGCATTTTAAATAAAGTTAGAGTAGTGACTGTGTTTTATTTACTATACCTGCTGCAAAATGACTTCGTGATCTTTAAGCTTAAAGCTTTTTACTTTAAGGCACCCAAACGCATCTCATGTTGAAAATGTTTGGATGCACAAGGTGCGGTTGTTATCTCACTCCTCTTTGTTCTCTCCGCTTTCTTGAGAGAAGATGAAACAAAATGCAGTGACAGGTAAGGATGTCTCACAAAACACGTAGGAGAAATGTAGCTTCCCATACCATAAATTACTGTTACTCTGCTCACCAGCTGCCTCTTATGATGTTTTATTGATGAATAAAGATGGTGTCTGAGGCAATAGAATGTCTTGCATCTTACAATACTGCCAGTTATAAAGATGTCTCCTTGAATAAATTTCACAATTAGAAAGTATTGACAAAAATATTCAATCTTTTTTACATCAAAATAAGCTCAAACATCTGCTGCCAAAGTCAGACAATATCAACTAATCTTTTAAAAGTATATTTTTATTATACTGACAGATGCATGGCTGCATGACATAGATGTCAATTTAAGTTACTAGTGCCATTAATACTTGACAAAGACATGCTCCCAGAAGAATTTATGTTCTTAAATTGTTGTCAGATGAGTATATGCCAACAAAAAGTAACCAGAGTTGTTCAGCTATGTTGTTAACAAAGCTAAAAGTGTGTTATCTCCAGAGACATCACAAAAATTGCTATTCACATCTTTCCTATTCTCTAAATTCCTCAGAATTGACAGCAGAAAAAAATAATTCTGTGCCTGCAAATGTCTGTTTAACCAACCCATGCATACATCCTTCTTCACTTTCGTGTATTCTGGATAGCAGCACAGGAAGATTTGCACTTTCATTTGAGGTGAAATTCTTCAGCATTCAATGCTTTCATCAAAATTTCAAATAACCTTACTCTTCGGCAAGAATGTTGGTGTGAAGAGAGCAGTGAGGAAAATATTAATACCATACCAGGCTTTCTGGTCTGCTTATTCAGTCAAAAGAGTTGGAAAGTGACACAACATAACTCATTAAGAAGGCTGAGATTTAAAACATTCATGTCCAGTTCTTATTTGTCAAATGTGCTGGTATATTCATTATTAAAATTTACCCATTTTAGCAACGTGAGCTTTCATTTTGGGTATTCATTAATAAGCAACTAAGCTTACTTTAAATTCTTTCCTTCCAGGTCTTGTTGTTTTCTTTTATTTACTTTTTCCCCTTCTCTCCCCACACTAATTTTTTTGAGAATATTTTGTTTCTTAAAGCAGAAGTTGAATTCTCTGGGTACAGCAGCCCAGTGGTCACGGGCTTTCTTGAGTAGGGCTGTCTTGGTGCTGTTAAAAAGCATAAATATCTAGTTGTGGTTTTAAATCATTTGAAATACTGAATTTCAGGTTGAATCTGGGGCCATAAACATCTCATTAAGGGCTAAAGTGTTATCCTCAGTGATTAGATACTGCTTCTTCGTTGAAGAGATTTTTTTAGAGTGGATTTTTTCTTTGAGATGAGCCTGAACTTCGTAGAAACACTTTTTCTGCTAATGGTTCTAATGTCCCTATTAAAAAGAAACCCAGAACTAAAGGGCTGAAAGCCATCTTATCGCTTTTAGATGTATTTCTGTTCACTGTACTGAAACAGACTGTGAAGATGAGATTTCTCTCTCAAAATGCAGCATTCAAGGCTCCTTTTAAAGCAGGGGTGATGCACAGCACCTCTAGTGCTGTAATTTGTGTCTTCGTGAAGCCACTATTTAAAGGACACCACAGGACCACCAGTCCCCAGATATGGGTGTTTTTTTTTGTTTTGTTTTTTTTTTTTTTTTAATAGAAACCTATGTTACTAGTGTAAACAAAAATATTTACAATTAGATGAACTCTCACCTCTGCTGCCTCTTGAGAGCCATTGCCAAGTGAAGTTTTGGATGGGGCCCTATCATTGTGTGTTGTATTTCAGTCTGGCAAGGCAGTCTGTACGCTGCTGGCTGCCTGACCACTCTGTGTGGATATTAAAATAATATTTCAAATTTGTATTGTGAGTAGATTTTCAGAGTTAATGCCCAGGAATGTATTGTGGACTGTAGTTTTTAAGGAGGCAATTTCGGAGAGGTTGGGCAGGTCAGTTTGAAAGGGTGATATGGGGAATGAAATGAGGTGCAAGAAGCCTTTACTTCACGTTTCTTTGGAGCCCCTCTTACTCTTGTTTGTTTTCTTTTATTTTTCTTTGCCTTAGTAACTTGGTAGCAATTCAGTCTTCCTGTTTCCTCCTACCCCAAGTCTCCTATAACTTGCAAACCTTGTGCAGCTCTGGAAAAGAGAAATAAGGACAAGGGGTTAGCCACGATGGATTTACAATCTGCAGTCGTAAAATCATAGAATCATAGAGTGGTTTGGCTTGGAAGGGACCTTAAAGGTCAGCCCATTCCAGCTGTCCTGCCATGGGCAGGGACACCTTCCACTAGATCAGGTTGCTCAGAGCCCCATCCAGCCTGGCCTGGAACACTGCCAGGGATGGGACACCCACAGCTTCTCTGGGCACGTGTTGTAAGGTGTTCTGCCAAAGGCTGGGCATGCCCTGAGTGAGAGGGCTTGCACTGGTGTAACCTGGGGGACAATTCGGGCTGTGTCGAGTTTGGAGGTTGCAAGCTTCCCAGGACCTTCTGCTGATTGCTCGTACACCTACCCATAGCTAAACCTCTACAGCAGGAGCAGGCTCCAAAGTGTTTTCCAAGACTTGGTTTGGGATCACCGATGGACAAAATGCAGCTGCAGATAAACACAGAGGGACTGAGGAGAGAGGCCATGCTTGCTCCAACATAATACAAGGTGATTGCAGCTGTGGGGCTGTGCTGACCTCTGGGTGGGAGAATATTCATTAGGTGCTAAGTGACAAGTTACTTCTGTAGTGGTAAGACTTTCCCAAAGATGGAAAGAGAGGTGTGTTTTATTGAACTTTTCAGGGAGAGTCTGAAAAATCTGAAAATAAAAGTTCTTGCTTTTTGAGTGACACATTATCTTTCTAGAAAAGAAACTGCAAATATAATACACTCTTGTTCTTTCCTGGAATCATAGGAAAATGGTTTGATTTTCCTTCTATTATGCAAGCAAAATTAAAAAAAAAGAGTGCCTGTGAATTATTACTGCATTTTCAATAGCTGTAGTAGATGCATTGCAGCCAAAAATCTATTTGAACTGTTTTTGCTGTTTCTATAGAGAAGTGTGTGGTGCTGACTTATATGTTATTAAGAAGTTTTTAGAAAGTATTGGAAAGATGAACATTGTCAGGAAGACTTAATGAGAGAAACATAATTCTCTGAGAAGCCATTGAATGAAAGTTTGCAGTGGGGATGTTGGCTGGGTATCCGAAGAAACTTTTTTAGCAGTGGAAACTTTGGTAACAGGTTTTAGCTGTGTGTCTCAAGTCTCTCGAACATAAAAACTGAAATCCTAGAATGTGGCTCATGTAAGGATTAGACTAGTGTAATTGTAGGTGTATTCTACAGTGCCAAAAAATAGGCTGGAATAGCAGGCTCATGGCAGTACATGAGACGTGGTTCCCTTTCGTTTCTTCTGATAAGAGCTGTGCTGATTTCTATTGCAGATAAGCACTTTTTTTCTGCAGGGAAAGTGAAGGTACCTGTTACAGGAGGTCTTTGGAAGCAGCTGTGAAAATACATGAGGCTGGTTTTAATTTGTTTCTTTGTTTAATAGTGAATTTCAGTCAGGGCAAGAATAGGTAAATATAGCAAGACTGACATTCTTGGCAACATGTCTGCACACATTTATTATTTTACCATCGTTGTATCTTTGTCAAAGGCAGTATGTACATGGCAGTGTTTGTTCCCTGCTAGCACTTTAGAGAGGATGGCCAAGAGATGTTCATCAATACAGATGACTGTGTGGATGTTTTTTAAAGTTTTCTATTTTGTGCCTCTTGCTCCAACCTCTCTGTGTCTCCAAACAGGCGCTTCTTTGAAAATGGCTCCAAATTACTTTGTTCCAGAAACAAGGATTATTTGCTCCATGTTCTTTCCTCTAACGTTCCAGAGTACTAGAACCAGACTTGGCTGAGAAAAATGCACGACAACATCTCTCCAGGTCTTGGTTTCGATGATTCCTCAGTGACTTACAGGAACAAGTAATCCTAGGAGGAGTAACTAACTTAGTTTGCTTTGGTTTGATATGGTCAGCTATGCTGGATGTAAAGCTGCATATTTCTTTCTTTAAAGAACATTGCATTTTGAGTAATGTAGAGGTACTTCTTGAGTAATGTAGAGGTACTTTTAAAAATCACAGATCTTGGGTGTGGTACTTGGATGGAAAATCTGGCTTTCCAGATGAAGGCAGTTTTACTGCAGTGTCAAGGAAAGCTGGCTGCAAATGTTTGAGCTGAAAATGGATATTAAGTCAAATAGTGTTTGTAGAATATCTGATAAAGAAGAAAACAAAGATAGTTCTCAATTTTATGTAAAAGTCTCAAGAAAGTGATGAAAGAAATCCAACAATAGGGAGTTTGCTGTTAACAGACTTCTACTGAGGAAGCAGAGGAAAATCATAAACAATAATATATAGAAAATACTTAATTTTTTCTGTGCATCTTGCTATATACCCTTCTCCTGGAGTAGGGCATGGTTTGAGGTATCTCTTCTTTACATCAGGAAACTGTAAGAAATACCTGTGTCTTTCCCTTATGCTCTTACATTTATATTGTGTTTTGTCTTTATTCTGATATGGCAAGGATTTTTTTCCCACATGTCCAAAGGGCAGGTTTAGAAGCTTAGGCTTTCCTTCTGTTTCTGCCTAGGCAGCGAAAGGAAAATGTTTGGCATGACTCCAATTGTGCTAGCTTAATTTGAAGGACCATCTTGTATCACCCTGCTCTGAAAATTGCTTTCCATAAGTGATTTATCAAATTCTGGCCTGGGTAGCTGGATGGTTACAGTGCTGAGTCAATTAAGCCTGCTGAGGGAAATCCCAGCTTAATTGCACAAACCCTTTTACATCAATGGGGCCAGGATTTCTCATTGTCATCCCCAAGGGTCCCACAGCATAGAAAACACGGAGAGATAATCAAAAGTTGCATCAAAGTCTATTTAAGTTTCTCTACCATGAACATTTTTAGTTAATTTGGTAATCACAGAGGAATACAGTTTATAGAATTATAAATGCAAGATTGTAATTTCATAACCCATTCAACGCATTAGCTTTAGTAATTGTGTTATTGTTTTATTTATTAGCTTGTATGTTCAAAGATATTACAGAGCTAAAGGCTGTGATTGCAATTTACAATAAATGATTGTTTTTGCATTAAATGTTTTTGCGTAAAGGAAGAGTAGCAAAGTTATTGAAACAATGGAAAATCTCCTGTGAAACATCTTCTGGTTTGGTTCCATGTATATTTAGGAAGCTCAATGCTAACAATTCCCTTTTTCTTTTTCTTGCAGCTAATTCCAGCCTTCTTGGAGGTGGAGGAGGTGAGTCCTTTGCTCAACGCTTAATTCATTCTTAAATAAACATGAAATTCATTCTTAAATAAACATGAACTATAAATGCTGGACCAGTGCAGGGGTTAGTTGGTTATAAAAGAATATGTGATAAATTCAAGAGTTGGAAATATAAATTTATTAGATGGGAAAATCCACCAAAGTTGATAATCTTTCATATCATCAAGAGGCAAGTTTTGCTGCTGAATTTGGTTTTACCTCTGGGTCAGAGTAGGGGCTGACGTGTATATGAGGCTGACTAAAACATAAAGGAACTGAACTGCCTTGTGCTGTGTTGTGTTTTTAAGTATTTAGGCTTTTTAATTTACATCGGGGGAATCTCAAATGTATGATTAATAAACAATTTGAAAAGAAATGTAGAAATATTAAAACACAGTAAAAAGCAGTTTAGTGAAAGAACAGGGCTTTATCTTTGTACTTAAAAAAAAAAAAAAAAATGTGGTTTAAACTTGATTGCTTACCTTACTCTGTTTGCCAGAATAGTCAAATAGATTTCAATACAAATCTTTGATGCAGGTCAGAGACGCTACCAACGTGCCTACTAGTGAGGCAGGGATGCCCAAGTACATATCATTGTATTGCTTCCACATACATGGATGCTGTTTTATTTTAGTAGATCGATGCTGTTTTACTTGTGGTATTGCTGTAGTACTGTGGCCATAAAATCTACAGGAGTGGTAACAATTCAGGAAAGACAAACCCGTAAAGAGCCTGATCTCAGTTTTCAGTGACTTCCCCTGCCACCCAGAGGGAAGTAAAAGAGCTCAGTTCTGGAAATTTCACAGCGCAGGAGCGGTGCAGGCAGCGACTAATCTTCCTTCCTGGCGGGAGTTAAAAGGACTCGATGATCAGAGCTTACATATGTAAGGGTAAAGGAAAGGGCTCTGTAAAAAGACAGGAGATCTCTGTTGCTTGTGAGGCTGCAGGATAAGTCGGCAAAGCTTTTATATTAACTGAATAACTTTTATATTAACAGGCAGCTCTTATGTTGGACTTTGAAAAGGTGCTTGACAACTAAATAAAATCACCTAAATAAAACCATTCACGTTCCTCGGCTGTGTGTCTGGACATTAAAGTACAGGGCAGCCTTACCTGTTAATCCTGTTGGATTAATCTGTTTCTTTTGATTTGAGTTAGTTGTTTGCAGTATACCGAATTTTTCTTTGTTTAAAAGATAATCCTTTAGGAGGTAATCCTGCTCTAGCTGTTCCTGTTTCTGCAGAGCTGTTCCTGTACCTCCTCTCCAGCACTTGCTCCCAGCTGGTAACATCGAGAAAAAAAATATAAATCAATGCAAATGTTCAAATTCCAATCAGGTTCCCAGAGCACTGCTGCTGCTGAAAGGATTTGGCTATTAACTTTCCGTGTTATTTATTCAGCTGGACTGTACTTCAGAAGTTGATGTCTGTTCAGTGTGGCACTTGATAATGTGGCTCTCCCACTGCAGCAGATGGGATGAGCCTGTGCTGTGGGTCAAGTTGGGATTTTCCCTGTATTTTATGTGTTCAAAGTGTTACACTGGCAGTTAAAAATATATTCTCTCCCCTCACGGCAGGCTGAGATGATGGCAGCCCAAGGGGCTGATGCTACTGGCCCTTCTCCTTCTCTTCTCTTCTCCTTCTCCTTCTCTTCTCTTCTCCTTCTCTTCTCCTTCTCTTCTCCTTCTCTTCTCTTCTCTTCTCTTCTCTTCTCTTCTCTTCTCTTCTCTTCTCTTCTCTTCTCTTCTCTTC
>VZRN01006642.1:2159467-2182379 GCA_013397935.1 Dasyornis broadbenti | reverse complement strand
TTCCTTCCTTCCTTCCTTCCTTCCTTCCTTCCTCCCTCTTTTCCTGCTCCTGCCCTGACATCCTTTGGGGCTTTTACTGCCATTTTAAAGATCAGTGTCTTCAGGGCTGTGGGGAAGCTGCTGTGGGAGGTTGAGTTTGGGCGCACGGTTGGTCCCTCTGGGCACCAGCTGCTGCAGCCCCCGTTGCCAGAACCCCCATCCCACATCCTGTTAATCTCCCCAGTACCTCTTGCTTGTGGTACAAGTAAAACACCGAATTAGACATTTTATGGCTTAGAGGGTGACTGCTCATGGCTGAGGGGCTGCATTTTGTGGAGGTGCCATCAGTTGCCCATGGGTAGGGTGGCTGATGTCCTCAGAGCAGACTCCTTTGGGATTTCTAAGTTTTCTGAAGAAAAATCCTGAGAATTTCATTGCCACGGTACTCTAGATTTTAGGCAGATGCCACGGGATGCATTTCTGGGGAAGGGAAAAGTGTGTGAGGTCTGCAGGCTGGAGCCTGCTCAGGGGTACACAAGATAGAGGAAGCCCTGGTCAGCCAACACAGGCCTGGAGCCCCTGGCTTTTGGAAAAAATGACTTCTTACTGGCCACAGACATTTCTCTGTAGAAGGAATTTTTTCATTGCCAGTGGAATGCTTGTGGATTTTAAATTCTGGGTGTATTTTTTATTTTATCCAGAAGGAAGTGGCGGTAGCACTCTGCGTGAAATATTGATAGTGAATTATTAAAACTTTATTATATACGTAAACAGCAAATCCTTCTTTTGATTGCAGATGCTGAATATTTATGATAATGCATAATACCAGTGTAGCTTCTCCAATAATGGGATTCAGATCTCCTCAGTAGTGCTCGTTAATTTAATCTCTTTGTCACTGCTGGGGGTATGAATACATGTCTTAGTTTTACAGAAAATGAAAACTGGAAATTTCCACTTGCCCAAGCTCATGCAACAGGTGTCGTGATTCTGAGCTGCTTTTGAGCTGTTCTATCTTTGAAATCTTTTCAGAACCAAACACAAATTAGTTGGAAATAGTTTTTTGCACATCCTGGTCTAATGTTTGCAAATTGCTTTCTCTGGGTGTAAAAACCATTTTCTGGAAGAGACCTGCTAAGAAACCCAATGGACAGCATCGTGGGTGAACATCATGCACTTGATTGTAAGTTCAGGGGCTGGTGGTTTTGGGTGGCTGCTTATCATCCCTGCGTCACCTTGGAGCCACATCAGGACATCCCTGTACTTCGATTTCCCAGAGCCAGAGCAATGGTTTGTTCTTGCATTCCCCATTTAAATGCCGCCTGTTCATTTTCATGACCATTTGGAATGAAGAGATAAAAGCACAAAAGATACCAGAAACAAATTTTCACAGAACTGTTTAATCATAAAATCAAGAAACCCACAACAGAGTCTTTAGTTAAATATAGATGTTGAAAGTTTCTCTCTGCTTTTCAAATACCTCTGAAGTTTCCAGGATTTCATGATGAGTTTGGTGAGTGAGCCTTTTTTCCTTTTCATTCTTTACTGGTTTTAATAATTGATTTTTAATTAGGAGGCATATTTCACTTTCAGGTCTAGATTTATCACACATTCAGCATCTCAATGCTAATAACTTGCACAGAGCATTATGACATATTTGTGCATCATGTATTATTCGTCCCATTATGTTCAACAGTGCAAAGGTGAAAATTATTAAGAAAATTACCTGCCTTTGGAGGTAGCAAAGAAAAACACTTGGTATCTTGAGAAAAAGTAAGCCCTTTTAAAAATGTGTCACGAAATTTTGACTTGGGAAATTGAAAAGCCCTATTTTGCATGGCAAACTCTTTTTCTTTACACTCTTTTACATTTCTGTCAAGAAATGAAGGCATGTGATTTTATGTACTTTGTTCAAGCAAAGTGAGCAAGAGCTGAGGTTTGTCCTCCCTTATGGTTTTGGGTAGTCTGTGAGGTGGTTTTGGGTATTGTGCCCTTCTGTTGTCACCTAGTTTTCAGTTATTTTCCTTGTGGTTCATTTTTCCTGTCCTTGATTTGCTGACTGTAATCACGTTCTTGTTGCATGCTGATTTCTGCATTGGCTTGATTTCTTTGACCTTAAATTGAGGGTATTTTTAATTTTCAGGTTTTTCCTGCTCATTTTGTTGCCTGTGCTAGAATTGGGGAAGGAAACATCACCTTTTAATGTGTCTTATTATAAGCATAGTGTCTTTCAGCTCTGTACTTAGAACTGGTAATTTTGTCTTTACAAACTCAGAGAGAGGACAGGTTATATTTGCTTCTCTTGGAAGCATTGTTTGGGCCCAATTTATGTTAGTTGCCCCAAAAGATCTGTCTGCTTTTCTGTTTCTCTCTGACTCTTTTTTTGGCCAGTGTATCTGTGTTTTTTCTAGGGCTTTTGCTGGCATGGAAAAAAATTAATTCCCATGTAGCCATAAGTATTTTAGCGTATCTTAAATGTAGACCAGACCTGCCTCTCCACCCTGCCAGGGTACGGTTTGTAGGCACAGTTTTAAGCAATTCTTATGGCATGGGGAACTTGTGCTCATGGTCCCAGCAGGGAGTTGAGTTTCTCTGTGCTTTTTTGCACAGACTCCATCTTGAACGTGGAATTTTCTGCCTTTGTATCTATGTTACATAATAATAGTGACAAAAAAATGTGTTTTTTCCCGATAGAAATTAGCACAGATCGAATTTTATCCTGGAGTTGTTTCCCTTCAAATGTGTCAACTGCTGCTTGCCAGTCACCCTGTCTATTTATCAATTAATTGTGGGCTAATGAGCTAAAAAATCCAGTGATTATCCAGTCAGTAGTGTCAGGCAGGAACAGCTGACACAAATATCTTGACATCCCTCCCCTTCGCCAGGAATAAAGTTTTTATTCTCACGGCTGTGACTTAGGTACAGTACTCGCCATGTCCAGCAGCCACCTCCTGATAGTTAAATCTCTAGCCAAAAAAGAAAAAAAAAGAAAAACAAAAAGAGGTTTTGCACTTAACAGTAACTTGACATGAATTTACCAAATGAATCTTAGTGACACCGAGAAGTGAAAGTTGTACAGGAGAAAATTGGAGGCAGGAATGAGACAAGTTGCAGAGCGCCCTGTAGCAATGTAACAGGAGAATACTTTAAATACCAGACTTGCCCTGCACCCACCCATTCAAAATGTCTAACAGGAAGAAGACAAGCCTGTTTTATCCTGAACCAGGACTAGATGCTCTCTGTTTTGGATTTCACAGGACTTGGGCTTGATATTTACATAATTTAAATGCGAGTGAAGCAAGGGTTTAAATCCAAGGTTCAAACTTGTGCATGATGTGCGCATAACATGAAATGCATCCCGTGAGAGGGAGAAGAAAGAGTTTGGGAAAGGAGCACTGACAGGATTCTTTCATGAAGAAAATAAGCATTATTATTTTGTAATTTTTTATGTCAGTCTGTTGGCATGTTCTTGTATCACGTCAAATGCATTTGTCAGATCGGGGTGCGCTCACAACAAATGGCTCCATGGAACAAATGTGCTTCATCCGGGATTTCGGCAATCTTCAAAAGCTTTGTACACTGCATCGTCATATCCTAGGTATTTAGATAATGGCTATGGAGGTACAGAGATTTGCCTAGCGAATAATGACTATGAGAAGAACTGATAATTTAAGGCAAATGGCCATTTGCCTTTGTTGCTAATTAATCCCTTTTTGCTAGAAGATGGCTGCTGCAATTCTGGAGGGTTGTTAAAATGTTTTATCTCCTTTTACTATTTGCGTGCTGTTCCTTTTCATCTCTGTAAATAGAGTGGGTTTGAGAGGGCTGTATCCACAAGTTCCCCCACTGTGACAGTGCATCAGCCAATTAAAATGTTAATATTTATGTATTTTTTTCTGCACAGCAGTAATAGTTCCATTGGTAGCCCAGTAGCTCAGGGTAGACTGTAACCCTTTCAAGGTGTTTGCTTCAGCCCAAAATCTTGTTATTCTTGAGCTTTTTGTTGTATCAGATCAAAGCAAATAGATTGCTTAGTAATTTAACGTCTTTTATAGAATTGATTCAAACTTCCTATGCAGGCAAAGTCTTTCTTTACAGGTCAGTAATTCTTCAAGTGATTTTCTTTCTTTCTTTCTTCAATCTGTATATATATGTTTGGTTTTGCTTTGTATTATTGCAGTGGAGTTTTAGTTCAGCTCTAAACTAAAATTAGTGGGTTTTCTCATTCTATACTGCATCGAGAAATATAATGAGGAAAGTTCTATAAATAAATAAGCACAGTTTATTTCAAAGGACCCTTAACGTAAACTGCTGTGGCTGTATTTAAAATGTGTGCTCTACTCTAGTTTCTTTTTTGTTTTTGTTAAAATATGATATATATTTTGCTCTTTGGCTAAATAGGGTGCCAACTTCCTTTCTCCAATCTTTTTATACAATCTTATGGGTAATAATCATAAACAGGAAGTCTCTGGATTGATTTTAAGTATTTCTTAGTTGTTGCCTAATTGTATCCTGCTAATTACTCTTTCCGAGCAGTTAGTTAAAAATAAATAAATTATCTTTTTCTGTTTACAGGAACTGCTACAGCTATGCGATCAGTTTGGGTTTTTCTGATTTTTTTTAAAAAAGCTACATGTTCAGCCTGTGATTCCTTAAAGGGGTGTTCCTGTTCCAGCCAGTGATACAGAAACATGACTGTTTCGTTCATGAAAATAATCGCAGATTCAGTCTGTCCAGTCATGCTCACTGCTGTCCTCAGCCTTTTAATAGTGATGCTGCATTGCCTTAGTTGGGCATTAGGAAGTGATGTTTTATTTTTCACTCATCAGTTACTGAGTCCTGAGTCCACAACACTCTGAACTCCCACTTAATTCTGAGGTCTCTTTCTGGCTCAGATAGACCATCACACTGACTCTCCTAATTTTGTTTGATTTCATTATGAGGTCATTACAGTGTTCTGTGCTCACAAATAAAGCTTGAACAGTCACACTTTCTGCTCTCTATCTGTACGTGACTTTCATGTGTAAATATATATGCATGTCACTATGTATGTTTTTGACTTGATCTTGCAGTCTCTTCAGAAAGTCAGATTTAGTGTGTGTGTTCATAAATAAATACATAAAAATAGGGCACTGATTTTCTTAGACTGGGACCTTTAGTTCATGGCCATTGAAAATGTAAGGCACTGTTGATAAAAATCTAAGGTGA
Organism: Dasyornis broadbenti; assembly: GCA_013397935.1. Classification (NCBI taxonomy): domain Eukaryota; kingdom Metazoa; phylum Chordata; class Aves; order Passeriformes; family Dasyornithidae; genus Dasyornis; species Dasyornis broadbenti. The sequence goes on along the minus strand of VZRN01006642.1, from coordinate 2,177,195 downwards.
AAAGGCAGGTGGTTATGTAAGGAATGTATTTCTTTCCTTTTTCCTTTTTGTTTCCTGTTGTGGGACAGAGCTGGAAATCTGGGAGAGAGATCACAAACGTTCCCTGACAGATACCACATGATGTACGAGGCAATTCACGGTCCGCTGGTCACGTGAATGCAACATGCTCTGAAAATGTTAAACACTTTTTCCACGTACAGAGAAATCCATGTATGTCTCGCACGTGTCTTGTACGCAGAAAACACAATTTTTTAATTTAACAAGGTCTGCTCAGTCATCTTAAGAACTTTCTGCTGAGGCTCTCCTCCTGTAGCTGAAGATGAGGAGCACAGTTGCCAAGGGAAAACAGAGGCTGGGAGTGCAGGAAGTGACGCACAGCGCTGTGTGTTGCAGTGAGAATGGAGAAAGTCGGGCATTTGAGTGTATACGTGCCAGTCTAGAGAAGATGGTTTTTAAAATTAAGCATTTGGTTGGGTTCCTTAAAGAAAAATCTGTAAATTGGGACACCTGTCAAATTTGTTCAGTTTCACGCCGAACAATCTCGACAATGTCCCTTTTGCTGAGGTAAGAATGAAGCAAACACGGCAGGAAAGACATGTTTTGTTAGGCTCAAACAGGGGGTGGTGATGTTTTTAAATCTGTTATTCAGATGTAAGATCTACAGCTATTTTCCTGGTCCTGCGGAGCACCAGGAACGGAGGTCCTGTAGGAGGACCAGTCTACAATAGGAGAAAAGTGCGAAATGCAATTTAAAACATTTAAAATTGTTTTAATTGTTTTTACTAGGGGTATTAAAAGAAATAGAAGTGAAATAAAGGAGTGATGGAGGTACTTGACTTGTAGACATAGAGGCACTTTGGAATAGCAACCTGTTTACTGAAGCTTTCATGCTGGTATGCCTAAATACAAAACAAAATCCTTAATCAGTGGAATGTTCCTTAAAAGTGTCTCTAAGCCCCAAGCTCATTAATTTCTGCATCAAATGTGTATTCAGGTGTGCTTGTGAAGGCACAGAAAAATGGCACCAGCTATTTGCTGATTCTTGTTGGTTATTCTTTTAAAATGTGCACATGTCCAGTAAAATGAGAATACGGACATTACATAACACATCTCCCAGAAGGAGGGAGAGGATCGCTGTACTGCTGTCTGCTGATGTACTGACCCCAAAGGGCAGAGATTGGAGATTGTTATTGTCCTTAATTCCCCACCTCCTGTAATGGAAAAAATTTACAATAGTTTCTGCTTTCTGTTTCTAATGAAAGCAATTACTTCTTAGTCACTATATTTTCGAAGAAAATTTATAATAAAACCCAGGATTAAACTACAGAGCCAAGCAAAACCCAAGTATTGAAATTACAGATATTACAGAAAGAGTTTACAACTCTCGTCTTGCTGCCTCGAATGAAGGAATATGAAATCAGGTCTGCATTCACCCCTCACCTTCTATTTCAAATTTTCTGCTCTTTCCACAGAGTTTCACTACTCATTTATGAGTTGCTCTTCCCTGATCACATTTTTCTAAAGTTCTTTCTTTTGAGCAAAATGCTTACAGATTATAACATTCAACTTTTCAAAAGCCAAGAAAATCTCCAGCAGTGTAAATGACAAGATAGTTGAGCCTTGGAAAGGTCTGTCCTCCTTTGTTTTCAGTGTGCTTTCCTTCCTTCCAGCTTTAAGAACCCTGTGTCACACAGTGCAGAGTGGAATGAACTTGTGGTGTGATACAGGAAATGAAATGTCATGATTGGTAATGAAGGATTAAAACTCTTACATCCGTGGAGCTGCTCTTCAAGAAACATTAGTGGAAGCCTGCATGTACAAGTCTGTCTTTGCAGTTGCTCATCTTTTTGAATTGATAATATTGGATGGTGATGCAGCTCTGAGTCGCTCGTTTTCATTCTAATGACATATGGAAGACTACAGAGTAGACAGCTCTTCTTGATTTAAGAAACAAATAAAAACCTCCTTGCCCTTTCTAGGGCTTCAAGTTTATCCTGAATGACTTCATTTTTAAAACCAAATGAAGTAGGGAGGGAGAGTCACGTGAGATGTGAAGTGACCAGGGCCAGTAACTGCTGAAGATGGCGTTGATACGAAAGAAAACACACGGTAAACCTCATTTCTGTGGACATTATTATCACAGAGTCTAAATACTCCACAGACCTAATTGCTTTGTGAACAGAGAAGTAATGTTTTTTCTGTTTTCCACTTGGGAAAATGAGACAAGGAAAGTGTATGTTTTGCAAAAGGTCCAGGTAGGAAAAGAGCTAAAATCAGCTCTCTGAAGGCAAAGCAAGAATGCAAAAACCTGGATCAGTTTTGCAGACAGGAATTTTGGTTCCTGTTTGGAAGGAAGAGGAATTTAAATTTTTGTACGAGTGTCATGGGTAGAAACAAGATGAGGTTTGGAGAAAGGGAAAATATGCTCTACTGAGAGCAACTTTCTGACAATTAGACCTTAATTGGTGATACAGGAAATTCTCTAAGGGAATGGCAGGACTACCAACTGCTAGATAAACAGTTCTACACTAATGGGGATAAAATCTGTATATAGCACAAAAGTGATGTATTTGAGGCTACCACCACGATTCTAAATACACAACATTCACTGTTCTTACTTGAGCCTTTTCTTCATTAAGTTAGAGAAACACTGTTTATTTCTAATTTTAATTTGTATAGTATTAATAACAAAGTGTTTTAAAATATTTGATGATAAAAAATCGTTTGGATTAAGAAAACAGCTAATTTTATTATCAATCAAATCTGGCCTCTTTCAACAGCTGAAGAATTTCAATGATTCTCCTACAAAAAATGCTACCTTATGATTATGTGTAGAATAGTTGGGGCTTTTTTTCTTTACAAAGTCACCTATTTTACATCTTTTTCCTTGTTCTTATGTATATGCCTTGTAACATGTAGGGTTTATAATTCAAGTTTCTTTCAAAGCTAATTTTCTTTTTAAAATTCAAAATGATGGTTCTGCCATTTGGACTGGCAGATCTGTAGTGTTGTAGTTTTGGCTACACATACAGTAGCAAAGAACAAAATATTTTTTGTCACACTTCTGTTACAGTTCAGTCTGTTCCTTTTACATTATCAGCTTGTTTCTCTGGGCTTCACAGAGGCATCTGCTTTAATTTTTATTGCGCAGGGCTGCAACCTTGCAAAGTCAGGTAAGCTTCACAAATAATTCACAAATGTGGTTGATTAAATCAATTATGTCTTGGCTGAGTGATCTGTGAATGTTAAAAGAATGTTATTAAGGTGCAAATCCAAGTACGTAAAGTCAGGAAGTGCCAAAATTCAAGTTGCCTGGAGGCTCACAGTCTCCATGCATGTGTGTATGATATTGCCTCTAACTGTACAACTTCGCTGTTCTTCCAGCTGGAACAGCATCTCAGTCACCCTCCTCGCTCAAAGCAAACCCAAGGTTTATGTGTTGAGTACTTCGAGTCTGGTCTGCAAAGCAGTATTTCATATGGTACTTACCGGTTTGGTGGATGATTTCATAAGTAAATTAAAGATTTCATGGGTAATTTATTTGTCTTCCACTAAACAATGGTGTTACCTTCACCAAAAGAAGAAGAAAAGAAACAACTCCAGAGACGAATGTCAAAATTCGAATTTGAAGGCCCAGGCTGTACAGCAGGGGGCCAATTTCTTTTAAGAAATTGAAGTCCTTACGTTTCAAAAAGTAAGTCTGATAAATTCCTAGCGATTCTGCAAACTGGAACTTGTATATCACCTTAAGGTGTAGCACAAGATTATAAATCATCAGATTGAAATGCACCTTGAGTTTCCCTCTTTCTTTTCTAATTCTTGTTCCCAACCCTCTACCTGCATTTTACAATTTACTGCTCCCTTATTCTCATCCATTCCAAAGACTGCAGGCCTAAATTTACGTATTACAGAGGGATGGGGTTTAGGGAGCATTTTTACTCAGACAATTTCAAAGCATGGTCTTAAAAAGGTGCTTTGATGTGATTAAGGAGCAGCGAGCTGATTGAGAGAGGAGTGATGGGTGTGGAAACAAGTGTGGAGGGGAAGAGATGAGTGATAACTTCCTCTGCTGCTGGGCAGATGGTAATGTGAGAGCCTGTTCTCAAACATTTGGGGTGCAGGAAGTGAGTGTCCCCTTTCTAACTTTTTACCTTAATGTACACTTCTGAAAATGAGTCTCCATGTCTAAGCAGTCACAGTTCCTCTCTGCTCCTGGCGCACTGTCCAGTTTCTCTACTGGGAAATGGTTTAGTTTTAGTCCCAGGCCAATTTCCCAGATCCTCTCTCTTTGAATTTGCATGCCTGTGCCCTTTCATTGCGAGCTTTATTCTCGTGCCATATCCTAGTCACAGCTTTAGTCACCAGTCCTCTCATCTTCAATCATATCATCAACCTCTAAATGCAGGTAGTGCCACTTCTCCTTCCTTCCACCAGTTTGTGCTGGGACGAAGGGGAGTGTTCTGAGCAGGCAGTAATTTGTCAAGCCAAATGAAATCATTACTCAGGCAAATGAAAGAGAACTCCCAATTTCAGAGCTGCTGCAAGTGAAGGAAAAGTTTACGAAAGCTTACGGTGGAGGTTGTCATCTCTATCTTGCCATCACAATTTTGATTTAAGATGTTTAGTCCAGCCCAGCTGTACCACAGCAGTCACCCTGTCTGCTGTTCCATGGCTTTTAGGAATGAAGGTGGTATTGTCGCAGTAAAAGGATAAAACCCCATGTGTTACTACCTTCTTTGTGTTTCTTCACCCTTCGTGACTGGGCAGTAATTTCTCCACGGGGATTATTTGTCCGAGGATGGGGCCTCTGCTCAATCCAGATATAACCCAGCTGCGGTGGAATTTCACTCCTTCTCTGGGCTTATAAGCAATTAGCGCTCCAGGCAGGACTGCCTGCCCTCCCAGGGAACAAAAGACGCAGCAGAAAACTTTTTCCTTGAAATGGCAGCTGGGCAAAGAATTAGAAGATTAATCAGAGAATTATTTCAAGTCACTTTTTACAGCAAAGAAAAGTCACGTGTCCTAACCATGGAATAAGACAAGAGCTCTTACATGTATAAGTTTATACAGAGATAACTGGTGGAACAAGACTCAGAAAAATGGATGTTCTTAATAACACCAGATACAGATAACAGTCATGTGTGAGTTTTGAAGGAAATTTGCTCTGATTACAGGTCAGTTTTTCATCAGGAGCTGGAAAATTGCAAACATATGATTATTCAAATAAGATGATATCTGCAAATAAGATATACTAAGCAAATACTGTAAAGTTCATATGCGATATTATTATCTTCTCCTTTGAGACTTGATTCAGCAGGAGCAGTTGATTTTTCTTTTTTCAACATAAAGAGTGTGGATGTTTAGAGGAAATTGTTTCACTATAAAGGAAAGAAGTACCAAGGCACATCAAATATTAAATAGGATTCTCTCTTTTTCAAAATTAGTTCCCAGATTTGATGCTACAAAATTTTAGCAGTAGTGGGAGAGCTCCCAGAAGACCCTTCATTATGTCTCATTATTACAGCGTATGTGAGGCCATGGTACCCTTGGTTGCTATAGTTCCTTATTTAATCAAGAAAAATACGTTTCATGGCTGCACAGCTGGGTAACCTTATGTATCTGTAGTTCTCTCAAGAAACAGTCTTATCTACACCCCGTAATATCTTGATTTTCCTTAAAAATGTCATGAACCAGCCTCCTTTCTTTTATTTTTAAGTTTTTATTTCTTGACTACATGGTAAAGTTTAAGGTCAGACCACAACTTTGCCTAGTGCTTCTCTGAGTTTCCTTAACAAAGGAAAGACTTTTTACCTTTTGGAAGGAGAAATTGCAGGTTTTTAGCATTGCAACACAAGTATGGCAGAATTCACACTCACCTGATGACAGGTTTGCCATCAAGGATTAAGGATACGGCTCTACGTTTTCTAAAGTCAACCTGAATTCTTAATCAAGTGTTTTTCTCATTTATGTGATTTAAATCCTAATACTCCTTATTGAACAAGTTGGATCAGATCTCCTCTGGAACTCTTACCAAAAAGCCATTTAAATATTATGTAGCTTTAGGTGCTGGATTTAGTTAAATATCTGCCAGGCCAGGGGAGACACTGCGAGCAAAACTTGTTTGGCTTTACAATTCCAGTGGTAGTGTTTAAATTATTTCACAGGCATGAACTACCCAGGAAGGCTGCTGTGGTCTCTAAGAGCTTTTTAAGGGAGAATTAATGCCCTAAAACTCAGGGAATGTTTGTAGTTTAATTGAGGAAAGTTGATTAAATATGCAAAGCATTTAAATATCCTTTTTAATCTCTCAGTAATTCCTGACAAATTGAAGTATCTTGGCATTCAGAGAACTACAAACTTGCAGTGTTGTGTCAATTTGATGTGAAATAGAACCTTGGGGTCACAAGGCTGTGACATCCATGGTTGTCTTTGGTCATACAGAGTCTGATCTGTTGTGGTGGGGGGTCTGAAGAATTGTGAGCACAGTTCCCCCTAAGGTGGTGGAAGACAACTGGAAAAGTTCTTGTTTGATTATAACCATGGAGATCATTCCTTTCGCTCATGCGGCTCTGCACGCAGGCGTCACAGCTGCTGATCTTTAGCAGGTCTGGGAAAGGGTATTCCAGCTATTTTAAAAGATTCTATATATTATCAGGGGAAAGCAAGATTGGACAGACAGTATCACTTTTGCTTAGGTCACTCCTGGTGGATCCTTATCAAACTCTTCCTTGTGATTTTGATTGTTACTTTGCAGCTTCCATGGGCAATCTTTTCCAGTGCATCACTCTCTGTACCATTATGCCATTGAAACATTTTCTCTGAAATCTTAATTTATATTTTTTGGTTGTTGTTACAGCTTTAAGCCTGAAATTAAAGGATTCCTGTTGCTTTCAGCTGGCGGGGAAGCTGTCTTTTAATTCACAGTGCCTCATCTGTGAGCAAAGCAGGTGCCTGTGAAAGGATCAGGACACACAGGAGCTTTTTAGACTCTTTAGTTTGTTCCACACTGCCCAATCTCGTTTTGCTTTTGTAGCACAAAACATCTGTAAACAACAGTGCACCTGAATTTCTGGGGAGAGAGATGCCAGCAGTACTCCTGGCTGCTCCTTTGTAGGTAAATCTCACCTGGATGAAGTTGTCCTGAAATTACAAAAGGGAGCAAATCGCTGTCTCCTCATCTGTGGGAATAAATTAGACATGGGAGCTGTGGGCTCGGCATTTGAGCACTTCCATTTGTAGTACACTGACATACTAATGATGGTAATTTTGCATTTGTTACTACATGCCTAATCTAATTAAGTTTTTTCTTAGGCTACAATTGTTGTTTTCTGTATTATGTAACCACCAGATGCAAGTGTTAATAGTAGCTGAATTCAGAAGGCAGCCTTTTATCTTCGTACTATGCAAGATTTTTTTCCCTGTATCTTCAGTTTTCCATTTTAAAAAGTGCTTACTGTATTTGGTTGCTCCAAGGAGTTGTGTTAACGTTTCTGATTGATATACATTGGAAACACTAATGAGGACTGAACACTTATATTACTCTTAATTTAGATGTGCTCAGAACCATTTATGAGTTCTACATTTTTGGTTTCAGGTGTTGCAATAGTTCAGACTCCCTTTCCCAGCTATACTGTTGATTTAGAGGGTTGGCAGGCTTCCCACACTCCCAGACAGATCTGCTCCTGTCTGTTGGAAAAAGTCTGCACTATGTAGGGGTCTGTTGTCTGAAGCTGAATTTCATGGAGCACTGGTAAAACTGCTTCTGTGGCTGCCAGCCTGGCTCTGTGAACTTTTTGCTACCATTTCATCAATGCTTGTTCAAACGTTTTTGAAAGAGTTTTCAGTAGAATTCTTTGCCTGCAAGAATAAGCTCAAGTATTATTTTTAAAGCTCAAGGATCTGAGATTTGAAATGATGTAAGAGTGTGCTTGGAGGCAATTGACTCTCAAAAGGTTTTGAAATTATAATGTTAATTTTTAAATAAAGTGAACAGGAATTGCTGTAAACTTTTCCACCTGCAGACTGGTAATTGTTTTAATCTACTAAGTAAAAATAAGTAAAGCTTGTATTTTCTAGCTTCTAGTCATTCATTAGTAATCTATATTTACATAAATTTGGCATTAAGTATAATAGAAAAATTAGATAAATGATTGATGCACGTTTATTCTAAAGCATAAGGTACCCTTGCAACATTGCCATTACTAATGTAAGAAAATTGTCCACAGAAGCATTTTGCAGCCTCCTGGAATGTGTGAACAACTATACATTTCTTAGTAGACGTATGGCCTGTAGCCACCAGGGGTTCAAGCCTGCTGCCAGCATGCCTTCTTCTCTTAGTTACCTTTCAAGGATTCATTCAAAGAAGGCTTTTGACCCACCGTGGACCACAAGTCAGTGGTAGTGAACCAAAATACACTGCTTTTCCCTTAAGGATCCTGTGTGATCATTTTGCCTTGGGTTGTGAAGCGTGATTTTACAGTTGAACCGTTTTCAGTACAGAAACATAAAGGTTCCAGTTAATTCTGGTGCAAAACTGACAGCTTCCATTGGCTTCATTCTACATCCAGGTAAACAAGCTGTGTCTGATATTCTTTTCAGTGCTGTTAATGGTAGAGATATCCCTACTCCTGCCATGTTTCTTTGAGATCTGAGTTATTTCAAGTTTGCGTTGTTTCTTACCCTTCAGGCCTTTACTTCAGACTCCTCTCCTTTGATGGTTTATCACAAAATTTGTTCAGAGGCTTCCATTTTTTTAAGGTAGTCTTTTAATTACTACTGATTATGCATTGCATCAAAGAAAAGTTGTTGAAAACTTTAAAACCACAAATAAAATATACATCAATGGGTTACAGTAATGAATGCTAACATTCTGTTTCTTCAGAAAGAGTCTGTTAGAGACAGCAGACCATGTTACAGGTGATGTGAAAAGTAGTAAGCTTGATTTCTGGGAGCAGTTGGCTAGAGTTAGTGGTCAGGTTTAATTAAAACGAATTTTAAAGATATCAGAGCAGGTATGTTTAGTATTAGTTCATAGAAGTCTTCAAATTAGTATCAGGATTAGGTCTTCAAATTAGTATCAGGATTAATGCTTTCTGGCAGCAAGGCCTGCACAGGGATGGGAATAACAACTTTTCACTTAGTTCCTCTATGCTTTTGGCTTTTGGATTTGTTTTTCCATTATTCCTATTCCAGGTGCTGTTTTTTCCCCCAGAAGTACAATGATTTATTTAGACGATAACACACAGGCTGTGGTATTTCAGAAGTTGTTATCTGTTTCGATGTAGGGATGCTTGGAAAAAAAGGAAATAACACTATCTTGCAAAAATTATGCTGGCCTCGTTAGGTGAAAAAGTGTCTCAAATGGCCCTTAAGCAGCACTTTGGCTTCTCCAGCTTCTCAGCATGAAAACATTTCTAAGTAAGTTATATTATTTCAGGACAGTGAACAGCTTGCTTCAGTTCCAGCAACTGTGTTTATTCTTTGGTTTTGGTTTTTCTCCCAAATGAAGAATGTCACTCTGAACTGTTTACATTTACATCTCCAAACAATTAAGCTAAAACAGCTTTATAAGACTGGGAGCTGGCTTTCTCTCAGGGAGAGCTTTACATTAAGTTTCCAGAGTCATGCAGTAGATAGACTTATTTTTGTTTCTGGTTTTTCTTCAAGCTAATACTACTTCATGAATGTTCATCTTTCTGAAGGTGTTCGGAGGGTGTTGATTTTGAATTGTGCATATTGGCAGGAACATCGAGATGTATTTTCTGTACAGTGCTTTAATTATGAGAGGAATAACTGATTTATTCTCTATTTGCTGATATTTTTTATTCTATCTTTTGGTATCTCTCTGAAAGACCTTTTTCATGAAAAGGCAGAGTCATAAACAGTAAAAGCTGTCTTGTCTTTGATTATGGGACCAGATACAAACAACATGCAGAGACTTCTTTTATTTTTCCATGTCCCTGTACTGTGTCCATCTGTGAAACAGGTGAAGAGCTTCTCTAGTCTGAGCTGAACTCGGTTTATAGTATAATTGTATTGTTCTAGTGCTTCATGGCAATACTACAGTGCATAGACAACTTCAAACGGACCCGGTGTTGCCAAGTTTTTAGGGCACCATCCTGCTCTCTTCTTTCATCCCTCCCCCATTTCCAGATTTCATCAACCTACTCCTGTACACTCGCGATACATCTTAATGAGTGGGCAATCCAATGCTGCTTTGCTCCCTGTTACAATAACTGGTATTTCTTTCTCAGAAGACAAAGTTCTAAATGTAATTTTGCCCCAGGGCAAGGCACTGGGGTGAAGATTTAGAAAAGTCTGTAAAGCTTAAGACCTTCTGAGCTTTCTTCTTTCTGGATCCTGATTCTGTTTGCTCCTTGTGAGATGAAAGGGGATGCCTGAGGTTTGAGTGACCTGCCCTCTGTAGGCAGTTGCTTCCTCCCACCGTTCCTTAGCAGGGGCAAAGCCTTGTTTTGGCTGGGAACACCAAGTGGATGCCCTGCATGAGCTGTACGGGACTGAACGGGTCAGAACCATTGTGCAGCCGCTCACGTGGCATCTGCTGGAATGGCCTCCCTGCAGGGCCCTGTGAAGGCCTTCTGACTCATGGGCAACGTGGGACATCAGTTTTGTATCCTATGTGTATTATTCCCTACACACACACTGCCCAGGCTCTTTGAAGTAGGAGCAATCCCCTACAGACCCTCTGTCATCCTCTGACCTGAGCGAGCTTCCCGTGAAAAGTCCCAGAGCGTTTTCATGTCCCTCCTGCTTGCCGGTGGACAGAGCGTGTGCGAACCAGGGCAAACTGGGGCTCAGTCTCTCGCAGTCTGAAGGAGACCCTAATTTTCCTTCCTGTGTTTGTCATGCCCCTGTCTGAAGGTTGTCCCCGCGGAGCTTGGGGGTAGCCTCCTCCCTGGAGGGGGTAAGTGGTCAGCAGAGGCAGGCACTGGGCTGTGGGAAAGGTGCTCCCGGTTCCCAGGGCTGGTGCTGTCACCTCTGATATTCCCTGTGCCCCAACAATCACACTTGGGACCAGCATCATTTCCTCCACTGGTTTTGCAGGCAGTGCAATCCCAGTTCAGAGGTCTGCTGTCAGCAGGGGTTCAGAGGGCATCAAGTGGGATTTAGCCACTGTTGCATATACAGTTCAGAATAATTTTCTGCTCCTTTGGTAGCTCTTGATGTGTTTTATTCAGTTCCAGTCTAATCAAGTTAACTGTTTTAGCACATTGTCTTTCTTCAGACCTTTTACAGAAGGCTGGTGTAATCTTTCTTAAAAAGAAAAAAATAATACCCCTTTCATCTTTCTGGGGAGATCACTTTATTCATGTGTAGTGACCTGGCTCAACATTTGATAACTAATGTGTCACTGAAAGTTCCTCATTACGGCCCCAGCTTGCAGACCACCTGGGGTGCTCCATTATTAATGTGAACTTCAGGTTCAATTTTTAGATCTGTGCAGGTGCATTTGCACTATTCATTGCAGGCTGGTGACACTTGCCCCGTGGAGGGACAAGAGTCCGTGAGGCTGAATGCGTCTCGCAGGCCTATGGAGCACTTATTGTTTTGACAGCAGCATAGGAGGGAGCGTAAGGACTGAGGCTCCAGCTCTGTGTTGATTATAATCTAACTTTTGCTTTCCTTGGCAATCGTTCTTTGATATATAGGCACTTAATCTCAGTGCCTGGAGAACAGAAGAAGAAAAGCCAGGGAGGGGAGGATAAAGGGGAAGCCACACTCCAGTTAAACCAATAACATTGGAAAAGCTTAGTTTTTATTCCAGACATAAATGTATCTTCGGATGGTAGATGATAGTTACATGGCAACCAGGCACTGCAGGGCCCTCCAGATTGCTGCTGGTTGTAGTGCAAGATGTGAGTAATCCTCTTGATGCAGCCAGGATGCTGTTAAGACGATGAGTTTAGGAAGGATCTTGCATCTCCTTGATGGAAGCTTAATTTTGTCTGGGTTTTTTTTTTCAGTAGTTGCTTAAGCCACCTAAACTCCTCCAGCCATCCATCTTTGCATCCTGAAATCAAATAAGTGACCTACTGAATTAAATCTCTGATCTTAACTTGTTTGTTTTATAGTCTAAATAAATGAAAAGGCAAGAGATAAGAGAGTCTAATGTTGCATACAAATCAGTGGAGCTCGGTACAGTTGCCGGATAATTCATTGGTTCTACTGAGGTTTGATTTTCAGGATTATTTCCCTTTTCTTTTTTAAGGGGGAATTTCTTTGTGGACTTCTTTTTGTTTTGTTTTCTTTTAAAAGAAATATGGAAATAGCAGAAGTGGGAGGAGAGGTGGATTCATGGGAGCAATGGAGCTAGAAGGACAAAGGGAGATGGGCTGAAAAGGAAGGGGAAAAGAATAGTTCGGAGTGTGTGAAAGGGAGTGGGAGGAACAGGAAATCGGAGTGTGGGATTGCAAGCACTGGGAAGTGTGGGCAGGATTAAATTGGACTGGGAAAGAAAATTCCTGAAATGTCTTGTTTTCTTTAAAGACACCAGCCTGATTGTATTAAATAGCTTTTGCTTTACTCACTGAGGACCAACTCTTGGCATTCTGTGTCTGCTTAAAACAAGTAGTAAAATACTTTAGTGCATTTTTAATGAAGAGCTAAAGCACAGAAAGGTACTTTCTCAATGGCTTAGTATTTTAAATAAACATCTCTCTCAAGTGCCAAAGGATTAAGGGTTTTAAAATCTTGTACAATTGTATATGATTTGTGGAGTTCTTCTTTGTAGTAATTTTGCTCTTATTTAAACTGAATATATGCTGATTTGGGTTTTTGACACACGTAAGAGTGGTGCTCTGGTCTTCTCACAGGTTATTGTAGACAAATCAAAGCATGGGTATTTTAGATTAATGTTTCTGGTTATGGCCAGTAGCACTAGAAAATGAAATCTCTGATATGACTCATCTCCTGAAAATTTTGGTTTTCCTTTAAAAAAACACCAGTAAATTAGATCTCTAGGCACTGATTTTCTAAATTTGCTGTTATTACACTGATTTTGCCTTTTGGAGTTGTTTTCAAATATGTGGATATACCTACCTTGTAGCATTTTAAAGTGCTAAAGTGCCATTTAAAAGATGAAAGAAGTCTAAAAATTTATTAAATAGTTTAGAATTAATTTAAAATACCAATTAATATTATCTGTTATATGTTTTCTGTACACCTTAAATATTTATGGTAAAACATCCAAGAATTTGTATGTTGTATTTAAAATGTGTCTGGTAAACGTCCCTCATGAAATAAATTATTTTTATTGCAATTTAGAAAAGTACATATTTAATAGTGAAATGCTTTGCTTATGTACTTACATAACTCCAGTGTATAATATGGGTCCAAAGGTCTTTAATTTATTATAAAGATAGGACTTTAATGACAAAATAATGGCTCTGATGTATCTGTACCGTTGGGTTTAGATATTAGAAAGGTTTCATATCTTTCAGCTCTTCCTTATGTGATGTTACATTGCTGCCCCAGACATTTTTTAATGCATGAGCAATCAACATAAATGAAAACTAGAAAGCATTCATGTTAAGACAAGAGGCAATGTTACTTTCAATAAGGCAACTTCAGAAAACTGTCACACAGATATTTCACTGGAGACATTCTGGTTTGACCTCTACCTTATCATGCCTCTTTTTTTCCCTTTTTTTTTCTTTTTTCTTTTTCCTTTTATGATTAAACAGAGGAGAAGGAGTTTGTAAAAGCCCTCCAGAAAACTGACAGTTCTTTGTAGAATTGTAGGTTTTTCTAATTTCCATATATTTTCCAGCAGGAGAATGTCTCTCTAAGAGCATGTTAGCCTTCAACCTTGGCAAGTGTAGAAGTAAATCTGCAGTATTATGATTGAAACGTTATACCTGCTTATTCTAAAACTGGCATGAGAGGTGACAAATGACAGAGACATTACTGGGTCAGGTGAAGCCTTTGTCATAATCCCTTTTCCCTGAACTTTTAGCTGGTGCAGCAAAGAGAATCCTGTTTCAGGGATTATTAACACCACCTGCTACAGAATTCCTTTGGGAAGGACTGGAGCGCTTTGGATTCAAACGCTGGCTTTGAAACATGCAGGAAAATGGCACAATCTCTGCAGACACTCTAATGACTGCTTTGGGTTTGGTATAAGACAGTCTTTCCACTCTGAAAATGTGTTATTAAGGATATAAATGCTGTTTCTCCTGTTCCAATGTAAAAGTGAATTTTCAGTGAATTCCTTAAGTTCTTGTATTTGACAGGATTTAGAGGTGCAATCTGCTGCAATGAATTGTGCAGCAGGGTTGAACTGATCTGTGGTCGAAGCCCCGTAGTTTTGGGTAGCACGAGTAGAAAGCTCTATTCCATTATACAGGATTTTTTACTTCTCTTTCTCCTCAAGCACTGTTTCATGTTTTGTAGGTTTCGCTTTGTGTCTGGTTCATCCACAAGGCAGATTCTTCCCTCAGGAAGAAGAAGAAGAAGTGTAGAGCCTGCGTAAAAAGTGTTTTTCTCCTTGGTAGACCGCTTGTGTCCTACTTCTCTTGTGTAATTCCAGTGTATTGGCGGGGCAGGAATACGATGCCTCCTTGAGTGGCTGTGGGGTGCGTGCCTCATCTCCAGCTGGAGAGCAGAGATGAGAGGTACCTGAGCAGAAACCTGGGCACCAAGTTTGAGTCTAGTTCACCTCCCATTCCTATTCTGGCTTTTGGACTTTTTCAAAAGCCAGGTGAGGGAAAGGTGTGCCTCATCTTAGTCATCGGCATTGATAGGGCTGGAATCCTGCTGGAATTGCCTGAAGCAGAACAGGCAGAGCAGAGGAACAGGCAAAGTCCTGGGCTCTTTTCATCACAGTCTCTGATTGCAGATCCCCCTGGAACTAGGAGGTGAATCTGTCCCTTTGTGTTTCTGAGTGAAGTGAGTGCTGATTGATTTGTCAAGTGATTACATGCTCAGATGAGATACTGGGATGTACAGTTTGATTCCTATTCAGCACCACAGCAATGCCCAGGCGAAGCTTCAGCCGGTACAAAGAAGATTGTAGTCATCGCAGGGAGAATGTGTACACAGAAATCACCTTTCTGAATGGCTTTTTTGAACCTTATTCAACATTGCCTCTCTTAGTTTGTTTTCCTTTGGCAGAGTTTTCTGACCTTGCCCTTGCAGAAAGCGGAATGCTGCTGTTTAGCTGTTGGCCAGAAGGACCTGTTTCCAGATAAACAGTCCCGATGTGCGCTGGAGTTAATTGCCTTTTTTGGGTTCGTCCGTCTTTTTCAGCCTCAGGGGCTGTAATGTGTACCGAGGCCATGAGGAGGTTTCAACTCATCAAAAAGAGCTTTAAACAAAGATTTTGGTTGCATGGCATGTTTATACTGTGGAAGATGTTGCTGCTGTGAATATGAATCCTAGCAGGTCTTCCTTCTGCAGAAATGCCCTCTTTCTCTCTCAAAATAAATCCGCCCCCAAGACCCCAAACTAACCACAGTTTGTTCTTGATTGACCATTTTGTGCTGCCATCCCTTGTCTGACATCATTGCAACGTATTCTTTACGGAGTCAAATTTACATTGTTAGAGAATCTGCAATCTCCTTTAAGACAAAGCTCCTTTCTACAACTTTAAACTTTGAAACCTGAAAAAAGATGGCATGTTGCACGGTTTTTAGGCAATATGTGGGTGCTGTTTACTACAGCTGTGTTTTCCTAATATATGTGTGTTTCTTGAAAGGTAGTTTTCGATATCTGAGGCATAACGTTGCTATGAGTAATTTCTTTTCTTTTAATTCGGAAGAGGATTTTTGTGTAAGACAATCTTAAAAATCAGTTTTTATGATGCAAAGTGAATGTACTGTGATATCTGAGCTAATCTTGGAGTCTGTTTTAGAAATTTGAGGCTATTTAAAACAATTCTTGCGTAGTAGTTGCATTTCTAAGCAGCGCCTCTCTGCTTTGGTGGAAGCAGAGATTTTTTTTCTTCTCTTGCGCATTAATCACACATGTTCTGAAGTGACTCTGATTGAGGACATTGCTGTAGCAGAAGAAAAATCACAGTTTCTTAAGTTTTATTGCCATCAAGCCACTACTAAAATTAAATTATTTTATACATGCTAGAATCTTGAGTTCCTTTGAAGTGGTGGGTTTGAGTTGATTGTGAGCTCAACCAAAGCTCTTACCCTTGCAGTTTGGGCATCTGAAACCTGACAAGTAGCAACTGATTGTTACTTGTTTGGCGAAGACTTGGTTACGTGTTACCAGATTGAAACTTCTGGGTCTGAAAATGGAGCAAAGCATGAACGGTCTTAAGCTGAGAAAGATGCAAGCTTTGATAAACCAAAGGCAGCCCAAATATTAAATATGAGTCCCTTGGCACTGGCTTTCTTTGCCTTAGGGGCAAGTGTGGGTATCTCTCTCTCCATCCAAATATGTTTGTATACACAAAGATAGGAATTTAGCAAATTTCCGTTCAGTTTTCGTGCTCTCACTTTTTTGACAGCTGTTACAGTTGCCAAGGGTTGTTGCTGTGTTTGCAGACCTGCATGAAAGATGCGTTACCACAAATTACACATCACTAAAAAAAAAATTGACAACTGCTGGGTAAAATTGTCTAGACTTCTGGGACTTGCAAGAACTGAAAACCACAATTTTAAAAAATCAACTTGAGGTGTGTTTTGAAGTGATGTATGGACACAAAAGTGATTGACAAGCCACTCAGCATGGGCTTGATCTTTTGAAGTCTCAGAACAATATAGCTTTTGGGGTGGGACCTTTTTTTGTTTATTCCTTCTATATAAACCAAGTTTCTGAGTTTCTCTGAGAGGTCAGAAAAAACCACTTTCAACTCATCTTACGGCAAAATAATGCTGCTCCTCAGTGGTTTGTCTTCTCAGCGCTGGCGTGGAACCCAAGCAGAATTCTGCTGTGTTCTGCTTGAGTTTTGTAACAACCTCTCCCAGAACCTCTTGAAATACCAGTGGTAATCCAAAACCTTGAGACTCCCTCCAGATGGAGATGGTGGTGTCCCTATATCGACATACATTATTTAGGAAGCGAGGATAATTCAGAAATGAACACCAGAAAATACTAAATATTATATTGTTGTTCTGATTTCCTCAAGATGGAGCGAGAGAGGATTGTGTGTCTTCTCCTTCACTGCTTCATGGATAGAGCAGGGAAAAGGAGAGATGTTTGCAGAGCCTGAGAGGAAATCGGGTTCTTATTAGAACATAGGCATGAATAAGATGAAAGGGACTATGTGTAGCACTTCAATGTTATCTGGGTTGCTGTGGATCACAGCATGAAAGGGAAGCCTTTTGGGAGGAAGCTGCGAGACAATGCAGCCTTTCTGGGCACAAGATCATTGTCTCGTGTCTGGACTGATCTCTGGCAACCTAGTCCAGGGAGTAATTTTTAAACTTCCTTTGAACATCGCTGACGTGTTGAAGCAATCAATGTTTTCATTTCATTTTGTTGACACGTTTTGGTGGCACGTTTTAAGAAGTCTGTGGCTCTCTAATGACACTCACAAACAAGAACAGGCAAACCAAACCCAGTCTCTGCCCAACAGTTCGTATGCGTGAGAATTTCTCCCTACATTTGCCATGTGATAAACGCTCAACTTCCTTTGGATAGGATAGTACATTTTTAAAAATAAATATGGCATAATATGAGAATGGCAGTCATACCTTGATTGCCAGTCTGGATAAAATGGAAAGGAATATCTCTTAACTTGAAAAAAAAAAAA
>VZRN01006642.1:2091003-2158365 GCA_013397935.1 Dasyornis broadbenti | reverse complement strand
TTTTTTTCCTTTAAATTCTAAAGTGTTAAGGTTAAAATCTGGTGAAGTTACAGACAAAACTCTGGTCCTTCTAACAGATTAAATTTTTTTTTAAAAGTTTTTTACTGATGCATTTCATCTTTCTTTGCATTACAAGTTCTAGAAACGAAAAGAGATTTATATCTGTGCTGCGTTTATTTTGCCTTTGAATACTTAATTCCTGTCAGTTTTGACCACTGTATCTCTTTTTATATTATACAATATTGGGATTCCAGAATGATAACTTTTTCATGTTTTATCCCTCTTCCTTTGGGCAGTTCTGTGGGCTGGGGGTTGATAAGTAGAGACCCTGTTCACTCAACCAAATGCCTGTCAGCCTCACTTTTATTTTTAGTTCCTGCATTTTGAAAAATAGGAAAAACCCTCTCTTTGGTTTTGAATCTAATAAAATGGCCTAGACCTAATCCGTGAGCAGCATATTTAGATTAGCTTCATAATCCTAAGAGAAGGAAGTATTTGTAAGGTGATTTGTGTGTGTCATGTTTAGATGACAGAGAGGACTTTGCAGGAATTGCCTTTAGTCTTTTCATGGCAATTAAAAAGCTTTCTCTGCCCTCTCCAAATATATGAACAAGGGCATAGTAACTGAAATACTTGTCATTTTGGACATTTCACCTACGCTGTCAAAGTTTCACAAATACCTTTTTTTAAAATACAGAATTAGTGCTGTGCTGTCTAGTTCGTGTCTTTGCCTAGGAATGATAAATAGCATATAAACATCAGAAATACCGTGCCCACTTCTGGGCTCCCCAGTACAAGAGAGATATGGGGCTTAATTGGCTGTTGAAGGTTTCCCCGTAGTCTGAAATATCTGAGAACCTCCACACATCCAGCAGCTACAAAGGGTTTGGTGAAGGTTGGCCCTGGGTTTTTAAAGATACAGGAGTGTGAATGATTAAAGTGAAATACCTTTCTCATGCCAGAGAAGGATTCAAGATGCCTTTTAGCATCCCATATTTCTCGGTTCACTGCTCGTGCAGGCGGCTTTAGAGAGGAGAATCCAGAGAAATGTGTCAAACTCAAATATATTTAAAACCTGATCTTTGAGAAAAAGGTTGACAGACTTGAGTTTGTTCTGGATAAAAGAAGATAGTGATCAATTGTTTTCTGTGCCTGGTGGCTACATTAGCAGACTTACAGCTTAAAGTTGTAGTAAGGGGAGAGATTTCCTTTCCTCCTAAAACTGGGAGGAAATCTCAGCTACATGTCCATTAAATAGCAAATAGGCCGAAAGGCTTTTTAAATATTGGCCAAATATTTGGCAGGGATAACACAGATATTTAAGTACCATCAGAGAGCATGAGGTGATGAGCTGGGTGACTTCTTGAGGTCTGTTCTTAATTTCTGTGCATTCTGTCTGCAGCATCTCCTTATTTACGTCAGCATATCAAGAGAGGCTTGGGGGGTTTTTTGGGTAGAAAACCCACAGTTTCTGAAGAGTCCTGCACTTGTTTTGATTTATTCGATTGGACATCCAAGCAAAGGAGGTATCAGATTATGTAATTGAGCTTTAATGCTGCTGGATAAGGAGGGGAATTAAGAGATTGCCAGAATTGCATTAACCATTTGAAATGTAGCCTTCTTGAGAGGCTTTGTCTGGAACATCCCTAGAGCCATCCATGTCTTCAGCACGTTTTTCCCGTGAAATCAAATCAAATACCTACAGGCCCACCAAATCTATTTCCGTAGGATATCAGCAAGCTAATTTTTCTGTATAAAATGTATCAAGTCACCGTGAAAAGTAGGTTGGTAAACAGTGTGGGAATGTGAGGCCTTGAACACCTTACTGTCCTCAGCAGTATAAAGGACCAGAGGAGTATTTTGGGGCTTTTCTTCAGCTGCCCAGTGCATAGAATAGGAGTAGCTGCTGTCTCAGTCATCATTCTAAGTACACATATAATTAACGTTTTTTGTTTCTATTTAAGTATATAGACATTCTCGATGGAATTGAAATGGTTTTATTTCAATGAATACAGAAACATGTTGCACAGTCCTCTGGTAAGTATGAAGTGCTAACCCATGCATAATAATAAAAGATAGTCTGATAATAGACTGTAACTTTGCTAATAATGTTAGCTCAGTTAACAGATGATCGCTTGTGTGCAAAACCCTCCTGGGAGGTTCTTTGATGTAAACAACTGCCTTTAAGTAAAAGAGAAATTGCTATCGTGAGCCATATTCTGCCATATTCTGCCATATTCTGGTTGTGTTACATTCTAGTACTTTTGAATCTGCAGTAGGAGACACAGGCTCTTGTTATGGCTGGAGCAGCAAAATCGAGTCCATTTACACACTGCCCTGAAAATCCCTTTTCCTCAGTTGTGTCAACAACAGGCTGGTGTGTTCCAGAGCTGATTGGCCAGTTCCAGACTTAGGTGCTGGAGAAATATTGTTCTTATGTGTAAATATTGATATGCCAAAGTTATACTTATGTCCAAAAGCCAAAGGCTTGAAAACACCTGTGTTTCGTATCCTCCATAAAATTCGTCCTTCCCTCTTCTCCTTTTTATCTTTCATTTTTGTGTTTTCTTTGTGATTGTCAGGCTTAAATTTTAGTAAGTGTTAGCGTCGTCTTCTCTAGGTATCTGTTGGGAATTTTCTCAGTCTTTAAAACTAGGAATAAGGACTCATGAGCAGCTGAGCAATGTCTTGCATTCTTGCATTCATATTCATTGAATATTTCAGTTAAGAGAGATTTGGTCATAAAATACTACTAGGCAGTGGTTTAAGCAATCTGTATGAATGCTGTTTTTCTGAGAATCAAATTTAACTCCTCTTGTTATCTGGAATATTACTTTACCACTTTTCTATACTGTTATCTATGAAAAATGGTATAGAAAAATAACTGAGTCTTCCACTGAAAAATTAAAAAGCAGTGTATCTAAAGGTCTTCCATGTTCTATATCCATCACAACAATCTGCAAAAAAAAAAAACCCAACTTTTTCTGCAGGGGTATCAATATAAAAGATGATTAATTTCTAGGAAGACCCATTTAAAGATGTAAAAAATTATGCAGTCTTTAAATATTGATCCTTTGTGTACAAACATCTGTGCTTTTTCTCCTACTTTGTCAGGAAGACTTGGATGATGGTGTGCAATATTAGATCATTGTGTACAGGGAAGAGATATTAGCATCTTAGTCATTGGGAATTACATAAATTCAGTCAGTGTACTTAGTGTGGAGTGTGTCCCACAAAAAAACCTCAAGAGCTGATATACTCTGGCCCTACTGTGTTGCTTAACAATTGATTTTTGTTGTTGTTACGATATTATTATCGGTAAAAGTGTTTTCATTTGCTTCATATGAATTGAACAAGTTTCCGAAAGTCAAATCGCTCTAGCAAGTATTTTGATAGCTCTTGCAATGGTGTTACGAACTTCAGTCCCTTGTAAAGGTACGAGAGTACTTCAATCTTTTTCCAGCTTTGTTCTTATTGATAACAGTGATACGTCTGTTTAAAGCTAGATCGAGGCAACCAGGTTTCTTTAACCTCTTCTAGGTGATTAGGCCTTTCAAAAACTGGGGAGTGATGAGCTAGGAGATTCGGTGTTTCATGACTTAGTCCTAAAATGTGCAGATTGCACCCTCAGTTTTCAGGTCTGAAAGCTGAGGCCCGTTTAAAAGGTAACTGTAACAGAGTATAGAATTTTAATTTCAGCTAAAATAGTATGATAGTTTATGCTGTTATTAACTTAGGATGTCAAATGTAATCTTTGTGTCCGTTTTAGAGGTTTAGGAAAAGCCAGACACCCCATTTCAAAGTACTTACAGGGTGCTAAATGCAGCTGTTCAAGGAAGGGTGATGGTGGGTAGGTGGGTGGGTAGGTGGGTGGAAGAGGTGCTTGCCCAGATCCTTTCCCTTGGGATAAATTTTATGCAAGTTCAAAATTAGAATTTAAGCAAATACTAATTCTTTTACTATTCTGAGTCTTAGTGCTCAGGATAGTGCTTAGATCAGGGGCTCAATTTGAGAGGTGCAAGAAATCCAGATTATAGATTTTCTTTATGGCTAAGTATTCTAGATCTCCTGAATCATATAGGGCCTTTTATTACAGTTGGTCTGTAAAAGTGCAAAACACCTCACCCTTCCCTGAAATGGGAGAAATGCAGAAACCTAAAATGCATGGGGACAGGATTAGAGATTGATGAACTCAATATCTGAAGAAAGTACTGAAACATCATCATGAGATCAAAATGAAAGGGCAAATAAAAAGAGCTTAGGTCAGCTTTTAAAATGTAATATTCTTTGGCTAAGATCCTACTTCTTCATGCTTCGATTTAATCTGTCAGGGCAAAAGGGCAAAGGTTCCCATGATTGCTGGGGAGGCTACAAGATGCATGACAGAGCAATTTGCTGAGTTTCTCTAGATGAGTGTAGACAAAGCTTGCATGTCTTTGCTCTTTGTGTCTCTGACAGTAGCCTTTAACATAGGCTTATTGTTCACTTTTTGGGTCACTGAAAGGCATTTATAAGGTATTTGTGGTGCAGAAAGCACATGAAACTGTTTTCTAATTTGTCTTAATTGCTTGTCTCAGTAAATGGTTAATTCCCATTTGTATGTGCTCAGCAGTTTAGAAAAAAAGGTGTTTGTTCATATTTGAAATCTCTGTAATTGCCAAAAGCCCTTGGAGGTGTTGGTGGATGATCAGCACTGGACCACCTAAACCCCTTTATTCTCACTTCTACTTTACTTTCAAAAGTGCTAGGTGATTGTTTTATAATTTGTACCACTTTGCTGAAGTTTTAGTCAGCCCTTTTCCTCCTTGGAGCCCTGTTTTGTCATTTGAGGTTGTATTTCTTGATTTCCCTTGGTGACAGCGTGTGTTAACCCTTTGTTGTGCTGTTACAATCCCCTGCACTCAGACTGGCCATCAAGTTACCAACCAGCACGTCTTGCTTTGAGTCAATTGGCTTGGTAGCAAATAGAGAGAAATGAGAGCACAGATGTGTGCCTAAAAATGTTCTCATTTGGCCAGAACACAGTTATTTCTACATCAGGAGAATTCTGAAAGAGAATTACCGCTAATATGCATAACTTCTAAAGAAAATGGAACAGTGCTGGCTTTTCAGGTTTGCAAATCGAGTTATTGATCCTGCAATTGATTATTCCCAAATAGAAGGACTTTCCAACCAGATGCAATGGCCTGTTTCAGAAATTTGTCAGAGATCTGGAATCGAAGTCCACATGACATATTGTCTTGGTTTAAAAGAGTTGAATGACTGTACAATTTACAGAAATAGGTTAGAAGCTTCGTGTCTCTTGCTTCATTTAATTCTGCTTTACTCTGCTGTTACAGAAAGAGAGAAAATGTCTTGCAAACCTAAGTTTGCCATTAGCTGGACAAGTGTAATGTTTTTTATGCATCTTGCTTATTATAGTAATATTTGGGAAATCGCTCATAGTAGCAACCAATGCCTTAGGTTAATTTTGGTAAGGAATGGCAAGAACACTGGTAGACATGAAAACAGAAGAGAATGTTTGTAAGGAAGACTTGGCAATGCATTTAGACAGTTCTTAAAAGCAGTCTTCTTCAATCTGTGTGCAGAGTCATTCCCACTGCATCTTTGAGGAAAAGACAACATGACTAATGAGCCTACAGTAGGTCATTTTATGGTCCAAGTTTGTGTCATCATATTAAACAATGAGTGGTAGGAATTTAAAGGAAATGATTCGATGCATCGCAACATTGTGGATCTGAGTAGTGATTCCCAACAGCCGATGTAGTCATGGCATACAGGCCATCAGTTTGTCAATACTTCAGACTTTGGGAAAAAAGCACCGCTTGTGGTCAGACTTAATAATCATCTTAGAGTCATCCTCTTTGCTTTTCCCCCTGCTTTTTTAATATCTGCCTCTGAGTGTTTCAGCTGCTTTGTTTGAAGAGAAGAAGTACATTAGGCAGCCCGTAATGCTTTGGGCTGCTGATCTGAGTCGGGCAATGCCCGGAGACAGAGAACGACTTGAGCAGAGGTCAGCATCTGAGCAATGCAAGCCGCATTGTCAGTGAGTGGGCCCAACGCTGAGGCTTACTGAAGGATTCTGATGGGAATGTTTACAAAGTGCAAGCCAGAGTTTGGAACAATTTGAGCTGAGCAATGCTCAGTCCCTTATCAGTGTCCTAATTCTGGTTGGTATTTTTCAAAGGTATGATTCCACTGTTTTGCCA
The DNA here is from genome assembly GCA_013397935.1 of Dasyornis broadbenti. Taxonomy (NCBI): domain Eukaryota; kingdom Metazoa; phylum Chordata; class Aves; order Passeriformes; family Dasyornithidae; genus Dasyornis; species Dasyornis broadbenti. The sequence goes on along the minus strand of VZRN01006642.1, from coordinate 2,152,156 downwards.
GACACAATGCTGTGTTCATAGCCCTGGAAATTTAAGAGAAATAACAATTGTTACAGAATGTTAACCCGCTGGTTTTGGAAGAAATAGTAATTAGCCATAATTTTTGTGAGTGGGTCATCTGAATGCAGCCCTCTGCTAATGCATGCACCTGTCCCAGCAGCATCACCATAGAGACACCCCTGACTCAATGCCCAGGAGGAGCTGGGCATGAAGAACCTTTCCTGTTGTATCATTTCTCTATTTTACCATGACTGAACACATTTCTGTTTTCAGGAATGTTCTAGCTTTGCACAGGTAGCTCCTTAAAAGAAATGTAAAGAACTTATTTCAAAGTCATTTGTTTGCAGAAGTTACAGGAGCAGTGAAAACAAGTATTTACATTTAGATCTTTTAAACAAACGAAAATTAAGTGAAATTTTTGTTTTGCCTTCGAGTATTTTGAGCTGCGTGTTAGGATAAATCAGTATCCAAGATTTTAAGTGGCTTTATTGTTTGTTATGTCTTCGCTGTTTTTCTGTTATTTTTGGCATGCCTTCCTCTGCTGATGCTTATGTTGACATTTATTCTGATTAGTTTAAATTAAGGTTTTAACCCTGGCTTTATCCTTTTAAATGGCATTGCTTATGAAAGAGTAGCAATAGTAATTGTATCTATCTATGCAATGCCTTCAGAGAGTTTGTATTTAATGTCCGTAACAATACGTTTCTTCTGCGAGGGAAATGAGCCAAGCTCTTTCTGGGAGAAATCCGTGTTCCTACATTCAGTGGCTCAATGAAAAATTCTCTCTTGAGGTGGCATATTTGCTATACTGAGAAGTATAAATCTTTGAAGTGTCCGTGCTTCTGACATTGTGCAAGAGCTGGGAGGATTGTTCTCCTCCTTGTATGTATCCAATGATGGGTGGAGGATAGATTCAGGGTGGTGGTAGTTTTTGTTTGGTTTTTTTATTTGTTTTTGTTTTGAAATGAGAAGTAAGTGGTACTGAGGTGTCCTGTTTCATTCCGTCTGGGTCCAGTTTGATAAGGTATTGGATTCCTGTGACTGTTACTAATGTGGCATGAGGTGAGAGCACTCAACACCCTGTAGATCTGATTCTGGGCATACCACATTTAAACCTCTTCCTGATTTGTGCTGTTCCTGATTTTAAGTCATTCTGTGTTTCCCTCATTTGTGGCTGCAAAAACTTGCGTGAGACTTGCCTATAAACATTTTCAGTGAAATGTAGATACAACCCAGCTTTTCTTAATTCCTAATTTTCCTTAATTTAAAGCCTTTTTTTGTTGCTGTTGACTGAAATACAAACAGGGTAGGGGATCCCTTTTACTGTTGTGATTAAAGAACAAAGGAAAACACTAAATCCAAGATAACAGTGTTCTTTCATTGGTTTAGTGAGATATGCTTCAGGAAAACATTTGTTCCTGCACAACCTGTTTCACTGACCGGAGAATATCACGTCACAGGCAATTGGAGAGTATGTATTTGTTGGGAGCATGCTGGTCATTTCCTATGAACTAAAGAATTTTAATGTTCTTGATGCCTGTCATTTGAAGAAGAGTTTGAGAACAATAGTAAAGCCAAAGCTGGTTTGCATTTTCTAGGTGAAAATACTTGTTTCGCTAAAAGCAAATCCTTAACATCCGTAGCCTCCATAAATGGTGTGTAAACTGTTTGGATTAAATCATCAAAAGCCCAGGATGATTTTTGCAGGCTTGCATATCTGGAAGCATTGGCATTCATTTACCTGGACAAGTCTGTGAGCATTTCCACAGGGGTAAAACCTGGCGTTGCAAAGTATCCAAATCAAACACACAGTTAGTTGATATGAGAAACCCTCTGCCTTGTTTAAATATACATTCCAGTTTATGTGGCTGCTAATAATACATCTGTTTTCTAATTAGCACTGGATGTTTTTTCAGCTGAAGGTGAGAAAAATAACTAGAATTGGTTTGGGCAGTTGTTAGTATTCGACTTTTTTGTTTTGTGGTCAGAGTAGGAAGACAGATGAATAGGGAAGCTGAAGGAGAAGTTATGTTTTTAAGACTAACACACAATAACTCCTTACTCGCTTTGGTTATATCACTTTTTCTGCAGCTGTGGATTTTGACAGTCTGGTATTGGCCTGTTTTATGGTTATGAGCTGAACAGAAGCCTCCCTGTTCTTGTGTAAATAAATCTGAGATCTCCTAAAGAAAATAAAAATCTGTGTACCAAAACCCATTTATAACAACGTAACTTCTGACAGTGAAGGATATCTGTCTCCAGTGAAACACTGGTGACTGATTTGGTTTAGTTAATAATTGATTTGCAGACAAAAAAATAACGACAAATTATGTAAACTGGTCTGAAAACTCAAATCTGTTACCCCTACAATTTGCTTTGCATCTTTCAACCCACTTTGCATCATTTTACATTTTTATAGCAGTAATTGAACTTGAAAAGTAAGTGGTAATTGATGTACCAAACCTGCTCGAGTGTGATTTAGGTTATCCAGTAAGTCAGGCTTCTCTCTGGCACTAGAGAGATGGCATAGCATGTTTCAGATGATTAAAGTCAATCTACTGCTAAAGCTTGAATTGAATGTTGTGCATTTAAAAGAGTGTGCACCTAGAATATTACTTGAAAATGTGGAAAAAGTGGATGTTATTCCATAACATTAAAAGAAACAAAACACACTGATGTAATTAGTACCCTAAGGAAAGGAATCAAAGCTATGTAAGATAATTGAAAAGGCTTGTGATAAGCACAACTTCTAAACTAGTTTGTTGTGGATGCACTATTTTGATTTCTTGTGATGGCTACGTTCTTGGAATCTCGTTTGAGAGGTCAGACTGAGTCCCAGGAGCTTATCAGGCTCAGACAAATAACAGCTGTGTTATAAAACACAAAATAATGCAGGGAGGAGAGAGGAGAAGGACAGAAAAGTACATCTGGAAAGGTCAAAGATACTCTCACATGTACTGGTGGCCAGTTTTCTACTGATTTGTATATTTTCTGTTTTAAGAGTGTTTGTTTTATTGTGTTGTGTTAATAATACCAAATTTAAAATAATTTATTCTAAAGATAATTATTAAAGCCGATTATTAAGAGTGGTATATTCTTAACCTTATTTTTAATTTACGGAGAGATCATAAATCTGTTTGAACAAGGGCAAGACCACTATCTAGAAAGCTGATGTTAGAGCCAAGAGCTTTGGATCTTTTCCAAGTGGTTATTCTGGGCTGTGTACCAGCTCTACATCCAACAGTAAGGAATGGTTTTCTGGGATCCAATCACAGTAGAGTGACCGCTTGATCCAGAGCTGCAGAGAGGGGCTTCCCCAGCCTGCTGCAGGTGAGCCACGAATCTCACAGCCCTAGCTCCGTCCCAAGAGATTTGCTCTCCTTTCTTGGATCTGTGCACAAATGGTGGTTTTTAAATTTTTTTTTGATTTTTATTTCTCTCGTTATCCTTAGCGAAATACACCATACCGAAATGGCGTTTGAAACAATTGTGTGGCAAAACCTTGTGACTGTCATTTTCAGTGAACGTTCTGAACAACGCTGAAGCAACTTGGAAACACCTTTTAGTGCACAAATTAATTTGCAATCTTACTATTTTCTCATATATGAAACAAAGATTTTATCTTCTCAAAGTCCCTATTTCTCTAAAGCAGAAGTTGTAGTCAGTGGTAAAAGGCACAAGGAAGTCACAGCTGTGAGTTAGAATGAACAACATTCTCACGTTTTCTTTTTATTTTAAGTTAATTCTTATCCAACTTTGCTCTTGTTCTTTTACACCATATCCTTCCTGTTATCAGTAGATGCTCCCTAATTAAAAGCTTCTAAAATCTAACGTAAATTAGGTACAGAGGAAGGAGGAAAGAATAAACAAATATTTATAACTAGCTTGCTCTGAGTCTGGGGTGTAGTTGGTTTGCATGGATGGTTGAATAAAGCTTAAAAAAACCCAAGCTGTAGATGCTGAGACAAAAAAATCGGAGAAAGCTGGACTACTACCTGAGACAAAAAGCCCTGTATGATTCAAGAACTGGACATACCAAGTGGCTCATTAGTGATGTATTCCTTGCCTTTCTGTCTTAATGATATTGGCATGAGTGAATCTAGGTATGTAAACATTCCTTGAATTCTTTCAAAGTCAGAAATGGCAACTGCTTTTTTTTTTTTTTCTGGCATTATCAAGATGAAGACTTTGTGTAGTGAGTTATTGCTTCTGACCCAGCTCCTCTTGTGCTCTGTAGCACTGAAAGTCTGCTGAAGGACGGGTGAAACATAATAAAGTACATCTCAGCGACAGTAATTCTGAAGCCATTGACACAAATTATTGCTATTATTGCTGTGGTAGATAGTGCTGTGTCAGGCTGAAATTGCATTTGGGTGCCTTTTAAGTTTCTCCACTCTTCTCTGCAGTTGGGCAGAATACCAGCTCAAGACCCCAAGGGCCATGTTAATTACAGCATCGCTTTTCAAATTTACTTCCACTTTTTTTTGGTAGTATTAATGTCAGCAGTGTATTCTAATTTCCTCAATTCAGATAGTAGTGATTCTGCCAAAAATAGTAACATTGGAATTTCTTGTGGCCAGCTACATGATTATTTTGCATATTGAGTTCTGTTGATTTTTTTGGTTTTTTTAACAAATACGTGAAATGGTTTAGTTTGTAGTCCTTGTAGAAGAAATCTGTCTTGTCAGACAGTGGAAAATATAAAGCTCTTCTCCCCAGCCAATGTGCATACCAAAGAGAATAACTAGTAAAAAAGAGAAGTACCTGGCTAGGATGTAAAAGAATGTGCTAATTTCTTTTGATGGGAAAATTAGTTTTTAATTTATTTAATGTCTTCATCTGATACGTTCAAGACATTTGCTATTAGTAATGAACAATAAGGAAAATCAAGAGCAGCTGTATATTCTGAGGAACTATCTATCAGAAACTGAGCTGAAATCTCAGCTAATATCTGGCTTTTCATATTATTCAAATGGACAGCATCAGCATTTCCCACTATTTTTTAGGGCTTTTTTCATTGCAGTATTTGAGAAGTTGGGAGGGAGACGAGAACTTGACAAATTCTCATAACCACTTACTGAATAATACCTTTGCTCTCAAACATGCCATGACATTAATTGTACTAATATTTAGCATTGCTAAAGGAATTTTCATCATCATGTCTTAAAAGACTGTGCACAAACGGTTTGGAAATGTTAATCCCAGTGTACAGATAAGAAAAACTACGCAAAATAATTTTGTATGTTTTTAATGGGGAGATGTTTGAGGAGCTGGCATTAGATTCATCAGTTCTCTTATTTCCCATCTGTTCCTAGAGCAGCTGCATGTGCAGGGATTTTTCTCTTTCCCCCCAGTTGTGGGTGGAGAATGGAGATGGATAAATGGAAGAAGAAAATGCAGCACTTGAGCACGCGAATTCCCTGACACTGGATCAGTTTGTTGGGTGTGGATGGGTAGCTGGCAGGAAGCGGCATGGGAGCAGTTGGAGCAGAGATAACACAGGAGGAGAAGAGGGGAGCAGGATGCTTTGCATGCTGCTTGGCCCTGTGTGATGTGGGTTTACAGGAGAGGAATGTCACTGAGATGAGACAGGCTCTGAATAGAGATTGGCTTGGCAGGAGCCTGTCAAACCAGTTGCATGCGAAGCTCTCAGACATTGGAGATGTTCCTGGTCTCCCCATTCCCACCATTTTCTATTCCAGCCTATCTGATCTGCAGCTGTGTGTTCATCTGTCCTCTCTCAAGCACTCCTTTTTAGTCTAATATGAACTTTATTGCTGTTTTCCTTTACTCTTTTTCTCTCTTTGTTTCCTTATTTTCTTTTCATTTAGTTTGATCTTCTGATTATGCCCCTTCTTACGTCATCTTCGCTGTTTTACTTTCCTGATCATTTCCTTGCAAAGCCCCTTCCAGCTGTAGGGAAGGAACATACATAGCTCATTCAATATTTACTGACCATCATATTCCCTCTGCCCCCGTGTTGTATTAGCAAATCCTTGTCTGTTTTGTCAGCTCCTGTGAGCAGGACTGACTGCTATATATCGGACATTTAGAGAAGGGAGCTATCATTTTGAAAAAGGATTTATCCACGAGTCTGTATTTGCCTATTCATAATCTCTGCCGTACAAGCACTTGAGAAATTCCATCCTGTGCGGTGCCAAGGTGTTCCCGCAGAGGCTCAAAGCCCTGTCAGCTCTGCCTAACTGGAGGGCAGGCGGCAGGTTAGACTTGCCCACAGCAGATCACTTCACTGTGGCCATTTATTTCCATATGTTTAAAGTCAAATCAGTATAGGGTGTTTGAAAAATCTCAGCCATAAAGTTTTTAAGATATATTTTTAGTAGCTCAGGTTCCTGGTGACAATCTTGGTCTCATGTCTTCATACTGAGTCTTTAAAAATGTGAGTTTGGGCCTATACCTATGGACAGCCCTGACTTGGGCTTCTTTTGTCTATTCCTTACATAAACAGATTTTTTTTTTTTCCTTAAAATTACTTCTGGCTTGTTCTAAGTTATTATATGGAGAGTTAATAACAGAAATATATTCTGATTGGAATATTTTACAAGGCATATAAAATACATTTTAAAAGAAGCATATTTACGCATGTAATTTAATAATAAAACAATATTAATATTGGGTATCACTAAAGAACCTAAGAACAGAATTGCCTGACCTTGATTTTCTAACTGTATCACTTGCATGGCCACATCATTCATTTGCTATGGTCAAAATGAAAAAAGAGTCTGGAATTGTTTTCATAGCCCAAGGAAAATACATGAGCAGTAATAAGAAGACTGGCCATGTCAAAATCTGGAATCATTCTTCAAATTTGCTTTGAAAATTAAGCTTTTAACACCAAGCAACTGGCTCTCTTAAATATCTTGTTTCAAGGAAAATACTGCAAGCAATAAATTGCAGTATCAAATGGCCACTGTAACTAAATCTTGTTCTTCCTTCAGTGGCCTCAGGACAATTGGTCTAAAGTCTCCTTTAAAGAAAAGGGCTATAATTACTACTGCAATTGTTTGCTTTGCCTCAGATGTAGAAAATGTGCTTCCTCCTCCTTTGTCCTTTTTATGGCTATTTTAGCTTCGTCTCTGGGTGTTTAACTGTTTATGTCTAAGTAGATTCTCTGCAGGGTTTAAAGGCTGCAAGTGACTAGCACGCAAATTGGCAGCTTTTGTGATAAGTTCAACATCAAAATTAATTAATATTCTAAAATAAAAAAAATTGTGTTTGCTCTCAATGTACAGAAATTGTAATGTTTACATTGCAAATGATCTATTGATTACACTTTTAATGAGATTAAAAAGCGCACACTAATTAAAAGTACTAAAAATCCTTTGGAATTTGTTTTTACTGGAAATTAATACTCAACATTTTGCAGGACAGAGGGTCTTGGCAGAGCTAAACAAAGCTGTTTCTGCACGGTTGAAGATATTTATAATCTACAATAGAGAAAAGAGTGTTTTATGAATCTTGAGAAAAGATCAACACTAACACCTAACAGATGGGTTTTATCAGGAGAACATTTGCTAACAATACTTGATCTTAAAGACCTGCTGATACTTCATGGAAAAGATTTGAAAAATGATTCAGCACAGATTAGAGAAAAAGGCTTTTAATAACGCAGATTTCACAACTGTGTACGTTTTAATGGACTAATTAAACAGATCTCTTTCTCTGAATTAGTTGTTCCACATGTCAGTTTATTTGGTTGTGGGTTCTTCTATGAGACTCTAGGGTTTGGCTTCAGCATTACAAAAAGTCTTCTGTGTACTGGATTCTTAAAAGGCATGTGCAGAAACTTTTGGGAAAAATAATTAAATTTACATATTTAATTGAGTGAGTTTAAATAGCAAGCACACTGTGAAAAGATCATTTGTGCAGAAACTTTCTGGCTTTTCTAGCTCTGTAAGATGGGAAACCAGGCTTAAACAGTTTGTAACTGGAGATGAATAAGAATACAGAGACAGAGAGATGGAAGTTCATTGTTTGTAAAATATTTATTTTGCCACAGTGCACGAAAGTAATGGATTTCGGGGGGCATTAAATGATTCATATTCTCTTTAAAGGAAAAAGTTCTTCCTGCTGTAGCATGAATTATTTTAAAAATACATTTGCTAAAATCTGATGTTAGCACAGAGCATCTCTGACTGTCTGAGGTACCCCTGTGGCTCCTAGCCCAGAAAAGTGGAATCATGTCAGTGCCTTGGATGTATTCCTCTCTTTTGCACGGGGACCTGAAGGACAAGGCCAATGATGGTCTAAACTGAGGGGACTTAAACTCGCTTCTTTCATCACTAAACCGCAGTTGTACCTACCTGTGTGATGCCAAAGGGAAATTGGTTAAAATCTTCGCAGCAGTGTTTACAGGTAAAGCCCTAGCGTGTAGGGTTTGCGTGGGAAGATTTTGGCGGTGGTGGGAGCTACAATGGTGGCTTCTGTGAAGCTTCCAGAAGCTTCCCTCATGTCCAACAGAGCCAGTGTCAGCTGGCTCCAAGATGGACCCACTGCTGGCCAAGGCTGAGCTCAGCAGGAATGATGCAAAGTCTCCAGGAAAATGTATTTAATAAGGGAGAGAAGGGTTACTGTGCAAGAGCAATTGCAGCTGGAGAGAGGAGTGAAAATATGTGAGAGCAAGAGCCCTGCAGACACCAAGGTCACTGCAGAAGGAGGGGCAGGAGCTGCTCCAGGCGCTGGAGCTGGGATTCCCTTGCAGCCCGTGGTGCAGCCCATGGTGAGGCATCTGTGCCCCTGGAGCCATGGAGGAACACACGGGAGCAGAGATCCACCTGCAGCCCTTGGAGGAGACCTGCACTGGGGCAGGGGGATGCGCAAAGGAGCTGTGACCTCATGGGAAGCTTGCACTGGAGCAGGCTCCTGGCAGGACCTAGGGACTCATGGAGAGAGGAGCCCATGCTGGAGTAGGTTTGCTGGCAGGACTTGTGATCCCATGGGGGACTCATGCTGGAGCAGCCTGTTCCTGAAGGATTGCACCCCATGGAATGGACCCACACTGGAAAATTTAGTGAAGCAGTGTCCCGTGGCACACTGGAGCAGGAAAATAGTGTGAAGAATCTCTCCCTGGGGAGTAAGGAGCAGCAGAAACAATGTGTGTGAGATGAACTGACTGTAGGCCACCCCTCTACCCCCAACCCCTCTCGCCCTGTACTCTTCCACAGGAGACAGAAATCAGGAGTGAAGTTGAGCCCAGGAAGAAGCAAGGGAGTGAGGGGAAGGTGTTTGAAGGTTTAGGATTATTTTCTCTAGTTACTATTCTCTGATTTGATTGGTAAGAAATCAAATTTCCCCAAATTGAGTTTGTTTTGCCCAATATGGTAATTGGCGAGTGATCTCTCCCTGCCCTTATCTCAGCCCATGAGCATTTTGTTATATTTTCTCTCCCCAGTCAAGCTTGAGAGGGAAGTGATAGAGCAGCTTTGGTGAGCACCTGGCATCCAGCTAGGGTCATCCCACCACAGTTGGACACTTTGGAGATGGATTGATCCTTTGCATGCAACCATCTTCTTATAGCTTGTAAATTTGCCCCGTTATCTGGGCAGAATGAAATATTCATCACTGATTGTTTCTCAGGCTTATTCATTTTTCTTATTTTTCAGGTAAAATGACTCTCCAGTTCCCAAGAATAAGACTGGTATTGTTCTTTACCTGAAACAGCTCTAATACTTCTGAATTTTGGAGTTCAGATTTGATATTTGACTACAGGACAAGCATTTGCCCCTGTCTGATAGTATTTTATTGCTCACATGAGTTTTAACCAATAGTTGAATTTTCAGACTTCTTAATATTTTAACAAACATATTCAGTAAAGAGTGCAGCCATGTGGAACATGGTCTGCTTCAGAGATGAAAGAGAATTTTTAGGCAAATATGTTTCCATGAAGTTCTCATATGCAAATAATAGTGCTATTTCATTAGTATGAAAATAAGCTGGGGAACATTATTAAGCACACAGATAATTCCACGCCAAATGTCATGACTGCTGCCAGGATATTTTTATAAATTGGTTGTCATGGCTGGTCTTGAGCAGCACCTGAGCAAAAAGTAAACAAAAAGTGGTGTCGTGCTCAACAGCAAAAATTAAAATTTTTAGTAGTTAGAACATCCATTCGTTCTTCTGAGTCAGGCATATGTTATTTGGGGGAAAGCAGCCACTCACGTAGTACAAAACAAAGGACCAACTCAAGGCTATACACATGAAGCTCAAACTAGCATTTCCTAACTCTCAAGTGGTTCTCCATACGATAATTATCTTAGAGCATACTTTTGCTGTAAAAGAAACATTTTCAATGTAGCTAGTGCTATCACTATCAACCTATGTGCTGAGGAGAGCCGTATCTGAAATTGTGTGAAATAATTTGCTGTTATTACACATCTTTAGCTGCTTTGCCCCTGTTTATAACCTCAGTAATTTTTTTTTTTCTGAACTACTGTATATGTAAGTGTTTGCCCTTTTAAAACATGTCTGTGAACATCCTGTTGCTCTCTAAGTGCTTCAAGTCAAGTGTTTGCAAATGTTTTCAGAGCTGGCCCACATTTTTGCTCTACTTTAGGCTACAGAGTCTGTGCCTTCCAGTTCTGACTTTCTATCCTGCCTTTCTGCTTTATCAATACTTCAGCTGTTGCTCAGAAGGAAAATAAATATTTCAGGAGTATTTTGTTCCTCCTAATGCAGTTCAGCAGTTGCAGAGGACCCATTGCTATCAGATAATAGCAAGCTTATCTAGAAACTTCTTAGTTCACTGGTGAAGCACAGATGACATTATGCGAATCTGTGCCATAACTGTTATTTTTCCCACAGATATTGTAAATTCCAGGTAATGAGCAAAGAGAGCATTTCCTAACTTGTCTAAATTAGTTATATGCATCAATGCTTAACAGGAACTTTTTCATCCTCACAAAAATCTGGCTCTGGGAAAGAAATGTACTCCTCATTCCCAAAGGTAAGCTGCTGTTTGAATGGCAGACTCGAAGCCAAATGTTGCCTCAGTGTTGAAAAAGCTTTGTTAAATCAAGCTGAATTCTGCCTCTCGTGTAAGCCTAGAAAAAATATTATTGCCTTTGTATTGGGTAAATCAGAACTTCTGGTAACCGAGAGCACAGCAGCATAAAAATATCCTTTGCTTTTAGAAGAGAAACTGTAACCAGAAAGCTCTGTTAACAGGCCCTTGTATCAGCTTCAGGGTATAGATAGTAGGCTGAAATGTGGAAAAAAATTTTCCTCCAGGCAGAAATGACAATTATGTTTTGAAAACACCTGAAGAGGGCAAGAAATGTGGTCAGACTTTTCCCTGGCATAGCAAGCTCAGTTCTAAAACTTCACGCACACAAATCAACCCTAGACAGGTGTCCTGGGCTGTATCCAAAGCTCAGTGGGCAGCAGGGGAGGGAGGGGATGCTGCCCCTCTTCTCTGCTCAGGTGCGACCCCACCTGTAGTGCTGCATCCAGACCTGGGGTGCCCAGCACAGGAAGGACATGGAGCTGTCGGAGTGAGTCCAGAGGAGGCCACCGAGATGATCAGAGGGATGGGGCAGCTCTCCTTGAGGAAAGCCTGAGAGAATTGGGATTGTTCAGCCTGGAGAAGAGAAGGCTCAGGGGTGACCCAGCTGTGGCCTCCCAATAGCTGAAGGGGGCCTGCAAGAAAGATGGAGAGGGACTATTCACTAGAGCATGGAGTGGCAGGACAGGGAGGAATGGATCCAAACGGACAGACAGTAGGTTTAGATCAGATGTTAGAAAGAACTTTCTTGCTGTGAGGGTCGTGAGGCCCTGGCACAGGTTGCCCAGAGAGGCTGTGGCTGCCCCATCCCTGGAAGTGTTGAAGGCCAGGCTGGGTGGGGCTCTGAGCAACCTGGTCTGGTGGGAAGTGTCCCTGCCCATGGCAGGGGAGTTGGAACTGAATCATCTTTGAGGTCCCTTCCAACCTGACCCATTCTATGATGCTATGGTGTATTACTTAGCCTTAGACTGGCTTTGTTTTCAACTTTTGATGTTATAATGTGTTCATATTTGTGCTTCTTGCTTACCCATATATGACTGCTGATGGTATTTTACCATGACGCTCTGTGTTTCTTTTTCTTTGGAGGTGTGCATTCTCTTGCTGCTGGATATTCCCTTATTATATCATGATGCCATTAAAAATATGCTTTAAAAATTTTTTGAGATAGGGCTGCCTTCAGTGGAAATTTGGAAAAGTCAAGGGTTCCTGAGGATGTGAATGGAAACCTCCTTTAGGGTATTTTTATTTTTTGTCTGGGTGACCTCCACCATGGACTGAAGCAGGGAACTGCACCCTTTGCTCCTCAGCTGGATGCCTCTCAGGGAGGAAGAGTGAATCTTCGTGCCCCGGGCAGTGTCTGGCAGCTGTGCTCTCTCCCTGTGTGATGATGACAGCTAGCATGAAGAAACCATAATTTCCTGATAAATTGGTTCATCACCTTTCTTGGAAGCAGCCACTACCATGTTTGTCCCATTAGTCTTTTCCTTCCATCAACAAATACATTTTTACAATTTTCAAACAGTAAATGTGGGGTTTTTTCCCCTTTATTATTTTCTTCTTTTTCTAAATCCTTTGAGGTTCTCACTTTGAAGATGAATCTTGTTAGGTCATCTCTTCCATCTCCTGGCACATTCAGGGTTGTCCCACAAAAGCACTGATAGCTTTTTGTCCAATTTAGTGCTTCACTTTCCCCTGGAGAAGAGACTTCAGATGATGGTCTAATGCACCTCAGTGGCAACCACTTTGTGAGACATGACATAGAAAGGCCTGGATTTTTTAATGCAATGTGTCAGCTTATGACTCATATTTAAAATACTTCACCTGCATGAGTAATAACAATTTAAAAAGTACCCTCCTTAATAATCTATTGTGTGGCTTGTTAGAACAATTTCCAGGCCATGAACAGATTAATGGAGTCAGGACTGATTTTGCTTAATTCCCCTTAGAGATTCTGCAACACATGAACTACACAATTTGTTTGTTTGCAAAGGTTTTGAGGCTTATGTCTCTTTTTTTCAAATTAGAAAAATAAGCCATCTCACAGTCACATATTTATAAAAGTTCCCCTCTAATCTTTGCCACCTGTTTTGATTGTGGTTTTTTTTTTTTCCCTCTTGTTGGGGTCCAAATAGCTTTTCTGTAGAAAGTTTTAAATGAAAATTTGCCCCAAAAAATCTGAGTTATATGCTCCTAAGCAATTTACAGCATCCTGTGTCAGAAACTGTTCCAGATGGTTAATTATATATGTGTTAATTATGAACCTTATTTCTATCTGAGCTTTGCTGGACTCAGATTTTATATTCTGGACCTTTGTTTAGTTTATGATATCATAGAATCATAGAATGGTTTGAGTTGAAAGGGAGCTTAAAGATTATTCAGTTCCAACCCCCGTGCTTTGGGCAGGGACACTTGCCACCAGACCAGGTATTGCAGAGCCCCATGCAACCTGGCCTCGAACACGTCCAGGGATGGGGCATCCACAACTTCTCTGGGCAACCTGTGCCAGTGCCTCACCACCCTCACAGTAAGGAATTTCTTTCTAACATTACTCTAAACCTACTGTCTGTCCGTTTGGATCCATTCCTCCCTGTCCTGCCATTCCATGCTCTAGTGAATAGTCCCTCTCCATCTTTCTTGTGGGCCCCCTTCAGGTACTGGCAGGCCACAGTTAGGCCACCCCGAATCCATCTTTTTCCCAGGCTGAACAATCCCAGTTCTCTCAGCCTTTCCTCATAGCAGAGGTGCTCTATCCCTCTAACCATCTTGACTTTCTCCAAAAGCTCCATGTCCCTCCTGTGCTGGCGATATCCAAGAGGGTTTTTAATGTCAGATATCTCTGCTGATGTGTGTTGCAGGGACAGGTGGGAACTCAGCCTGCTCTCTGTATCACTACAATTTTCATGCCTGTTGGGGTGGAAGGTTTACCAGGTTGTTACTCATTCCTCCTCTTAGCTCCCGATGTGGTGGGTTCAAGACAGCCGGTTGTTGGTGGACCTTTGCGTAATTTGATGGATCCTCTGCCTTGTGTCAGGCTGGGAAGCTGCGGTCCAAGGTTTTGGTTTGTTACATCCCAAGCAGTAACAGCAGTAACACAGCACTGGACATCTGAGCCTATCCCAGAGTCATAGGCCTCAGCTGCTAGCTGGTTTGTTTTCAGTCAGGCCTATATTCCTATTTAATTTTTTCATTTTTCTTTCTTGCTTTGAAAAGATACTGGGAAACAACCTAGTGCTTATTTTAGTATTTACCTTAAATATTGAAATAATTTAAAATTTGCTATTTTCCTTAGGGGGAAGGGGAAGGGGCAGTGAGGTCTCTAGGTACATTTCACAGCAGTTAATTCCATGTCTTTGTCACCGTGTTGTGATCTGGCCCCGCAGGAGCTAGTAAATGGCAGTGGCCTAAGAGTTAAGTGATGTTTGGGGAGCTCTTGACACGTGAGTGTCACAAGGTGCTGCACCCTTGGCACCTCCCAGATACAGACCTCCAGTGAGCAGCAGCAGCATATGATCTCATCAAAGATTTATAAACTCGGGGGAGGGCGCAACGCCAAGTGATAAAAATGGACAAAAGACGCCAGGAAAACCTGAGGAACAGACTGGAAATTTCTGACACCTCACGTTGTAAGGGACAGAAAAAAGCAAGGCAAAACCACTTTCACCAACTCCCAGAGGAAGGGAAGAATGACACTTCACGCCGTTTTTGTCAGAAAACTCTTAGTGGAGATGAATTATATCCTCACTAAACCATACCCCCCACTGCTTCTTCTGTGTCCAAGACAAAAGAGATTGTTGTTGGGAAAGAAAAAAGTAGTTGTAGGGTCTGATTCTTTTCATTATCCTTTTCTTTTGAGACAACAAAGGAGTACAGCTGTGAACTGATCTGCTGTAAACATCTGCAGAGATAAATATTTTTGGTATGTGTATTTGATCTCAGCCTTTAATCTCTTGGCATTTTATTAGCATTTATTTTTAATGTTACCATGTTTCTGTAAGGATTCTTACCCTTACAGACATCCATTGCCATTTCCAAAAAGGATGCTCAGCTCCACCACAGACCATTTTAGATTTGAAAAAACTGCGATTAGTTTGAATTTCTGTCCTAGTGAACCTGTCAATGTCTCTCTGAGAAATAATCTCATTCCTGAATTACTGACTTCCTTTAATTTGAGTCTGTGTAAAATTACTCTAGGTAATAAGGACTTACTACTTGTATGAAATCACTAAAGACAAAATTTTAGTAGTAACTTTGTTAAATCACATTTTTCCTACCAACTTAAAAAATAAATCCTACAAATACAGTTTTATAATCAAAATGCTAGCAGGACTTTATTCATGGCTGCATAAATACCACTGCTAAGATGTAGTCCTGGAAGTACAGAACTACCTGCTTGTAATTTTAGATGCAGTTATATAAATTTGTTCTGTTTGTGTCACGTAATGAACTGAAGCAATGCTGCAGGCAGTTAATGAGGTTAGCTCCAACTTATAAATATAATATCTGCAGAAATCTTCTGCGTATGTTGTGGCATTAAAATATTGTTATGCTGTGCTGCTGCTGACATTGTTGCTCTTAACAATAAAATCAAAATGGGTGGTTACTGCTATTTATCTGAAGTGGGGGTTGCATAATTTTTTGTGGAGAGTAATGTCTTTTTTCAGCCTGAAAAATGCAATTTTTTAGTAATGTCTGTACTCTGAAAGACGCAAAATATATTTCCTTTTTGAAGAGTACTGCTTCCACTGACAGTCTATTCTGGGTGTCAGCTGGGCTTTTATTTTTTCAGGGCCAGGGTGTCAAGGGGTCTTGTAACATCTGGTGTTGTGGTCCTTCTCCTTCCCCTCACAGAGTGAGGCACCTTTTCTTTTTCAGTTTCTGAAGCACAAGAATTCCTTGGACAAAAAAAGTATAGGTGAAAAGCACGTTTTCTTGGACTGGAAAAGCATTCTGCTTGTGGCACCTCCCTTTTTTGCTGTTAGCCCGCTGGCCAACATTTAGTATGAAGTTGCCCTTTACATCACGAACACATCCCACCTACGGTACCCACTATGAATTTCTAGACCTGTGGTGAGTGGTGGGTGCTGGGTCTCATATTTTGCACTAGAAAGTCACTGACTTGCATAAAATAACATTGTCTGGAATAGAAGGAAACTTTACAGAAAGGACACTATGTTTAAGGGTGGTAAAATACTGTAAATAAGGCTGTGGTCATGTAAATTGGATTAACCCTGGGAGGAAGGGAGAGGCAAAGTTGTCGTAAGAGCTTGAGTTGGCTGAAGCTGGGAAAGGGATCTGCCCAGCAGCAGGGCCCTTAGTCTCCAAAAGCCACATTGTATTTGGATGCAAACTACAATATCTCACATCTTACACAGAGAAAACTTGAAGTGATTAGGCAGGACAGAATCAAAATAAAAAGGTTTTGCAGACAATTTCCCCTTTTGTCCTGGCTGGCAGCTTCCTGCTTTCAAGCTCTGTTTCAGTCAACTCGGTGCCCTTGGAGAACAGCAGGGTGATGGGAAGAAGGTTTCGGAGAGCAGACTGCCGGCCCCTTGCCTCCTGTGGGAGCCTCGGTCAAAGCATGGGCTCCCCACGTCTTGTTGGGGGTCCCCCCTTTCCTGTCTGCTACAGCCAGCCAGGGAAACCCTCTGCTGATGGGAAAGGCCAGCTCCTTCCAGCAGAGAGCCAGTCTGCCGAGCTCCCCAGGCCCCTTTGTGGGAACGACGCTTGTTATCAAGAAGCTAAACAAAATACTGCCTCTCAAGGTAGACTCCTTTCAGATGAAATAAAAGATTGGGAAAATGGCACTTTTTGGTAAAAGGCAGCTTTCAGACTGCAACAGTTTGACTGAATTGATCTGCAGTAGGATTACTCTTCAGGTTTGGATTAGATACTCAGATATATGTCAAAAGCAGCTTCTTTTCGTAACCAGGTTGTGGTTTCCCTTTTTCTGCACTAAATCCTCTGTTCTTGCCTTCCTCTGAGGGTACCCATGGGCACTGGTCAGTGCAGATCTTGTCTGGGCATTAGCAGTAACCGGGAGCTGCTGGAGCTGGGGCTCCACTCCAGGATAAACACCCAAGTGGATAACTTATGCCCAGCTCTGCGCTGCCGTAGGGATTTTAAGATCAGCGTCTGTATCTGTACACTCCATTGCAGCAGAGGCACAGCAGCGCAAATTGGCTACAAAACTGAGTTCCAATCGCTACCATAGCTGGTTGCTCCACACAAGCACCTTTGAGTGTCCCACCTGCCTGTGTTCAGCTCCCTTTTATCACACTCTCCTCCAAGAGCCTTCTGCAAACCCAACGCCGCCTCGCTCCTGCCTGCCCCTATTTCTGTGACTCCAACTTATATGATCGTGAATGAATTCAATGCTGTGAATTCTAATTTTCATGTCAGGTGTCTGTTCTTCACACACCAAGCGAATGTGTGCAACTTCAGGGTTTTCTTGGCCATGTCTTTCGCTTGTGTGTGTTTTTGGGAAGGCAGACATTCTTCCTAAAGTTTCCCAAATAATTAATTCCCTTTGGATAATTTATTGTTCTATTTGTTTCATGTTGTACAAGAGTAATCCTTACCAAAACAGACTTTAATGGAACAGTTTTTTACTGGAGAGATGAAAATTCATTACTTCACTGTTAATTTCTGTGTCTGGTTGCTTTGTTACATCTCTGGTCGGTAGAAGTTTTGCCCCAAAACATATAATAGACATTATTCTTTCTGCTACGCCTTACAAATGACTCCAGGCTAAACTTCCAGTGCTGTACCTTGCTGAGGACTATTAGAAAGCACCACTGTGCTGATCCATCCCATAGGTGTATCTCCCCCGAAGTGCTGTTCATGTCACTGAAGGATTTCTGCAAGGGAGCTCATGGTGGATGGGCTCCAGCAGGGAGAGAGAGGAGTTAGGATATTTCTACTTGTAAATTCAGAATTTAGCTACCGCCATTCCCTGGCCTCTGCTTGGCCTCACAGAGCATTTCTATCCTAAGACAGTACTACAGAGCTTCTCATAACATATCCATCAGTGATCCCAAGTGTTACGCTTTGTTATATGCCGTATGCTCCAACTACTTAACAAATTTTCATGATTCCTAAATTACCTGCATTTTAAAACGAGGTGTGGAGTGGTGAGACAGAATATTCAGGCTCTTACCTAGATTTTGAATCATAAAGTAGATAAATGTTTTTTTTAGAAAGCAGAAAAGAGAACATTATCTGAAGACAGAATTGCACTCATGGGCTCTCGGCAGCAACACGTAGATCTCTTGCTTTTAAACCTATGAAACTAAATTTCAAAACATATTTGGTTTGTTCAGTGTTACACCTTGTTTATAGACCTTTTTAGTTAAAATTATCTACCCAGATGTTTGATCCTCAAGAGGAAGCCAGTTTAAGCACAAATTAATGCAGTGCTCTGTTATTAAGTATTTAATTCTCAGTGGTGGCCCATTATAAGGAGTTTTGTCTCTTTACAATGTAGTTAGGTATTGATTAAAGAGAGGGTTAACTTATACATTGAAATAGGAGAAGCTGGTAAGTCATAGCATGGAAAAATAGTAGAAAAAAATTACTTCAAGTAGTAAATAGAAATTGTATGAGTTAGTATTTACTGCCTGATGTTGACTATGGCTATTCTATCTTTGCTGGTGAAGGCATTATTATATCTGTCCCCAATTTGTTTACAAAAGATACCTGTGTCCACTTTTTGTTGGAGCAAAAGTGAAGCCTGCAGCCTTGGTTCTGAAAGCCCTGGGGCACTGACAGGGCCGGCTCATGCAGCCATCTTAACCTATTTCAGAACAGAGACTGTACTTGTATCACAGTCACAACTTCTGAAAACCATTCCCGAGAGAAGAGGCTTGCAAATCAATAACAAAATGAAGTTAGGACTAAAATCCAGCCAGTTCACTTGAATGCCATTTATTTATGACAGCCCATCACTTGATGCTGTTCTAGAAGTTTGTTATTTTCAACAGAGCCGTAGGATGTACAACATTGTGTCTGTGTTTTTATTGCAAGGCCAGGCAGCACTATCGTGCTAACTGGGTGCATGGTGCTTCAGCATCCCTGAATCATCAGGGTCCCATGGCTCACTAGATCTCCATGGCCTTGCATGTGAGGCTCGGCCTGTGCCATTGTTCCCTAGTGGCAGAAGCAGAGCGAGACAGGTGGCAAAAGCCATTCTTCTGTTGGAAAAGATGAGGTGGAGACAGGAAAATGGACGGAGAAAGTATCAGTATAAATGTGTACAATGAGGAAGGACAGAAAACAATGGCTTACAAGGGTTAAAAAGCAGGAAAAATCACTGTCCTGTTTGTTGGTTAATGTACCCTATCGATTTCAGAAAGTGTCTGCTCCTAATTGTGTTTCTTTGCTCATTTTTCCGAAGGCAGGTGATCCAGCGGTAATATTCTCACCATCTCTATTGCTGTGTAGCCTTCAAAGTCAAAATTTCCTATGTAAAGACACCGTGTTCTGGTGCATAAAGCTTGCTCCAGCATCAGCCTTTACTTTTGGGAGTCTGGAGCATTTTCCTCAGAAATGGGAACAGCAGTCAGAAACCGCATTAATAAATGAGACAGAGCATTATACGTGGCTGTATAAACTCAGGAAAATTAAGCTGGTACTACTTTTTTGTCATCATGGAAAGCTAAGTCACAGGTCATCAGGTTGGCAAGTACCTTTGTCGCTTCCCTGTAGTCAGGCTGCAAAACCCCTCAGACAGATGGTGCTTCATTGCCCTGCGGTGCCATGGGTGCGAAGAGCCCACAGCCAGTGCGGATCCCGATACATGCCTCGCTATTCCCACCTCAGCCTCCTGCCTCATCCTTCCCATCACAGTCCTCACAACTGCTTTCCACCCCATCACTCCCTGGCGTGATTTCGCTTGAGATTCACTTTTTCATAAAATAATCCAGGAACAGGATGGTTTTATATATATATACATAAATATAAGAAAAAAAAAATCCTCAGTGATTCTCAAATATCTCCATAAGCAGTCTCATCACAGTCTTTTTAATTTGTTTGTGTGCAAGTAATTTCCAGCAGGGATATTGGAAAGTTTGAGCTGAGTCTCAGTATGTTCTAATAGTCGACTGCAAAATTGTTTTGCATTGTCTCTTTCTTGACACACTTCTGTCTCTCAGGAAAGATTTTGCATTTCTGTTTCACTCCAAGTCCTTCCATAGCACCCAGGGACACACCAGGCAGGGCTAATCCAACAGAAGTGATATAAACATAGATGGTGATAAGGAAGGAGGTGGCAATTTACAGTGTAAGCTTTACACATTTTTTTTTTTTACTTCTGGATGGCGGGGAGGTTCACGTTGGACATTAGGAGGAATTTCTTCACAAAATGGCTGATTAGACATTGGAATGGACTGCCCAGGGCAGTGGTGGAGTCACCGTCCCTGGAGATGTTTAAGGAAAGACTGGACGTGGCACTCAGTGCCATGGTCTGGTTGACACGGTGGTGTTCAGTCAAAGGTTGCACTCAGTGTTCTCAGAAGTCTTTCCCAGCCTCGTTGATTATGTGATACTGTGACACAGACTAGCTGTTTAGTTCAAATAATTTTTCAAATGTTCCTATCAAAGGAGAAACTTGTTTCGCTTGACTCGGAAAAGCAAAATATTGAAAAAGTGTGCCAGCATCTGGAAGTGGTGCTCTGCACTGGAAAATCACGGGCTGTAGTTTGTCTGCAGTGTCCACATAAATGATTAGAAAATGATTCAGTTCTTGGGAAGTCTGATTTTATTAGGTCTGATAGGCCTTCTGATGGGCCTTTGTGAACCTTTTAACTTCTCTCCTGATTTCCTTAAATCTGAATTTTTACACAAGTTATTTCTATCATATTCTTCCACCCTGCCCTTCCACTGACTGCTTTAAAACAAGTCAAGCTTTTCTAGCACATGTGGCTTTCCACAGCTCAGCTATGCTCCCTGGAATAGTAATTGCTTTGCCAGATCAGTTTTTTCAGAAAGGCTTCCAAACAGTGATCTAATAAACCTGATATGTTAAAATACTTCAGTATTCAACAAGTGTTTGGCGAGACGAAGGATGTTCTTGGACTCAATATCCAAGGAGTGTAGAACACGTAGTGTCTTACTGTGCTTGACATGCTGTAACTGATTTTATGGTTTGGTGCCTGTAGAGTTGTTTGGTTTTGTTTTCCCCAGTCTTGGTATTTGCCCTGGTCTGCAATCTTAATTCCTGAGGTACAAGCATGTGCATTGGGCAGGTCAGCGTTCAGAAGTGGCTTTCTCCAGCTGTGTGCTCTCCGTGCTCGTTTGCCCGGTGAGAATTTGTACTAATACGCTTCCTTTAACGGCATGCCGAGCTGATTGACTCTGTCATCACCTGCTGCATTGCTGCAGACCTGGGGGATTTGGGGAGGCCAGTGGGAAGGTGGAACCGCTGTTCAGCAAACCTAAGCTTACTTGTTCCTCCTCCCTCCCTGAAACGGAAGGATTGTTTCCAAAGTAATGGATAGAAAGAAAGGATGTAAAAATCTTAACAAGACATTAAGTGGTTTTCTTGAGAGATAATTTTCCTAGGAACAGATGGAGGCCTAAGGAAGACCTAGGGTCTTGCCAAGGACTGTTTTTTATGTCTTTTTCTTCCTGGATTTTGTGTGTGTTGACATCCATTTTCTATATATAATCTATTAAAAAAAAAGAATGAAGTTTTCCTGTCTCTGTGGGATTGACTGAGGAGTTGGCCTATTGCCTTGGAAAGCCCCAATTTTTCCTGTCTCTGCCCAGATCTCTTTTTTTTCCCCCCCATTGAAAAGAGTTTTGTCTTTTCTAACATTTTCCCCAGTTCGTAGAAAAGCGAGGTCGGGGATGGTAAACCCGATGAGCAGGGCCTGAGGCTGTTTCTCTCACAAGACTGCTTTGTGCCTTTTGCTTTGTTCTTTCAAGGATCCTTGCTTTGCTGGGAAATTCTTGAATCCTGTAGTTTTGCTGCCTCCAATGTCTCTAAGAAGGTTTTAAAACTCTTTTTAAAATGGCTGTAGCTCCAGGTGGCTCTGATTAGTGACCATGGCACTGCTCTTCTCCCTCGGTGCCAACAGAGAACAACAAAAGACCATCCCAGCCCCGAAGAGCTCGTGGTGTGAGGAGAGGACGAGAGACAGCAAGCAGATGCAGAAAGCAGGCCTGGAAAGCCCAGTACAATTGAGTGATGATCATGGATTTTGTGTTAGTCAGTAGCTGGTGCTGTCAAGAAATTCCAGCTGCCAGCAGCTGGAAGTGGCTGGCTAGGTGGAGCAGGCCCCTTTAGGTCTTTATTTGCCTGCAGTCCATATCCAGGGAATAAAACACCCAATACCAATAGTAGTGAAACCACCTGAATTTCATAGGTAAGAGTTACTAGCGTGAGACAAGAGGCAAAATGTTTTTTCCAGGTCTACCAAGTCCAGCAGAGGAGAGGGGACTGACTAGTGTGAGGAGAAGTGTGCCACATGACATTGGGAAATTGCAGGAAAAACTCATGCTGTGGTCAGGGGAGGAATCTGGGCTTTCCACGGGCTTCAGTACATCTTGTACATCGTGTCCATCCTGGGTTTTAAGCTCATCCCACAAATTCTGTTTGCCTAAGTCAGTACAGCATCTACTGTATGCAGATTTTTGAAGCAGGCTTAAACAGTGGTGTTCCAATAAAACATTTCATGACTTTAATTTCTTGTATTTAGATATGGTCTTTAATTGTGCAAGGACCAAAAATATACTTTCAGCTGGCATGCTATGTCCTGTTTTAAAATGTTTTGAGTTAATCTCTAACACATAACCCTTTTTTCCCTAGTATCTTCTGAGATTATGTAGAGTACTAAATTTTCAGAAATAGATGTTTAGGCTATGAGAACATGAGACTGGACTGCCTGCTTTTCGCCTTCTTGGTGTCCAAATCTTTTGGAGTTTGAAAACACTGTTGACTTAGGTTGGTTAAAGATGTTCTCTTCCATTCTCCTGTATTTAGCAGTGATAATATTCTGCTTGTGTATTACGTACCCAACTCAAAACATCGTAACAAGATCAAGTGGGTAATAGAGGTTCAAGCTGCCTTTCTTTCTTCCCAGAAAAACACTCAAGATGGTGAAATAGGAGCCCAGACAAATAATTAGTTATTGACTTTAAAAATAGAAAGGAAGAGAAGCTACATAAAAATAATTAAGTCCTGACTTCAGAGAATACTATTTAGCCACACATAAAAGAGTAGTGACCTGTGCTTCTTGTGAAAAAAAGATGATGGCAATTAATGTTTTTCTACAAAGCGTCCCTTCTGAAACATTTTCTGCTGAATTACAGAAAAAGGTGTAAGTGGAATACTACAGAACAAAAAACCAAAGTGGATTTAAATTAGCAATAAATAGTCGTGATCAATTAGCACTCACTATCATGTTAAAAACTTGCTCTAATGAGGGAAGATTTGAAAAAAACATCTTTCCCTTCTCACCCTCCACTCCTGAAGAAATTAAATAACATTGACAATTCAGACACTTGGTAGAGAAAACAACCTGGGTGATTAATCTGTTTAGTTCTCTTACTGACATTTACACAGCTAATTGTGTAGTGACGATGCTTCTTTAATAGGTCTGAATATTAATGGCAGATTTGGTTAAAGTTGAAACTTGTTTGTTTAAGAATATCACTGGAGAAATAAGAATGCTTCATCAACTTCAGATTTTCATCACAGGTTTTATGACATATCATGGAACTTAAGTGCTTTTATGACTTGTAAGAAACTTGCTTGGATGTTTGACATTCTGTGCTTCAAGGAATCCTGATTGGCAGTTGATTAGCCTTTTGCACAAGTCATTATCTTCTTTAGTGAAATTAGTTGGCTAGAAAATTGCATTGTAATTCATCAAGGGGAAAGGAACATTTCAAAAGCTCTTGAGAGTATGGTCCTTTTTATTTAGTACACAATATGAATTATTTTCCTAGCAAGCTCTTCTAAAATGTCCTATTCATCATATTATAGCAGCTTGTATTAAGTTATTATCTTGGTCTTCATTTCTGCCTTTTCATTGAAACTCAGTGATACCTGTGTTTAAATTAGCTCATGAGTAATGCTGAAGGATGTGTGTACAAGAGCTCAGTTTGAATCAGAAAAACACTGAAACAGGTCTTCAGAAACTAACCCAAATGCTTGGAAAACCCTCATTATATTTAACACAGTGCTAGTAGTCAGATCTTACTCATTCAAAAGGAACATTTTCTGCAAAAACCATGTTAATAAATAATGCACAGATGTTATTGTAAGGTGAAGAAAATGTATTTGCAGAAAGAGCATTAGTTTTGCCACGTCTGTAGTGTACTGAAAAAGAAACCCTTAAGACAATAGTTTTGATGAATGTTCCTCATTACCTAAGTGGAAAGTAGGGTGCCTGAAGCACACTGCTAATGAGGTGTGTGTGGGGGGTGGGGAGCACGGTGGAGGTCATCAGCTGGAAGCACTGGGGAAGGTTTTCCCTGCCTTGGCTTCAGGGGTCCGGCTCGTCTCCTCCTGGCACGTCCCTGCTCTCCCGGGTGGCTGTGAGAGCTCACGGTCAGAACATGACACGAAACAGCAACGAGAGGACAGGAGCTGCATTCCTCTGAAGGAGTGGGCTCCTACCCAGTCCCCTCCAGCCACCTGCAGTGACACATGCAGAGACTGACCAGCTCTGCTGTCTGAGGGCTGTCATGCCCTGAGTGAGGGCCTGGAATGCAGCTTTCTTCTCATCAATATTTCTGATTGCTGCGCGCCGTATTTCAGTTTGCTTCCCTTCTTGCGCTTGGGTTGCGGAATGTAATGGGTTTTCTGTTTCATGCGGTGTGGATCATTCTCTTTTCTTTTTCTCTTAGTGGTTCTTCACTCCAGCCATGGCTTAAGGTCACCTTAGGCATGAAGAGGTGCTTTTTGACACGCTGAGTGTCACCAACTTCATTAACTTCAGTTTTTTATACAATTAACAAGGGTTTTTGATGGTGTTGTACTGCTTTCATAGCATGCGTGTTTTTAGATGTTTTAAAGCAGCATCTTGATATTAGAATTTCTAGGTGAATTAAATAGATATTTGAGTGAAATACAGCCACATGTGTACCTTATAAAATTAGCAACTGTGCAGTGATTATGCAGTGGAATTTAATTCCTAGCTTGCTGGTAATCTCTTCCTACACAGAAAGACAGAAAACATTTTATCGTTACATTTAGCATTCCTCCTGTGAGAGTCCGTAAGAAAACTCATGTCAGATGAAATAAGAACATTCTTTGTATGTGATTTAATAGCAACTGGCCATCGTCTAAGTCCTTCATTAAAATAATGGGGTTTTATGTAGCTTTTTTCCAGTATTGACAGACTTGTCTGCCCAAGACCTTTTAATGAATCCCCTCACCATTGAAAGTAATGGCCTTCTCCCATAGCTAAAGCATCACCAAACTTCTCTGTCTGTCTTCTGTGTGCTGGAACAGGCTTGTTCTTCCTGCCTTTCCATTTTCACTGCACCATGATTACTGCCGTTGTATGCTACTGTTGCCTCTTACCTGATAAATGAGTAGCAGAAATCATTTGGGCAACACCAAGGCCATTTAAATTGTATTTACTGTAAATAATCTGATAAAAGAGTTTTCTCAAAGTTGCCTCCCTACTTTAAAATTCAGAGTTTTGCTCATTTTGTGTCGCATGTTTTGTATCTTCCCTACTTTAATTATTGTTGTTATAATAGAGCAGGTGGGTTTTTTTCCAAATGTAAAACGTTAAATTCCTGGATTAATAAAACATACCTATATTACACTCGGTACAAAATATTTTTCAGAAGGAGTAATTAAAATTAATTAATGCTTCTGGTAAAGGTGTAATTGTGCCCTAAAGGTATTGAGCACTAGACTGGAAGATGTTTTTAAGAGTTTCCAACAAAGTAAACAAAACAAATTTCTTTAAAAGCAAGATTGCTTTGAGATTCGACCCATATCATTGCAGCTTGCCTCTCACGCTTATTGATCACTCCTTGTCTTCCCAAGAGGAACTCCACAGTCTCTCCAGGAAGCATTAGCAGCTCCAAGCTGTTCCTCTTGGCGGCCATGCTCTGACCACACGATAAATTATTACTCCTCATGCATAAAATATAGGATGGAGGAACTGGTCATGTGTGCTCGTCCCATCCCCAGATGTTACATTACGATTTGCTTACCCAGAATAATGTCACAGCCTTTAATTATTTACAGAAGTCAGAGCAGCAGCCGGTGTAATGATGATGGTGTTCGGCGTATCTGTATTTCTTCTGTCTGAGGAATGTAAAGTACTTCACAAACACTAGTTAAACAAGCGTTATCTTTCCATCACTACTACTAAGTGGCCCTGCTGGAATAATCAGCCTGCTATTAACTGAAGTTTCTCTCTTCTCCAGTCATATTTAACATGCTGAAATAATTGACGTATTTACTGTGTGCTCTTATTTCCTTATTTCCCCTGTTCCTTTTACTTTGTACCTTACTCCTTTAGGACTAGTTTTGGAGGAGGGAACTTGATTTTTAAAGAATGTTTGTTCTCTTACTGCGAAACTGAAGAAAAAAAAATCATTTCATAGAAAGGTTTTATAAATAGTTTAAGAAATTGTAAGAGGTCAGTCTCCAAAGCCAGGCTCTCTAAGGCCCTGTCTCAATGTGTGTTGCAGAGCAGCTGGAGAAGATGCTGCTTTCTCGAATGTTTGTAGAGTTGCCAGAACACCTTTTAGACAGAGGGAGAAATAAAATCTTAAAAAATTGTTTGGCAGTAGTGATAGGCTACCCGGTACAGTTCTAAAGCTTCTTGGCAATATTGTGTAACTCTTCTGTCTAGGAAAAATATAAAAGTTGCAGGCAGCTTTTATCTAACCTGACATGGTGCAGTAAAATGTGGTACTCACAGCTCAGGAGGTGCTATCTCTCCAAATGCTGCCAAAATATATTGGTGTGCCACAATACAGGGCTGCTTTATTAAACTCCCTAAATGAGAAAGTGGGATGGGATTAACACATTTCCTGTCTCACTATCCAGAAGTACCTCTGTTCCCTTTCTTAGGGAAAACCAGATACGTGTAGGATATCCGCTTTACGATCTGAGACCTCATATCACTCATTTGCTTGAAAGGTGTGACGGAGGAAAACCAAGGGAAAAGGTTTTCTCTGTGGCTTTGCCGGTTGTTGCTGACGGGCATTTTGTAAACTCTGGTGTTGCTAAGTCAAGAAGTCATCCAAAGGGCCAGGAATATCTTGCAGCTACGAGGAGACGCACTTTTCTCCAAGCAGAGAAACAATGCTGGTCCTTTCACAGCATATTTTAAATTCCTTTCCCTGGCAGACATCAGAGTAACACCATAATCTCATTTTTGAAAAGGCAGGGGAATACGGGGCATCTTGTAGGTTGTAACTTGCAGTCACCAATACCTGTCCCGGAAGAATTTCCAAAATCTGTCCTTCCAGTTTCTGCCATGTTTCTGAATCTTCTGAGCCAGATGAAGGGTATTTGAACAGAAATAACTTTATGCTACTTTCCCATTCTTTAACGTGATTGCTGTGCTTGACAAAGGATACATATCATGTAGCCAAAAAAAAAAAAAAAAAAAAAAAAAAAAAAAAAAAAAAAAAAAAAAAAAAAGTGCAAGGGTAGATTTCTGCTTAAAATTTGTAGTATTTCTTCAGCTTGGTAAAATTGAGTAGCAGCATAACAGAAGGTCTGAGGCATAAGGAAAAGAAATCAAATTTCATGTTTTCTAATCTTACACACATTAAATTCCTTTTACAATGATTTTTAAGCTGTACTGTGTTAGGTCAGCTCTGTTACTTGCCTCTTCTGGGGAATGTCTGCATATGTTCCTGAGTGTAATAACATCTCCTTTTTCTTTTTTTTCTCCTTTTTTTTTTTTGTAGCTTTCCTTTTCAATTGTATAAAAGAATTACATTTATGCTCTTGGGAACTGTTAATGGTTTTGATTCAGTAAAGCACTTTTTGTACGAACAGATAACATTTATCATTTTCTTAATAACTGTCAATTTATGTGCTAATGTTGAATAATCAAAAGTAGGGTAGAGAAAACACATTTGGTTATTTAACAATGCCATTTGACTGTTTGTAGTCTTTTAAGAAAGACTATATAATTATACGTGTGAGAGAGACATTGGCAGCACAGGTATTTAGAAAGAATTTGTTTGCTTGTTGAAAAAAAGGATATGTTTGACAAAAGCTTAATTGTTGTTTTCCCATACCTGTGCCAAGGAACAGGAGTACCGCAGTTAGTGTGGTGCTTTGTGCACTCACCCAAGCGTCTCTGCATCCAGCGGAGAATGCTCCCAGAATCCTCGTTTCTGAAGAGACCTTTCAGAGATCCACATTTACCTTCCGCAGTGTCTCATGTGTATTGTATCCAATTTTGATTTTTTTTTCAAACATTATGCCTTGTTTTGTGCAGTGTAAATCCATTTCTGCTTTGCTTTGTAGCAGGTTTTGTTTTGATGTGTAGTGAAGCGGTATCTGGCCCGGTGTAAGTAAATGGAGCGCAAGAATTGGGGGAAAAGTACAACAGTCACACCTACTGCAGCAGGAATGGGAGCAGAGCCATGAATACCTAATTGACTGTAGTGATGGCTCTGCCCATACACACATTATTTTTGAGTGTGTTTTTGCAAGGCTTGGGTTTTAACTCTTTCCCAAAGCTCGAGGCCAGAATAGGTTTAGAAAGAACCATTGAAGAGACCGATAACCACAAGGGGGAAGCTTCATGTCAGTCAAGGAATCTTGTGTTTTGCAAGAAATTGCTCTCCTAACTGTCCTCTGCATCGTGGGAACAGTTTATTTTGTCCTTGAGATTAATTTAGGAATACATCCGTGGAGATGAGAATAGTGACACTGGCTATTGGGTCTTCTGGCTTGTACCAGCACCGATACACTCTGAAAAGCTTTGCATATCAATCTCTGCACTTCTCCCTTCCCTCTGCTGCAGACCCTCTGGTTTTTGATGTTTGAAGGGATTGAACCCTGGGTTATATAGATATATAATGTTACTGTTAAAGCACTTTTGCATCATTTTAAGTTTAAGCGTAGCCTGAAGCCAGTAAGTAGAAAGAGGTTTAAGAGGAAGGAAGGGGCTCTTTTGGAGCTGTTCTGCAGTGACTTTTGATCCTTCACAGAATTCTGGACGCAGATGTGGCCAAGGTCTTACAGACAAAGAGGCTGGTTGGACTCCTGAATCACAAAGACCTTTTATGATATACAGATGGTGTCAAATTTTAAATCCATTGTGGAATTACCAAGAGACATTGTCTTTTTGGGAAATGCTGCTTAAATGTGTCTCTGTGTTTGACAGGGACAAAGTATACCTCCTGATTTGCTGGAATTAAAACTTAATTAGGACAGGTTTCTCTGAGAAGCCCTAACAACTGCGTTCTCCCTTAAAACCTGCAGGTTAATGAATAATAGAAGAGAAAGATTGAGCATGGCTATCTAAACTTTTTTTCTTTTCACTTTTTATTCTGTACTTTCCTGGCCTATCTATTTAAAATACCGAGGGAACGTCAGTAGCTTCATGATTATTAACTCTGGCTCTAAAAAAAAGTGCAGAGACTGTCTCATGGAGCTGTTTTGTTGCTTTCAAGTAGGTAGACTTGGCAACAGTAATGCATCTCATATTTGATAGGGAATCTGCTGAACATGAGGAGATGTTCAGATGGAATGATGGTCAATATTCCGCCCGTAAATGCTAGAGGTGGAAGTTCAAGCCCTGATGTTCACTGAGTCATCCTGCCAGTCCTGTCCCTGATCTTTCCTGTGTTTCGTAAGTGTCCTGACCACAGGTGCACACACTTCTCTTACTCATTCACAGATGGGCAGATTGCTGTAGTGCGACCTGGGACTCCTTGAAGCCCAAGACGGTTTTGTCAGGGATTTCTGGTCCAGCTGGAAAGGAAATATGTGATAGTATCCATTTGTTCTTTGGATATGCCCCATTCTATATAAGCAGTCTGCAGATTTTGAAAACACTCTTACTCTGGTTTCCTTGTGCTGTCTGTTACCTACTATTAGTTCCCAACACATTATTTAATCTAAGGGTTATTTGCAGATGTGTTTGATAGAGATTTGCAAGTTTCAAAACAAGTAGGTTTCTGCATATTTCTAAAAACTGATGTCCAGAGAGAAGCTAAAGCCTCTGCTAAGCTGGGGAAATCCAGGGAGACTCTACCATTGTATATTTTGTTAGAATCGTGTGGCTGGCTGTATTTCAGATTCACTGTAGCACGTGTGGCTTTTACCTGGCCAGCAACTCACAAAGGTCCACGTCGGACATGTAGAAGAACTGAGTGTGAAGTGAGTGAAGGGGAAACAGGAGGTCTGGGGCTTTCTGGAGATTCAGGGAGGGTCTGAACCATCCTGGAATACTACGGATCATTTTACCTTCAGTTTCCCTCTCTGTGTTTTCCTATTTGTTGTCCATCTCCTTAATGAAGTTCATAAAATTCTCTGATTAAAAAGGTGTTCGAAACAAATATTCTTTTAATATCTGTATCTGTGCTGACGTGCACATTAATACATTAATGGAGAAGGAGTGATATATTGGTACCCACCCAACCCATTTATTTAAAACAAAAAAGTCATGAAAGAAGTGTAGTTCAATAGAGAAAACTGTCTTTCAGAAGGTCGTGAACATCACTCTACAACATTACTCTATCCCACTGAATTTTGTACAATAATATTTTAAAAGATATTTTAAAAATCATTTGTTGGGATGTTTATGTAAGGGATTTCAATGGGCAAATAGGTTTGTTCAGGCAAAGCAGTACTTAAACTCCAGGCCTTGCATGTCAGTGTGAACTAATTAAAATCATATTGTGCAATGGGTCAAGAGATCAGGAAGCTGCCCTTCTAATTAGAAGAGATAGTTATAAATAAAATCTTGCTGTTCAAAAGGAAGAGCAAAATTAAGGAAAAATATCTAGATGTGAGAAAAATAAATCAGAACCCTGGGTCTCCACTGAAAGCTGCATTAAAAGTTGCCCCTTTCTCTTTTGAGTCTTGCTGTGTTATGTAAGGAGAGACTTGAGGCTTCGGATTGTTGCTCACTGAGCATCTTTGGGCTCATGCCTGTGCCAGCAGTGCCTGCCCGTGTTGTGCATACCTCAGTCCTCAGATAACAAATAATAGCCTGGCCTCCCCAAACAGAGTCTGACGGGAGAACTCAGATCTGGTTTGTGTTTGCTGTCAGCTTAGACCTTTCATCCTCCTTAATACTTTAGCTACACCTATTTTCTGTGGTTCTTGCTATCACCACAAATGGGCACCTGTCCAAACTGGATAGGTGTCATCTTGGGACTGAACCTTTTGTGCCGGTTATTGTTTAGCTTTCGTTCTGCCATCTTAATAATTGAAAAGCATTTATTTTCAATAACATGTAGGTGGTGGGTGTTGTTTTACCCTGGAGCATAAACATAATTAGTAAAAATAATAACAATAAGCAGATTTTAGATGGTGGAACAGCTCTTCAAGTTTTTCTGTAGATTTTCATCACTTCGGAAGAATGGAAGGCAGACCTGGCTCAACCATGCATTTGTTTCGTAAAGGGAACCTGAGCAGGGGGTGGGACTGCATACCCTCGAGGGTCCAATCCAACCTGATTTATTCTCTGACTCTTTGAAAGCATATAGGCTGAAAATAAAAGGCATTAATAATATTAAAGCTTGTAAATCTAAGATATCCATTTATAAGAGTGAAAGACACCATCTTTCCCCAGGACCATGACCAGCTTGTCTTTACAGTGTGGTGCTGGCAATACTGGAATACGGGGAATATTTATGGTGTGGGACTCTTAAGTTAACCCTAGGTCTTCTGGAGACTGTACTGTAAAATGTTCCACCAGCGCATTCACACATGTTGCTTTCAGTTTGACCTGAGATGTGTATTTCAGAAGTGCTTTTCTGTGTAAAATGTGCATAATATTGAAGGCAGGGAAGGATTACATTTCTCCATTTTCCCATCAGAAGTAACCAGAACTATGGCATTAGATTATTTCCGTAAGTCTTCTTGATGCCCTGAAAGAGGTTCTTTATCCTGCCCTCAGTCTCGTTGGTTCCCGACGCTCCATCCTTAACATCAGCACTGCCAGCAGAAGGTATTACTCATTTTAAGACAGGGCTTGTTTATGCCTGTACCCTGGGGTGGCTGCTGAATGTTTTTGTTCTGCCATTGCTCAGTTGTTTGTTAGTGCCTGTTTACAACTAAAACCTTAAAGGAGGAATATCCTATCATGCTGACTTCTGTGTGTGTGGCTGGTACAGAGCTGGAGTTTGATGTGAGTTGTTACTTTGATCTTTTGAACTTTGATTCGTACAGGTTGTGGGGCTCAGTACCAAACTGCTGCTTTGAAAATGTAGAAATTTGTATTATTTGAGTGTGAGAATGGGGCTTTACCCCTTTATTTGGAGGTTCACTAACTCAGGCATGGCTAAAAGCCCTGAAAAATTCAAATAAATGTCAACTCAAACCAATACAAGGTGCATTCACCTTGCTTTTTATAGTTAGGGCCTAGCATGTGCTTCTGAAGGAAATCCCCATGTCCCCTGGCTAAATACTTTGGTATTTAGCGCTATCAGATACCTTGGAGCACATGAACTAGGTTTCTTTTTGGTAAAAGTAGACTGGAGAATATGTCCCTAATGCGTTCCACTGGAAAACTGGCATTCAGCCCTAGGACCAGACAAGACCTGGCTCAAAATAAAAAATAAATAAAAAACCCAAACAAACAAGCCAAAGCCCTCTCTACCATTAAAAAGCACCCGAACTGTGTACAGTATTTATACAACAGGTTCTTACCACCAGCTGTTTTACTGCACAGGTGTGCTCTCATTAGTCCTCTGTATTTGCTCATGAAGATGTACCCAAAGTGGTAAATTTTAATAGAAAAATGCAGAGGAGTCTTAATAATCCCTTTGTATAGATGGCTGTTCGCAATGCCTTGCCCAATTCACCACAGTCTCTTTACATAATCTGGCGTATGACTTGCTGTTTGCAAGCCTTTGACTACCATGAAAGTAAGCTGGCAAAGCTGTTTTTAAAAGTATATTTTCTGAGAGTGGGTGAAGTAATATTAAGAATTATGTTGAACTTTTTTCTGCATTTGACACCACTGACATAAAACTAGAAAGATTTTTTTTTCCCCCCTTTTTCTAAATGTGAGTAAAGATTTTGTGCTATAAATGTTTCCAGAAAGGAGGACAAACTTGAAGAGGAATTTATCCCCATGGTTTATCACTGATACGGTCTTTGGAGCTTCAGTATCTTCAGCCACTATTACCTGTCCTCTTACTTGGTTCTTTGTCGTATCGGAGTGGTCGCTCCTTTCTAATGGTGTCAGGCTGCAGTTTAGGTATGAACCACCTATGGTTAAAAACCCAGTAAATTTAATGCCTCTGATGTAAACATTCCAATGTAACTTTTCAGAAACAGATTAACTCTTTGTGATTTTAATTTCTCTGCGAGCTTTTAAAACTGGCACTTACCATCTTTTTTTTGTACAATCCTATAAATTTGCCTCATTCCCTCTCCTCCCTTTAATGAAAGCTGGAAAAGAAAATCTGGAGGCTTAAGTATTATACAAAATATCACAGGATATATGTTGTTCAGTCTTTGTACTCATGATTATATGTATTTTCTCTTAAGATGATTTTTATATATTGGAAACATGGACATTTGAACGTGTTTACTACAGCTTTTACGGACTAGTGTTGAGCTGCTTTTTAATTTTAAAGCCATTTCTCAGTGCTCTTGCATTATTTCGTTAATATTGCTCAAACTACTGAGCGCTTGAGATGCTTTGGCCAAAGCGTTGTTCAGAATTACCTCTTTAAAAAATCAGTTAATATTGATCCATATCTATGGAACGTTGCTATGGAATTGATGCTGTTTACTCGTTAATCACTGCAGACTGCAGCTCCGTGCTGGCACTGTGACTTGTTTGTTACATGTGACGATCGCTTTATAAATGTCAATAAAATCAAGACAAAAACCTCTAGTACAACTGGAACTAGCAACTCAGTATTTTCCTCATTATTTTTGGCAGCAAAATAATCTTACAGAACAGTATGCAATAAAACACCAGCCAACTGAGTCCCACACTGTGGCTATAATTACATATTTTTGTTTGCTAATCAGTAGAATTTTTCTGTGTACACTATTATACTTTAATGGTTCTGTTGCAACACCAAATTTACTACAATGTTCTCTTGAAGAAAATGGCACATAATGATTTTGTATTTACTACAAGAAGATATTAAACTAAATAATACATAATGATGCTACACAGATTAACCAGCTCTTTTAGTTCTTCTGTTCCTTATCTATGCTTTAATGGTGTTTTAGGACAAACATAAAGTTATTTGGGAGGGAATTACCAGAATTACCGAACTGGTAAATATAGCCATCTGTGTGGGATGTCTTGTTTCTTACTTGAAAACTATTAGATT
This sequence comes from Dasyornis broadbenti, assembly GCA_013397935.1. Taxonomy (NCBI): domain Eukaryota; kingdom Metazoa; phylum Chordata; class Aves; order Passeriformes; family Dasyornithidae; genus Dasyornis; species Dasyornis broadbenti. The sequence goes on along the minus strand of VZRN01006642.1, from coordinate 2,117,661 downwards.
GTAAATTTAAGCTGTGCTTAGTACTTTAATTTCCCTTCCCACAACTCATGGAGTGAAAGGAGGGTTGCAGCTAGCTCAGATAAGTAGTAAGTTCATTAATTACAGGTTTACCTTTTTTGAAGGTTAAAAAAGCTTGTGTGGGACTTGATTAAACAAGCTATTGTGGTGTGGCCCTGTGGAGGGCTGGGCAGGGAACAGCTCAGAGAAGCTCCCCTTGCAACTTCTGGAATCAGTCTTCCATTAACTCTGAAGGTTGCTTGCTGTTATCAGGCTTTGTGCCCTTCCCAGTTTTTAGATGTTATTTCTGTCCAAAGTGATTGTACTGCAAATAACCCCCAAGTACAGTGGGCAATGTGGAAGGCATGTTATCTCAAGCTATTGCCATTATCTTGTTTTTATTTCTGACATTGAATAAATAAATAAATAAACAAACACTCAAGGATTTTTGTTCCTTTTCTTTTTATTCATGGTTATTCTGTCACTTAATTTCCGCTTGATCATTAGGAGTATGTCTGACAATCTTAAGTCGGTATAAGGCTTTTCTATTTACCTTGGAAACAGAACTTTGCTGTCAGACACAATCTGTCCAGGAGTGGAAAAGGAAGGCACGGTCTGATGCTGGCAGCTTGCCCCCTTTGCTACAGATACAGTTAATTATGTGTGAAGGTTGTGGTATTTTATAGATTGAGATATAGATCTAATATTTTTATAGATTTGTCAGATTCTGCGATGCAATGTGATATATTAGTGAGAGTAAATAGTTTCTCCTGCATTTGATTTGCAATGTGAGTCTGTATCAGGATATGATACTGGTTTTATAGGGGAGGCTGTACTTAGTGTATGTGATATTTTTGCATGTGGCTGAAAAGCATTTGATATTTCAGCATTGCTGAATGTTGATTGTGTCCTAGATCTCGTAAGTTATCTTTTGGCAAGATATTTTAAGTTATCTTTGTCTTGATTGGGTTGCACATATGATTTGTCACAGCCTCTCAACAAAAGGCAAGAATATTTGAGACTGTTTATGGGTAATTACTTCTCAGGCTTGTGTTAAAAAGCTGTCTGAAAGAACCTTGTTCATACATCATTTTCTGGTTAATCTAGTGTTTACCTTTTTCTTCCCTTGTATTTATTCCATTAGAATACATTGTAATGTGTTCAATTGGATTTACCTATTGCAAAGCAATTTTTGCATAATTAATACTGTTAATTAATCTGGTTTGAAACAGCACTCCAAATTGAGAGGATGTTTCTGTGATTGCAGACTCAGAAGTATCTCAACCAAGTTTTCTCCCTTCAGTGGTTCACGATAAAAGTAAATTAGCACAAGAGAAAATGGTCCAGGAAATAAGAAAACCAGCTGCTCCTCAGTAAATAACTTGGAGTTTTCCTGTAGCCTGTTAAGCCTTGCTGCAAGCCAGAGAGTATCTTCTTTGTTGATGCTCAGCCTTACCCCTTTGTAGATTCCAGCTGCTGGCCTAATTCAGAGTTCCTACGATCCCCGTGGGTTTTTAAAGTCCCTTTTGAAGTATGCCCAGCACTGAATGTACTTTGCTTCTGTAAGTGACCTCTCCTCTGGTACTTTCTTCACCCTCTCCCTCTCTGTCTCGCAGATGGTGCATCGCTGAAAACTCCATGAAGATTCCGTGCTACTGCACGGTCGAGCTAAACCCGGGTGGGTTAGAGGGGAAAGGAAGAGATGTCTCTTAAAAACAAACAATCAAATTGCTTACAAAAAACGTCTAGAATGTAATATTTGAAGCTGTAAGTCATGAAAGCTTTTTCTTGGCGTATCTGCCCCCTTTTCTTTTGAAAGATTTCTCAGGGAAGTGGAGCTATTCACCTTGCACCATGTACCTCCTTTGTCTGGCTTGGGCTCTGTGTCTTCTCCCAGGCCTTCTCAGAAGCTTTAATGTATTCTTTCATTCCAGCAGGTGATGTATAGCGTTCTGGTGCTTGGTGCACCCTGTGGCTAAAGAGAAAAATCACCTTTTCCCATGCCTGGATAGGTTATATTTAATTAGAAGTCATATTTCCTTATGGAAGCCCTCAGGCTGCAAATCTGCAAAGGCCTATGCGAGAATGTCTTCCTTCCACGTTCTCTGACAAGAAGGGCTTATATCACCTTCCCTTGCATTTTCATGGGGATAGAGTGGTTAACATTATACTTTTTTTTTTGTAAATTTTCACTATACCATTAAAATTCTCTGGAATGACATGCCAACAGCCTTTTGGGCTGTGAGGATGCACCACTGTTACAAGGCTCGCTTTTACACAGTCATTTTACAATTATTACTTGATAGCCTGCTCCATCTAAATCCTTGACCTGTGCCTGTCAACTGCTGGCTGATCGTAGTGAATAAATTTGTATAATCACTGCATGATGACTGCTTAATAACTGTACTCCAAATATGCAAATACCTATTCTGGCTTAATACAATTCATCTGCCGTGACCAGCCCATGCACTTAGTATTTTTGAAACATTTACAAGTAATGGAGCACACCATTGCAGTCTCTTGTCTTTTTGTGCTGAGCTTTAAAATGCTGAAACCTACAGAGAAGAAAAAGATGTATTACAAAAAAAAAAAAAAAATCCAAAGAAAAATAGGTATCAAACAACAGAGAGGAAGCAGTTGTCTGTGTGTTATAAATGAGGGGAAAAAAGCCCCCGAACAAAAAACTTCCTTAAGGATTATAGAACGCTTTTCTATTTTCGTTCTCTTTTTCTAGGTTAGCAGTATGCCTTTACTCAGAATAATCTGCGGTATTAATTTCCTTGTCTGCATTACACAGTTGACTACATTAAATTGAAAGATACAAATTCAAATGCTTATTTGACTCTGAGACACTTACAAAATGCTTACCAAAATAAACCCCCCCCAAAAAAAAAAAAAAAAAAAAAAAAAAAAAAAAAAAAATCCCAAACCAAACCAAAAAAATGCCAAAACCACAAGATAAAAAGCAAGGCCAGAGTCATACGGAAAAGACATCTTTCTCACATTTGTGATTTTCCAGTGCTGAAGGATGGAACAATATTCTGTGGAAGCCCTGTTCATTTCTTTTTCTGATCTTGCCCTTTTAAGCATTTCCGTTGCCCATCAGGTGACATAGGTTGCTGAGACAGATGGACAACGGATCTTACTTGTTTGTCCATTTCTGTGTTCTTTATTGCAACGTCAGAACATCAGTAAATAGCTTTTTAAAAATAAAATCTGATTTTCACTGCCCTTTCAGACATGCTTTTTATCTTATTATTAGGTACTTGTTCCTTTACTCTTTCTCAGAATTTAACTTAATGTGTCTGAACAGCACAGGAGGAAAAAGAGACTCCATAGCCCAATGCACCAATCAGAACTTGGTGTGACGGCAGTAGCCTGGTTAATAGCCATCGTGGCCAAGAGGGTTTCAGGGAGATTTTAAAGGCAGCAATGTGGATATTTACTGAAGAATGAGAGTCCTGTACTAATAGCACAGTAACATGAACGAAAATCCGGGACAAAGTAGACATCTTAGCAATGAAATATAGATAAACTTCTTTTGTCCTTCCAATCTGTGCCGTATCCAGCTGGAAATAAAGTACTGTGGCTGCTCAGGAGGCTGAGGAAAGGATTTTGGAGTCGCCAGACCCATTTCCTCGGGGTGATACCACCTAAAAAAACTTGCAGATTCCTAATATTCAGTTCAGGAAGCTGGGGGAGCAAGGTGGGAGGTGCGTGAGCTGAGTTTGGTTTAATAGCACCGAGTAGCCTGAATTTCTCCAGACTTACCACTTCGCTCCTCGGTAAACAACAACAAGCAGTTTTTGCGCTCGCTGCCGGGAGGTATTTAGGACTTCGCTGTCTCCTTTCCATCTGGAAAAGAGTGTGGTGTGTCAGGTGTCTCAACACTAACACAATTAAAAGGAAGTGAATGGTTCCTTCACACATGCCTTAATGTCAGCAGTTTGGACTGGGAAAAAACTGGGAAAGCACTATTGGAGCCCTTCCTACTGTTTTTTCCTGCCAAAAGTGTGACATTCAGACAGGTTTATCAGCCCCGTGTTTCTCTGAGCCCTTATGCTGCTTGAGTGGGCTGACAAAAGTGTGAATCCTATTGACATTATAGCTCTGTCTACAAAATTGGAGCAGAGCGCTCGAAGACTAAGAAAGATGATGTCATACGTGTGAGATAAAACAGACACTTTCTTTATTGTTTAGCTGTTTATGGAAGGAATTTGCCAATCATCACTGCTAGCATGACAGAACAACTTTTGCGTGGCTTTTTGTTTATTTTTAATACGTGTTTCTGGTATCCCGAGATACTTAAATAAAAAAAATCTGCCAAAATTTGTGAGTTTCCTGTTGGCTTGTGTTTTTGTCGAAGTAAGAATAATTGGCTGTGTGCGATAAATGTAGGACACTTAAAATTTAACAGATCTGTGGGTAAGTGAGCTTTATTTTGAATTGTTGTTGATTTCTTTATCCATATGTTTTTTTGCCAGTTTATGGCAAGGACATTGATTATGTTGGGCGTTTCAGCTGCTTTTGTTATGTTTGACTGTGAACTGCATCCAGATAAGGGCAACCTTCTCTTAAAAAGGTTTTAAAATTTAATTCCCAGCACTTTTCACCATGGCAGGCAATTACTGGTGGTTTGTAACGCTAAATTTATAGGATTTCAGCTAAACAATACTCTAAAATACAGGTTTCCCCTGTCTGACTTTACAATAAGGTTTACACCTGCCATTGTTACGAGTAGTTTTCTTCCTTGCAGTATATACTGGAATAACGGTTTTATTATGTTTTATTATTACTTTTCATTAAACTCACTCTGCAGCGTGGTTGGTTGGAGCTGGGAAGATCCCCAGTTTTAATTCTGGATGCCACAAGGCCCCTTGTGCAGCCTCAGGACATTGATTCTTAGGAAAAGAAGGCACTGTACAGTGAATGTGGATTGACACATTAGGTAATCAGTAGCTTAAACATCAAGACTTGCAGGTCTCATTTTGGTCTTAAATCAGGTGTAGGCACTAGAGAGTTTCTGAAAGTAAGAATTATTTAAGGAACTGTAAATGTAGATTATCTGTGATGATGTGTGAACCTAATTCAGGGAGCTAGCCATCTCAAAATAAATGGTTCATCTGTGCTTTTTGTGTTTAAAATGGAGAATTTTAAGGATAAAGCTTAACATCACGCTTTTAAACTCTGAGATTTTGGCCAGGAAATACTGTATAATCGCTACGTATTTAAAATTAATTATGTTGGAGGCCTATAAACCAGTGCATTGATTAAAAATCTTCAGTTCATTAAACTTCCCAATGGCAGAGGCCATCTCAGTAATAAAAACTGCAGTGGACTGGCATCTGTGTTGTAATCTTTTTAAGATCCCCACCTTTGTTCATTAGACCAGCACCTGTTGTCTCTTCCTGGGCAGGATTTATTTCCCCTTGACATCGGTCTCAGAGGTGCAGTTGCAACTTTGGCAGCAATTGATTCCAGTGAATTTTCCAGAGGTACTTTACCATTTTCTCTGAATGAGGCTGGGTTTCATTGTGTGTTGGTTCTTGGGTTGTCGTTTGGGGGTTCAGTGGTGGTTTTTTGGGAAGTGATGTTTGTTTCTTTCATTTCTTTTTTTGGTACTTTTTTTTGTTTTGTTTTGTTTTGTTGGTTTGTTTGTTTTTTTCCCTTCTGGTTGCCACGTACATCCTTGCAATGGGCATTTTTGGAAGACCCACAAGGATGGAGGAAATGTGTAGCTACAGGGCACAAAGCAGTTTCCTCTTCCATGTCCCCAGCAGTGCATCTGATGCAATGACATTATCTGCAATGACATTATCGTGGTTTTACTCCCTCATGGCATTTGCCATGTGGAAGAGCCGTACCACTTCAGAGAGATATCAAGCACGGGTGACTTTCTTAAATAAGCAAATCTCATGAATTTCCTACTGAAAACGAGAAATTAAAATCTGGAAAAGCACCAGAAGACAGGAATTACTATGAGAAAAAAGACTATATGGATTCTTGAATTGTAACACAATAAATCTGCATGTGTTGTTTACATCGTAGTTTCGCTTTATTCAGACTTGCACACAAGGTCACAAAAGAAATTTGGACCTTATTATTCCTGGAGGAGTTTCTATGTTTTTGCTGTAGTGTTTGATTACCTTACCCTTTTTTATTACCATCTGCACTGCAAGGCTAGTTTTGCTGAGGTTATTTTTTTTTTTTTAAGCCGCATCCCATGATACCCTTAATTCTGTGTTTCCCATGCTTTTGCTTCATTTGCAATTTTAAGAGATTTTCTATAAGAAATGGTTTTGTTCTATATTGTACACCAGTAAATTAGCTAGTTTTTTTACTATATAACTTTAACCCTTTAATTCTGGAGAACAAATGCAATTGTTTTACAATAGATTAATTTAGAAATTGTTTAACCTGCTAGCACCCTTCAGTGTGGAGGGAGAAAGATGGTGTCATACATTACATATTTTTGTTTAGCACGTTGTTATTACTATGCTGTCCTTTTGCATAGGATTTTTATTTTGATACCTGATTTTGCTCGTGTACTTTAAGCAATTATTTTCAGATGACTTCTTTGTGCAACCAATGCTATTGACTGCAGTAGCTTTGAAAATAGTTTTTCTTCATTAATGGCTTCTGCTGAATTGTTGGGGGAACAAAATGCTGTCCCTAGTGGCTCCTGAAACTTATGGAAGCATGCAATGGAATTGCTAATATTCTTTTTCATGAAAAAAAAAAAAAATTGCAGTACTACTTTTAATAGCTTTACACAAGCATGAACAACTTGAACTGTAGAGATGAATCTGAAGCTTCTTGAGCTGCTTTTCAGCCTTCAAAATACAGTTCATGTCTCAAGGTCTTCAAAACTGAGAAGCCCCTGCCATGTGCTCGTCCACCCAAGCATGGGGGAAAACAATAAATACAGAAACCCAGTTTTTCCAGGCTCTCCACACATGGCAGCACTGGGTAACAGGATCCCTTTTCAAAAGTCAGGTCAACCTGCATTACGTTTTTACAATCATCCGAAAACCGAAGTGTTGTTGGTATTTCAGAGCATTTATGGGGCCTGTGGGGCAGCCAGTTTGTTGGGATGGGGGACAGAAGAGAAGAAGGACCATCCTGTGGGTGTTTGCTGCCTCACTGGTGGCCCTGGGCAGGACTCAATGCTATAATAAATCCTTTGAAATAGCTTGCTTTATAAGCCTGGAACTCATTTCAAGAAGCACAGTATCAATAAGGACAGAAGCCCTGTCCTCAGTACCTCCATGTGCTGTCAGTTGATCAGCATGCAGACCAGAGATGGGGTTTCTTTCAGTTATGATTGACAGTTTTGTCTGTGGGATTTTCCCACATCTTTCCCGTAGCTGTGAAATGGCAGGTCACTTGTGTATGAAAGTGACCCCAAGCATCTATGTGATTTCCATAAACCTGGACAGGAAGGCAGCCTGTAGAAAAAAGATGCACTGGGAGGCGGAGTGAGGGCTTCGAAGAGAAATCACATTTCTTTATTGGTTGTAGAAAGCAGTGATAAAGCATAATTCCTTATCACTGTCATGTGACACGAAATCAGATTTGACTGGCTTTTTCAGCCAGTTGCACAATGAACACTAAGATATGGTTTAATGTTTTCCAGATCTATTTAAAGGAATGCAGGTGAGCATTTATATGGCAAACTGAAAATAGATGAAATATCTGAAACCAATAGATCAAAGGTTCTTCACTTTCCTATTAATTTGGCAGCATGCCATTATTACAACGTAAATCTCTTCCTCCTTACTACAGAATAACATAATGCCTTTGACCATCATTTTTCCCTCCTGAGGTTGTTGGCATTATCTGTAATTTGCACTGAATCTCCCTGTTAATAGTGCTTGCCTCTCTGTACACTGACTTTCCTATTTGGTGCACACTTCCAGAAAACAAAATACCTCATATGTATATTTTGTACATGCCCATTCCACTTTTTTTTTTTTTTCCTTAATTAGTGCAAGTAAGACACGTTTCAGCAAAGGCTGAAGAATCATATTTAGATTTGTTAATCTACTCTACCTTTGCAATTATTTCACTTTGGGTTATGCAGAGCACTCGTATTTGGCAATATATTTCAGTGCTTGGGGTTTGCTTTAAGAATGATCAAACTTATGTTCTGAAGTGTAGATATTATTGGACACATAGAGTATTTCTAGCATGACTTATTGAGTTATGATATTAAAAATGCATATATAGAGCAGAGGTCATCTCTGTTCATGTATTTAATAAAGTATGGTAGGAAAAAGAGGTTATTATGAAATTTTTAGGTGGCTTGGTGTTTGGGTTTTGCATTTTTTGTTGGTGGTGTTCTCTCCTCACTTCATTCTTTCATGTCATCAGTCACTGAAATATATAAAATGCAAATTTCTGCTCTTCCATCTAAGCCTGTCTGGAGTATTCAATCATTTTCTCTTGTGCCACCTTTATATGGGAGATACGCACATCTACTTGTTTGCTTTTGGCAGATGTCTTCCATTTTCCTTGTCATATTGCGGGATTGGTTGTGATAGAATCGATTTTCCTCTGTTAAGCATTCAATTTTTTTTTTTTCAATTATTCTTTCATGTTTCTGGAGGCTTCTTTTCTTGTAAAGGCTGGACACAGATCTGTGTGGAACCAGCTCCAGGAAACTACTGATAGAACCATCTCTACCGTAGCTGTATTTGCATTAAGAGCACCCTTCCAACGTGAGAGGGGTTATAGATGGGAGCTGGGACCTCCAGTGTGATCACAGCTGCTCTGACACGTGGAGTGCTGAGACTGGGGGTGTCCTTGTCCAGTATTCCTGAGGACTTCCTCTATAAGGAATCACGCAGAACGTGCTGGTCCTAAGCATCTGTGCTGTTTTTATGTTGGCGTCTCAGGAAGTTACTAAGGTTGGTAAAGATTGTGGTGGTGCTGCTTAGAAAAATACACTTGAGGTTTCAATGCATACTGGTTTACTTATCCTGCTTGGTTTGGAAAAGCATTTAGTAATTAGGTTAAAACAATTAAATTGGATAGTATGAGCACAGGATAGATTTCAAGCATTCTTTTTTCCCCTCGAGGTTACAAAATATTATTCTTGCGTTAGCGTCTTGGAGTCTGTTGAGCAGAGATTTTGGGTAAGTTAAAAACAAAAGTTCAGCTGAGGTAGAGTAAGAAGCTTTGGTGTCTTGGGTCAGGGAATGTGCAATCTGCTTACAGCTGATTGCTTGGCATCCACAGTTTTACAATAAAAAATTTTAGAAAACTTCATTGAAAGTGCAGTGTCACATGATTCTGTAGTTATCTTTTTATATAATATAAAGTACTACCAAAAATATTTTGAAAATCAGTGACAATGTGTCCAGGATGGGTATGGAGCATTGCAAGGAACTGCTGATCCGATTTTACTGTGTCACCTGAGTAGGAGCTCTGGTATAGAACTCCTCAGAAAGGACAATGGGGTTTTTCACACTATGTAGAAAACAGTTTCATCCATTTGAAGATCTTATCTGCCTCCCCACTTGGGGATGCGTGACTTCAGGAATGACTCAACACCTTATAAAACCAATTCAAGCCGTAATACAGAAAGGACTGCCATTGGTTCCATTCCAGCTTCAAGCACCATCTGGGATGGCAGAGTTTCCCAGTCCCCCTGCATCGTGGTGGGCAGTGAGTGGTGGGATCTCTGAGTGCCGTGGGTTACCCAAATGTGAGTCTGTAGGAAGCTGCACAGTTCCTGCTGTGACCAGGTGATGTGCATCTCTGGAAAACCCATCCTCCCCCGCCTTTTCAAACCTGTTCTGGTTTAATTGCTTCAAACGTGCTGTGGGGCACAGCTCTAACTTTGAACTGGGTAAATCTGAAATAAAATCTGAAATAAATCTTAAATGATGTTGATACAGACTCTTCCTTTCTCATCTCCATAAGTATTTGTTTAGCCTTTATACTTGAGCTTATTTTACCTTTTGAGTTGGTGTTGCAGTTCATGTGAAGATTTTTTCTTCTACTTGAACTCCATAGCTGCTGCTGAATTAGGGCTTCACTGTAGTTAAAATGTTCATGCATACACGACTTCCTTTATTATTTTCTATCCTTTTTCTCAAAGATTTTGCTATAATTACAGTAAATGATTTCTCGGATTGTGTGTTGAGAGGGCAGAATTGCTGTGCCAGCAGCCTTGTTTCATTCTTTTGCTGGCTCCTGAGGGTAATAAGATCTATGCACTCTACTAATTTTCTTGCATACTTAGCTGCAATTGCAACCTTCAGTAATTATTTTTTAATTAACTCCAAAATATTTAATGAAGAATGTAAAATTTAAAAAAACGGAAAAAAAAAAAGGTCAAAAGTAGGTATTTTTTACATTTCAAATCAATAAGCATTATTTCTTGTAATTTTTGTATAAGGCATTAGTAGGATGGTTGACATTAAATCCCCTGCACAATTGTAGAAGTATCAGAGATATGTCATAAAAGAGAGTATGGCATTTAGCTGGGGATGAATTTTTTTTCGTAACTTATATTGAGAATTTCTTAGAACCTTCAATAAGATCCTTTTCTAATACTGAAACTTTTATTCTACTTCACCTTTTCTAGATGTTTGCTTTTCAATTTGCAGCAGTTGACTAAATATTATGTTTTTGCAAAACACATGGACTAATTCTGTCAGGAGAAAGAATTGTATATATTTATAGATACTGATTTGCAGCCGAGTTGGTCTGGGCTGTGGGTTTAAACATGGGCAGTAAACGTTCACAACCATATATTTGAGTGAAGGCATCATAAAAAGTGGCTTTTAATAAATCCAAGTTTCTGGGTTTGTTTTCTAGTGGATGGCTGCATACACAGAGCTGCCGGGCCCTGCTTGGTTGCTGAGTGTCGCAACCTGAGTGGCTGTGAGACTGGACAGGCCAAAATTACCTGTGGATACGACCTACCTGCGAAATGTAAGTCGAGCCTTTCTCAGCGTTTTCGTTTCCAGCATGTGCTGCTGGTGTGCACGGTTCATTTCCCTGTAGTCTAATTCAACAAGGTATTCATTTTACAAAATTAGCAGTGGGGCTTAATTAAGCGTGTTCTGTAATAATGTCTTCCCCTCAAAGCAATTCAGGCTTTTCTAAACGATTATTTCACCTATGTTATCCGATGAAAACTTACATGTCTCTAAAATATAAAGCATCTTTCATGTTTATTTTTTGCAAGCTAAAACATATCCTTTCATATGCATAATAAAGGATTGGAAGTGCTTTATGAAATATGAACAAAATATACATTATCATATTTAAGTTCCGCGGAGACGGTTTTTGGAAATGCTGCATATTTCATGTTCTTCATGCAGATTCCTTGATTGTGAATGCTTTGAGGGCCCAGGAGATCAAAGTGATGTATTGTATTTTCAGCTGCTACGTAGCATCTGAATGGCAATTACTGTGAAGGCATCTGTCACACTTTAGCTTTCGACAGAGTGCAGCTCAGCGCTGGAATGTTTTTGCACTTTGAACGTGGAATTGTCAAAATTTTCCTCCTATTTCAAATAGGAAAGTGGTTTTTGACTTTATTGTGTAGATGTTGAGCTCGCCTTGGAAAACACTAAGATGTTGACAGCACAGTGGTTGCCCAGTCTATTCTGTGAGACTATAAAGTAGGAAATCTTTGCAAATTAGGATCTTACAGAATAGTATATTAACACATGAAGATACAAATACCAAGAAAGCGTTGCAAAGTCCGTATAACTAGAATTCAAGCTTCCTTTTTTTTTTTTTTTTCCTTCTTTTTGGATATGCAGGCTGCAGTGGGAAAATGGCTCATTCAAAAATATTTAGATCTCTCTGAATTGTCATGTAAAATCAAATGTTTACTGTAGTAGCAGGTGTCTCTCTAGGTTCCTGTAGCCCTTAACGGCTTAGGTAAACAAGAAAACGGCATTCCCAGACATTTTTTTGCACTTTCGATGGTGGTGGTGGTGATGATGATGATGATAGCTTCCAATTATTTCCTTGAGAGCAGTAATTTCTGTGCGTGGTAAAAATTTGCTGTATTTTATACGTAGTTTTACCACATGTTAATGGTCATTTATGAAAGGCTAATTTGACTAGAGGTCAGAAAAACTGATGAGGAAGATTCAATGTGGTAGTTGGGTTATGTTTCTATATGGCCCAAAGCTTCACCAGATTTCCATAAAAGGGATAGGATTGTTGGATAGCACATCATATTTTACTCCGCCGCGGATGTTTGACATTTAATTCTTCCCCTTCAACCAAAAAATATCTTGGGAGGGACAGAAAAGCTGCTCATCAGTAGGTGCACAATTCCTGTCATGTATTTTAGAGAGAGAAATGAAATACAAGGTATCAAGGCAACTGATATGTGTTAGAAAGAGGAACGGTCATGTCTGAGGTGTGACCTCCCTTTAAATCTTGCAGCAGTTCCAGGGGTTGCTTAAGTTAGGTTTGAAAAATGGAATCCTGTTTGAAGGCTACAGGAAAATTTTTGTTCTTTGTGTAGGAATCATAAACAAAACAATGATAAAACCCATTATCACTTGAAGTTGGAAATAAAACCCGTAAGCAGGCATGGAGAAAAGTCAATAATCTTCCTAATCAGTATTCTTAGAAATTGAAATTGCATCAAAGCCTTGTCTATTTCTATTTGATTGTGCATCAACATGAGAGGGGGAAAGGATACATTAACCAGCAACAGGCACGGGGAGGGAAATGAACAATTTGCATGCAGAGGCTGGGAATTAAAACCTCTTGATTTCTTATCTTTTTTCCTTAAAATGTATTTGTGTTCTCACCAACCATTGATTTATTTTACTTTTGCCTTTACAAGCTTTGGGTTGTAGGCTCATTAAATTACTGTACCCTTTAAACCATTCATCTGAAAGAGATCAAGCAATCAAGACTGGTTTCATACTTTAGAGAACTATAAAGCTACTGGGTATCTTTTGTCACTCTCTGTCACTTTCTCTTAACAAAATAACTGTTTAACTGTGGGAACTATTCTGCATGTGACTTTTGTGACAGGAGGTCCAGACTTCCCCACCCAGATGTGCTGTGAGGCAAGGTTGTGTGCCAGCAGGTTGCTGAAGGTTATGCTTGACTGCCAACTTCCAGCTTTCACAAGGAGTTTGCTTTTCATCGATCTGTCTGTGTACAGGAGATCAGCTACAATAATCTATTAACACTTTTTTTTTTGAGTAGTGAACTATTTATTCTGTCGTCTCTGTTCTTCTTGTGACTGTAGTTGGAGAAACAATCATAGTAAATGTAAAATGCATTTCTTAGCATGACGAGTTGTTGGGTTTGGGTGTTTTGGGTTTGGGTTTTTTTTGGTGTTTTTTTTTTTTTTTTTTTAAATTTAACAGAACTGTAAAATGTTACAATTGTATTTCCTACCCCTGGGATTTTCCCATCTCAAGTTCTTGATCCTGAAATGCTTTGCTTGGGAACAATTTGCTGAATTCAGCAAAGCTGCTCTGGGACGGAGCAGCCTGTGTGTGCTGTATGATGCAGGACTTGGGCTTCAGTGAGGACTCCATATTAAAAGAGGTTTAGTATTCAAAGATCATGCAGCATATTGCTTTGTTTTATAAACGGCTTGGAGGAAGCTGGGATTAATTTTGGCACTGAAGGGAAGGTGTGCTTTGTTATGAAGCTAGTAGTTGGTAAATAAAAACCACTCTGGCCATCTCCTTTATGATCTATTGCATTTTTATTGAATACTTTGCTGTATTTACTTAGGTTAAATAAGAACAGGTCTGACAAATAACTTCTCCACAGTGAAAAAATGGAAAAATAATGTCCACGGAAAAATGCAAAGATTTAGGGTATAGGCTGGCTTTCTGTGATTTGTTCTTGGTACATCTGAGTCAGAAATCGGTTTGTGAAATACACAAGTAACAACAAATGTTCAGGGAGAGAATACATAAAATAGATCATCTTTTTCCTCAGCTCTTTATTTTAATAATGTGAACAGACCAAGATTAACGTCTGTGGCCTGGAGATGTTTCTTTATGAACTTTTCAAAATATACCCTTTTTTGAAGCCAAAAGGTATTCTGTTTGAAAATAGAAGTGAAGTCAAATTGAGTTTTCTAATTACCAGTTAATGCAACATTCAGTACAGTTTTACAGAAATCAGTGTAGTCACCATCTGCCTCCTGTGCTGCAAAAGCCTACACAAAGCCCCCCCAAATGCCAACCGAGTTATTTGCTGAATACATAATTTGGTTGATGTCATCTATTGTTGTTTTTCAGCAAACACCTGTGCAGGCACCCAAGTTTCCACAGTGCTCTGGAGGGCTGAAAAAGGCAGTGCCTTTTGCTCTGAGATAGTTTCCTTTAATGCTGTCCCAGACCGATCATCAATTATTTAACTTCTGTACTTCATGTTGTTGTTCCTTTTAAAGAACAGTTCATTCTAAATATTGTACAACTGATCTTCAAACATTGAGCAGTGCTCTGATACTGTCATGCTTTAAATAACAGATGAACAGTATCTGTTTAAGGCTCTACAAATGCTTGTTTTCTTTCTCATTTGATTAATAGTCTCAGTTGGCTCTACTGGCAGAAAATGGTCTGGATGTAAATTGTGTTTATGGCTGGAAAGAGGGGTCCATAACAGCTTTGTGGCTTGTTATCTTCTTGCAGAGGTTCACTATAAAAAAAGACCCTGTCAGGACACATTAGAAAATAGAGTCCCATTCTGCCTGGTGTTTAACAGGCCTAAAAACAATTGAAAACCAGCACAGGGAAGTGGTACCCCGACCTGGGCAGGAAAGGACCCCCAAACAGACATTTTTCTTTTGTTAGCAAGTCCAGTAACAATTTCTTTCTTTTTCTGAAAAATGCCTGATAATAAAACCCCCTAAACCTAGGAAAATAAAACCTTACAGCCTCTAATATGGGATAGAACCAACTATCAGTAAATCCAAAAGGTGGACTTTTGGTGGAGACACCTTTCTAGGCAGTTTCTAATACAATGGTTTATGCTCATAATAAATCTATAATATTTAGAATAAATTTTTCTGTTTGCTTGACATTTTTAGTACTTTAAGCACTGTCCCAGAGTAAATAGCATATATAGCAAGTCTTCTGGTCCAAGATCAGCCTGAAGTAATAATGTGAATGTGCTCCCAGAGACAGTTCCTGCTGTGAAATAAGTAGTTAGGAGAAGTGCTAGTATTAAACACAGTAGGAGGAATCAGCTTTTAAATTTGTTTAATCAGATTAAAAAGTGGAGATTAAAAAGTAGAGATTAAATAGTGTGCTTCTGTTATACAGACATAATTTCCAGTCTTTAAAAGATGACTATTTGCAGGGTATTATTTTAAAGTAAGGCTGTAAGGGTAGTGATTTTTAAATCTCTCCTTATTTTCTTGGAGATCAGTTGCAAAGCTGCAATTAAAAGTTTGATTTATGCAGAAATGGAACTCCAAAGCTCTACTGAGCTACAAAATCAATCAGTTGGAAAAAGGGGGCATAGTGTTCAAGAATATTTTTCAGATTTCCAGGATTCTACAAAGAAATTTGCTTACTTATTTTTATACCCGTGTTTCTAAAATAATACATAAGTTTTGTTTCAAATGATTTTGTGTTTCTGATATGTGAAGGTTGGAGAGTTGCTTTCCTCCGTATGGTTTTGATGGTCGTTCAGTTTGCTACCCTCCTATTTATTCTGGTAAGAGGTAAGTCTGGGAATTGAAAAATGTGTCTGGGAATTGGCAAGGAAGGTATGAAAGTGAACAATATGTGGACAAGACAGGATTGCTTAGAGAAGACCGACTTGGCTACTAACTCTCAGTTGGTCAAGATTCTCGATCTTCTCCCACAGTTGATGCAGAACTGACTGAAGTTTGATGAAATTTCAGCCTAAGGTGACACCATCATTGACAGAATATAAACTCATAAATGTTAGGATAATTTTCCAGGCGGGATGTATTTCTGCTCTTTATATTAGTTGAGTAGCCTCACGTTGTTGTCAGCCTTGTGCCCAAACTGCGTGACACCTCCCGCGAAAAAAATATGTAGCTGAAAAAACTGAGGAATTTCCTGAGCTGCAGCAGCTCTTTGCCATCCCTTTAAATCATTATCATTGCTTATACATTTAAAACCAATTTGAAAATTAAGCAAAGCAAGTTAATACTAATCAAAGGACCAAGACCCCTTTTTCTTGAGAGATATTTTTTTTTGTTCAGATCCCTTTGGGAAAGGTTTTCTTTATAATTAACAAAACCACTTACCACATGTTTATGTGTTTTTCTTCTGAGTGGTTTCTGGGTTTCGAAGGTGTTTTTTTTTATAACACCATATTATGTATTTTATGACCATTTTGAAAATAAGTGCAGTCATGTCTTTATTGTGTTTTAATTTGATCTAATTGGCTCCAGTCATCTTAATGACCTGCTATATTCACCATGAACACTCACACACATTGCATGTGCTGTAAATGTCTTGGAAAGGAAATATTAATGATTACTTCTTTAGTCCTAAAACCTGCTTAGATTTTAGAGAGGGTTTTATGGTATAGTGTAAAGCTGTATGGCTTGCCTCTCCCTTCTGTATACCCCCAAACCTCACAGTCATATGACAAGGGAGAAGTTAGGACTCTTGGGGATGATGGGGAATGCATTTGTCAACTTCATCTAAATAAGTTCAAGCATCTCCTTCTCCTCCAGGTCTGTGCAGGGTCTGTCATCAGTTTGGGAAGAAAAGGGACAAGTGCTGTACCTACCAGAGGTTATGAATCAGCAAGAATCTTCCATCACAAGAGTGTATGGTCTTTGTCCTTGGATTTGAGCCTAGCTCCTAGACAGTTTTTTAATGGAGAGATTCTTTAAAATTTAATTTGTGAATGGACCCGAGCGTGTGTTTGTCAGTGCAGTGTCGTGCTGTGGTAAACTCATGGCATGCTCTGCTGGAAGCTGTCATTTCACATCTAATTGTTCGCTTACAAATGTATGTGTTGTGGCTAAAGGAAATGTTTTACTATCGATCCTCACTGCTAAATCTAAATCCTCCTCTTCTGGGCATTACTTGTTACAGTCTGGTCACTGAACACTGAACTCCAGGACAGAAGTGGGCACGGAGAAATTTTAGAGGAGCCCCGAGCGATTTGCTCGGTAATTGGGTCCACCATTGGCACATAACGTGTGTGTTAATGCACTGTAATTGCAGGCGGTAGAAACCTGATGCCATGAATTTCCCTCCCTGGCCTTATTTCTGTACTTCTGGGCAGCCACAGTTTTTGCAAAGGTCTAATTCTTGGTGTTACTGGAAGCAGCCACAGAACTGAGTTTGCAGGGTGGTGTTTTGGGGACAGCAGCCCGCACTGTTTATCACAGTTCCTTGGCATCAGCATCCAGCACCGCCTGGAAATCCCCTTGATGGAATAGAGAGTAAGTTACAAGGCGTAAACACTTTCCTAATGCTTAATTTATGTGTAAGGTACTATTTAAAATGTCTCCTAATTTGGTGCAAAATAATTTGTGCTGGAGTATGCCTTTCCACACTGGTGGCGTAGAGTCATTCCTCAGGTATGTTGGCACTGGAACAGGGCGTTGTGCCCCTGAAGGCTAATATATTTTATTTCCTCCATACTTGGATATAGTTGGTCCTTTTTTCTCAAATAATAATAAAAAGAAGAGAAAGTCTAATGTGTGGCAGAAAAATAAACAAAATTGTCATCACTACAGTAGGCTGACGAGGAGAAGGGGTTAGAATGGGTTATAACAGAGATATTTATGCTTCTTTAAGTGCAGTGCTTGCTGCTCCCACTCTAATATGTTCCCTCAGTAGCCAAAGCCAATGCTCAGTACTTGAAAATTAATCTTTGATGCATGAGATTTTTGTCGGCCTGAATTTTGCTTGTCTCATTTTAAATGGTGATAGAAATTGCTTACTGTAGTAAAACACAACATTAACCTCATAGTGTGTTGGCACTTCGTGATTTATGCTGGTTTAGTCTCTGAAAAATATGCAGCCTGTCTCCCAAACCTGGATTTAGCTTATAAAATGTGTTGGCACAGGCTTGGGGCTTGAATTAGAATACTAACTGCTGATCCTCCATCTCCCTAGGGTAGCAAAAAGGTTTAAAATTGGAGCCCCTCAGAGGTCATTACCTTCATATAATTTCTTCAGATTAATAATAATTATATGATTGTAGCTGGAATGTTTTAAAAACACTAGAGCCTAATTTTCTTTCCTGCAAGGAAAGAATAGGATTCCTTTTTGTGCTGAATCTGCACATTACGCAGCCGAAAAACGATGAATTATTTGCAAATGGAAGTAATCAGATCATAAGTAATAAATAAGGATTTTCTTTCTACTATTTTGAAATAAAGCAGAAGGAATAACATGAACCTGGAAGGTGCTGTGATTTTAAACCTCAGCCTTGCTGTTGAGGTTTAAAGCTACTAATTTGGTTTTGGTTTTCTTTCTGATTGTATTTTGAAGGAATAATACAGACGAAAAGCAGGACTGTTTTGCAAGGAATTCTTTATCTGTAATGTAATTGCTTTAGACCAGGCTTAAGTGGATAGGATGAGAAGGTTATGCAAAAATGGTTTAAAAAAGAACTTTGTTTCACCCAGTAGAAGAATCTTGAGGCTGTTCCACATAACAATGTTTTGATCTATGTTTTTGTTTTTTTTTTTTTTCTTTTTAAAACGAAGGTCAAACATTTGAAACATTTCTCTTTAGGAAGAAAACAGCACGTGTGAGACTACAGGGTGTAAATAATGTTTTAATTGCTGTATGAAGGAATCTAAGTTAACCAGATAGTAAAATGAAATAAAATTGGTATAATTTTACGTGTTGAAGATGCTGTTTCACTACTGGTGAAAAGAGAACATCATCCAGGATATTTTGTCTTCAAGTACGGGGATCAAATTCATGTGGATTTTTGTTTTTGTTGTTGCTGTTCAGGACTAGAAATTATTTCTCCCTTCATTTTAGATTTGTGATAGAATTCCCTTTTTCTTAATACTGCTTTCACACAGACTTTTTTTTTTTTTTTTAAGTTTCATTTGTAACATGCAAGTTGAAGAACATACACTAGGGTTTGTTTTTTTTTTTCTTCTTTCTTATAATTCTCATTTTAATTTCTTCCCTTTTTGGTATTTGTGAGTTTTCAATGATGGTTATGAAGATTCTTGCATTGTCGTCAGTGATTTTGTACCTTTTTCAAATATAAAAAACGGCAAAGCAAGTGAGTGAGGGGACACATTTATATAACTGCATGTCCGTAGTTCCATGCAAGGCAGTCAGGGTTGCACATTATTTACACCATTGCATGGCTTGCAAGTGTTGTACTATTTATTCTCTTCTCAATACATGGCAATATCTTTTAGATTAATTAGCTGATAAGAAAAAAACAGATCCTGGATGTCAGTCATTTTTGGCCATTTATAGAATACTTCGAGAGGTTTTTAATGGTTGCAGCACAGGGTTCTCAGCTTGCTGGACTTGGACTGAAGTTTCACTGTTGGGAATACAGAGGAGCATTGAAATCCATCATCTGCAGGGCACAGCAGTCACTCTGATCCGGGCTTTAGACCTTTCTGGATGTCTTTGAATGCTAACAGAAAACCCAAACTGTGATTTAAAAGACCCAGCAGTACTCCAAGGGACGGATAATATTTCTAGGACCAGGCTGAGGAGGAAACTGTATTCATGAAAGATATAATACTCTCAGTGTAAACTTTTTATGGCTGTTTCTGCCCATACATTGGTTTGTAGGTGAGTATAATTCGTATAATATAATCTGTGCAGTAAGAAGCTAGAAGAAATTATTAATTAAACAACTGTCACCGACTTTGAATTACATCTTCTTACATACTCTTGCTTAGCTATTTGTCATGATACAGATCTCTCTTTTGGCTTCTTGGGAAAGTGAGTTACACTGAATTCCCTTTAACACAGTGGTCTGAATTCTTGTATTTCCTAGTGCTATATCAGAGAGATGGACAGAGAAACGTCTGACCATCTTAATGTTTCAACATGACAAAAAGAATGTATTGGAGCATAGCTGCACTCTTCTAAGCATGCTTCCTATTTAGTTTTTCAATAAAAATAGCTGGTAGCTCTCCAAGGCTTATAAATAAATAAATACATAAATGTGAAATGCTTCGCAACACTAAAAATAACCCCTTTGATATCTGGTTATATGTATGTCTATCTGGATCACATTTATTTTTTTGCAACTTTCTCACTAACTTTCAGTATAATTTTATACAGTGTTTGCATTAGAATTAAAACATCTGGGTTGGTTTTGAGAAAGTAAGAGTACAATAAGAATATTGTTTAAATATCTCATAGTCTTCGTGGGCTGTAAACAGCAGGTCATCAAGACAGGACTGTAAACTGTTTAAAGTACCAGGAACACAACAATTTCTGTTGAAGCTTTTTGTTTTAACAGCTGCATTATACAATTTTAATCCTCCAGTAGAACTGGGGAAGCTCCGCACGCATTTATACGTGACACAGAGAGGGGAAAAAAAACCCCTTAACTCTTTGAGAGGTGTCATGGACAGCAAAATAATATCATATAATACACTCTGAAAGCCTGCAGTTTTGAAAATCACAATTCACTCAAGTAAAAGATTGCATTTATGTCGAGTGTAATCCTGTCAGAGGTGTAATCTTGTTTAAAACAACTTTTTTTTTTTTTTTTTTTTTTTCCCCCCCCACAAAATGAAGCAGAAATGGTCCCGGGGAAGACTGTTCATTTAAAATTAATTTGTTGCAATACAGCCATATTCACGAGAAGCTGAAAGTGAAGTTAATGCAAAATTGACTGGGAAGCCATGGATATTGTTGGATTTCTTTCACTTTAGAGAGTTGTGCAAAACAAATATGGAAAACAAGTCACTGTAAATCACAATCTTACACTTGGCAAAGAAAGACCATTTCTGAAAGTGAGTTTTGCCTTTGAACGTTTGGCCCCAGCTGAAGGATAAAACCGCCTCCGCATCTGCCAGATCCCTGCTTCGTGCATGTTTTGTACAGGACATAAAAACTCCCCTCTTGTTGTGATTTATTGCTGAAGAATATTTATTACCTGTCTTGCTCAGGGACTACCACTGTGTTAGCTTGGGAATAATTAGGGTAGAAGTAAAGAAAATTTGTACTGTACAGGTTTCCCACCACGGGGAATTCAAAGGCATCAGAGAAAAGGCAGAAGATCCATGTTGGAGGTCTGAGCCTTACAGATACATGGATGTCCTTTTGCACCTACAGATCCACGAGTCCTCTTTCTGTATGGGACTTTAATTTTTCAGTTGGGGTATCTGGGGTTCTCTATGTTCCCCAGATACTTTTTGTCCAGTTAATGTAACTTGTAACACTTTAAGATCTCTAAAACCAAAGTAAGATTTCCTTTCTTTTTTCCCCCCCTCCTGTCTTTTTGTTGTTGATTTTAGACAATGCTTTATCTAGCTTTCCTACCAGCTGGTTGTATCAAAAAGAGCAGTTAGTTCATGGGTCAGAGAATCCCTTGTGATCATACACAGAGGGTGAGGCTGAAAATGAGAGAGGACTTCTTTGGTCTTTTTTTTAAGTAACGATATTTTAGAGGCCCGATGACCATGAATCAGAAATCAGGGCAGCACGAATGAGTAAATCCCCTGTGTGGCAGACACAGCGTTTCTGAAAGGAAATCCTCTAAGGTGGAAAAAGCCCTCACCTCATATACCAAAGAGCAGAGGGGGGACTCTGGGCTTTCTCACACATTGCGATGCTGCTTGGTGTGTTGTGTTTGACTGCGGCGTATGAAGAAACTGTAGCTTCAGAGCTCATTCCACTGCTCCTCCCAAACAGCTCAGAGCCGCCCTAATGCCTGCAGGGATGCAGAATTTAACTGCTTGTTTAAAAATAAAAAATACCCCCCCGCATGTGTAACTCACATTAGACACGTGGACTGGCATGGCAACAATGAGAAGGAGAAAGTTTCCAAATCTGACTTAGGCTGACTGTCTTTTAATAGGAAAGGAACATGACTTTTTCAGTTTTTGGAATATTCTGTGCTTTGAAAGTATTCTTTGAATTAATTCCAACTGTAGAAGTGACTTTTGTATCGAAGTGATACCCAGTGAGGACAAACTGAGGGTATCAGAGCACTTCGAGTAATCCATTGAACTGGCATAATTTGGTAATAGTTTTCTGTCACTCCTGTTCAGTGTTGGATTTGAATCAGAAGCATATAAGCAATTGCTCTGCAACCCATTATCTAATCTGCTTCCTCGTAAGAATCCTGTTTTATTAAATAAATGGTGATTCATATTAGACACAGGTGTGGTAAGTCTCTGTCTTTTGTGTTTTTCAGCAGTCTGAGATCTTGATGTACCCCTGTAGAGGGCAAATGAATGGTTTCCTAATCTGCCCTGTTTTTTAGGGGGTGAATTCAGTGTCTTTAAACCTGGGAAAGCTTTGGGAAGGACTCGTTGCACTGAGCCCTACTCTGAAATAAATACTTCCAAGGTGGTCACCTCTTGGTAGTGCTCCTTTTAGCCTCATGTGCAAAACACGTTTGGTCCCCTACCATGATTCCCTTACTTTCCCACATTATCCAACCAGTCAAACATTTGTCCCAGCCTATAGCAGAGGAATTCAATGTGTTTCTTCAAAAGAAGGCCTTGCATTTAGCTATTGCCTTCAGGCTCTCATTAATACAAACCAGTGATAATGCTCGTTTGAATTATTGTGTGTTTTATTGAAGAAATTGTAACGGGGATGTGCTGTTGATGTCTGGAAAACAATGTATTCACCTACCAGTGTTTTAAATCATAAAAATACCTCTGTTGGCTTACAGTAGCTGGATGTTCAGCAGCAGGAGCTGTGATTTGGCTCCAAGCCCAGCATCCATTATGTGTTGCACCTTTAGCCTCCAAATTGGTAAAATGGCAGGCATACAATTAACAGTGTACAATTAACTACAGTTTCTTCTTTCAATGCTGCTCCTGGCAAGTATATCATCCTTCTCCTACCTCTGCATTTTTCTGCTTCTTCAAACTTTCCTTCCTCTTTCCAGCACTTTCTTGTGCCGTCACTTCAAGAGGTGATGTCTCGGTATTGTTATTGTGTGTTTTCATGGATATTTTATTTTTCATCTGTCATGAACCTTATTTTAATATATGCATTAAAAAGATAATTGGCATTTCTTGTCTTCCTACACAAAGTGTACTATGTGCCATACTCTCTTCCATATGTTCAGGGAATTCCCCTTCATTTTTACCAATCACAGCTCTTGAAACATGGCTTGTGTATCGATAATCAAACCATACCCATTTTAAAATGCATTTCTTCTGCTTCCATCCTATCAGATATTGAGAAATGGTTGACTGCAATTTCTCAGGGTTGCAAGAACTAGTCTAAGCTTGCCTTGTGATCAAATAAAGTCTTAAGACATAATTCTTTATAACAGGCCAGACTGTGATTAAATACATGGAGTTTTAACTTGTGAATACTTGACCAAATAAATGCCATAATCAACTGGAATAGATGGCATGTGATGATTTGCTGGGTGTGAAAATCCTCCTTTATTAAGGATTTTTTACTTTCATGACCTGAGTTTCACTTGCAATCAGCCTCACAATATACATAGTACCTTTAAAATTATCAGTTGTTTGGGTTTTTTTAAAGAAATTGTGGCTGTCCAGAGGGTTGTGTTTTGGGTCTTCATTGGGAATTATGTGTTCCACTGGTGGGCTGAGCACATATTTCTTTATCTTGCCCACTGTAACATCACTCATGACTAGGTCCTATTAAAAGTGTCTTGAGACTTTGCTAAAAATCTTGCTTTTCTCCCTTTTTAAAGGATCATTGTTTTTGAAAGCTGGAGAGACTTCTTTGTTTCTTAGCTTCTGGTCTCAAGCAGAATGCTTTTTTTTTTAGCTTTAAAATGTGAAGTTTCCGTGTAACCGCGGATTGTGAGATCCCTTCTTTTGTACATTTATGTTTGAAGGTATTCATTTGAGGGTAATTCCGAGTAAAAGGAAAGTCTCTTGTGGCACAGTGGATGTCTGCAGGTGTTCTAATCTCCTGCTATATCACTGTCTGGGAGATTTCACCTTCATGTTTAGGGAGTTCATTCGGGCTAATCAGGATTGGCAACTCTGTGCAAATGAGATTGTAAATGAAGCTTGAAAGTGGAATTTATTTTAAAGAAAATGTTTGGATTAAAGAGGCTATGCTATATTTATCTTTCTAATTTCCTCTTCCAGCTGAACGCCCTTAACATTGTCATGTTTTTTTTATATTAAAATTTTTGGAAATCAAAGAAATTAAGGGAGATCATTAAAATAAACCTCTGATTTTTACCTGAGTATCAGTCATACTTAATGCATTCAGAACATAATTGTAGTGTATGGAGAATTCAGTCCTAACAAACAAGCTGAGAAATAAATGAGTAAATTGGTTTTCCTTCTTCATTTTGAAGTGTTTTCTTGAGAACAATGTTCTGCAGGGAAGAAGGTTAAATTATGGCTCCCATTTAGGTAGCTCTGTGTTTTAGGAGCAGCGAGAGATGTTATTAAATGCCATTTCTCCCTGAAGTCCTTCCTAAACTCAGTGGAGTTGGTTTGAAAACTGATAGCGCTTTGCCCTTCATGAGCAGCTCGCTTATCTTTATGTTCCTGGAGACTTGTGGAATTTATTAAATCCTTTAAGGAATAAAAATGGCATATACTTTATAAGCATAGATTTTTATCTATTTCCTTTTACTTTATTGACGTTCCGTGCGCATGCAAGGTCAGTGATGTCTCTGGTGCTGCCCGTGCTGGCGGAGCTGTGCTGTTCTCACAGGCACTCCCGGTTCTCTTCCTTCAAGTTCCTACTTGACTAACGAAACGTTTGCGTTGCTCTTTTGCCCAGTTCCTAACAATTCCCTGAGGAGCTGTTTTCACTTTCTGTAGAGCATTTACATTTTATCTTTGTAAGAGAGGAGTTTTGGCATCTATTCTTTTCTCTACCCTAATGGGATTATTTTGGAGTTAACTACACAACCATTCCCACATTCCTGCATACGTACAAACTTTCAAAATACATGGAACAATGACCATTACATATCAGAAGATTAACTAGACTGAAGAACAATAAAACTTAGTGAAGCAGTAATCTTCAAGTGATGTGGAATGATTTTTGAAGCTTATGTCAGTTTTGTGAGAGCTTTAATTTTACATTCCTATACGTTTCAGATTACTTGACAATAGAAGCTAATAGTAGGGTGTACTTTTTCTACTTAGAGAAAGGAATGGAACAATTGAAAAAAAAAATAAAAGCAGTTTCTTGCTTGAGAGAAGGAGTGGTGCTTGTTGTTTGAGACTTCTATGACAGAAAAAGTTCAGTTTGCCCTCTGTTGAAGTTGTCATTTCAGCAACCTGAACAAAGTGGTGGCAGAGAATTTTTGCTTGTAAAGCCTTTTGGGGAGCTTAATGTAGTTTGCAAGTTTTCCTGTGACATTTAACAACAATTGGTTAGGTTGTGGCAGTGTCACAATCCGTATTTATGCATCAGAGATTGGTTTTCTTACCTTGGCTTGTGCCCTCCCTGTTAAGATGGCTGCTGTAGGGTTAAATGTGCTGTCTGTGTAAATCTGTTTCCATACTGTGGGTAGCACTGAGTCTGTATGTTCGTGTAGCATACGGTCGTGTTCTTCAGACGGGGGGGATCTAAAGAGAAGGAATTTTTCAAGTACGTAAATGAGCACAGATCTTTCTGGAGGACAGTAATTTCCTGAGAGTCATATAATTACCATTTTTTTTCCTTCTCATTGTTTCCTGGGCTTTCCCAGGTGTGGTTAGTGCATGTATGTAATTCCAAAACAATGGGAGGAATAACATTCTGGGATATCCTTTTGAACAAAAGAAACGCAAAGCTGGAATGCTGAAATTAAGCCTGGAATAGCTGGGAAGAAAGATGGTTTGTTAAGAGATGTATAATTTTGAAGATATTAATTCTTTGCAGCCTGAGCTGTCAGGTTTCAGACTGCTTCCTGCAGTAGAATATCAGAAGTTACCAATTCAGATTGTCAACACAGAGTAAACAGTCAAAATAAATTAAAATTGCCCTCTGTGAATCATTGTCCCGAGGAATTTGAAAGGAAGTGGTGTTATTGAGATATGTTATTTTCTCAGCAGGGAAAGCAAATGTGCCTTCCTAAGACTTATCTGTCACTTCCTAAATACCGTATTCAAAACCATGCATATATTTTCATTTGTTTGTGATAGGCATAGAAGTGGGAAGTTCCCATTCATCCCTACTGCTCTCAACATAATATCTAACAAGGTTGACAGGTCTTGTAATTTGTTTGCTGCTTCTATTCTTTCATTTCTTTTTCTTCAGTTCACAAAGGAGCTGTATTCCAACTCCTGTCACTTTTTGTGTGCTAAACTCACTTCAAGTGAACCTACATTTAAATCTCAAATCGTCTGCTCTGAATTAAAAGGTGACTGCACTTACATGAAT
This sequence comes from Dasyornis broadbenti, assembly GCA_013397935.1. NCBI lineage: Eukaryota > Metazoa > Chordata > Aves > Passeriformes > Dasyornithidae > Dasyornis > Dasyornis broadbenti. The sequence goes on along the minus strand of VZRN01006642.1, from coordinate 2,091,205 downwards.
AGATTTTGAGTATGAAAATAATAAGCTTCAGTAGCTTAAAATTTCATTGCCTAAATCTGTTAATACGGGCTAATTCTAAGCACTCCAGTGCCGATTTAGGATCTTACTAGGAGCCTTTTCAGAGAGATTGCAGAATGAGTACATGGGTACTAGGCACATGGGAAAGTCTGGCCATTAAATAATTCTTTAGATTTAAAAAAAA
>VZRN01006642.1:1932254-2090994 GCA_013397935.1 Dasyornis broadbenti | reverse complement strand
AAAAAGGCTCTGGGTAGCTTGTATACTCTTGGTTAAAAAGTGCCTGAGGTTGAAAATTCATTCCAGCACTCTATGAGCGCTAAGAGCATCCGAATGCCTTAAAAAAAGGTTGCAGCTACTTTATGGGGCGCTTTGCTTGATGGAAGATGCTGCTGTCAAACCTCCAAGTATGCATTTGCATGGCCTGGGAGTGTCACCCTGGCTGTACAAACTTGAATTAAGGGCCTAAAGTATTCTGTTATGGGGGGTAGGGAGCAGAGGAGAAGAGGAATTTAGAACTTTGACCAAATATAGAATTTAGGCCAAAAAGTTGCCTCCTAGCTCCCTGCCATTTTTCTTGTGGAAATTCAGTGAGATGTAAAAGGAAGAAGAATAACCGGGTGATGAGTTGCTGCATGAAAATTTCAAGGAGGAGTTTCTGTTTTGTGGCTCTGTGTCAAGAGCTTTCTTACTATGTGACTGCTTGATGAAATGAGTGGAGAAGTGGTTGAAAATGCGGGTATATTGAAGATTACTACAGTAAACTGTCATTGAGTGACCAAGATCGTTTATCCTGTGTGACTGCTCTGAGCACCAACGCCTGTCAGGCTCTGGGCACCTCCAGAGCTCTGCTAAAACTCCCAACTTGCTTTACAGGTTTCTTGGCACCTTTCAGCAGTGGATGGAGGAAGAATTCACCAGACTTGTTGGAACAGAGTGGTCTATGAGTGCATGGAAAAAATTCTTCCAGCCATACCATGACTGGAGATAGGGTGTGTCCCATGCAGCTTGGGATGGGAAAGATTGTTTCCTGGAGGCAATCATCGTCCTCCCGCGGCTGCCTCTCCCCAGACTGAGCTCAGAGGCTGTGTAGGAGGAGACCCATTCATCACGGCCCAGGTCTGCTGTCAGAGCCCGCTCCTGTTTGTGACTGTGGGGCTCTGCCATGGAGCTGTGCTCCCTTAATCCCTTTACACTCCGCCTGCGGAACGCAGCCTCTGTGCTTTGCATCATGGTGCCCTGCTTGGTCTTGCAAGCAGAGGAGCAAGGCAGTCTTCCATCTTCCTTGTGCCTTATTTCCATGGCAATAAGTGAACAAATTCAGCATTTTAAAGATTGGAAAGGATTTAGATCTAGCTATGCATTCATTCTGGATTTTCTTATTTGTGATTCCTCAAGGCACAAGATTGGAAAAAATAAATCAGAAGGTACATATTTCCCTATCAGGTCGCTAGTAATGAAATATCTAACTTAATATTTTTATTGTTAGTAGATTGGACTTCCAGACATTTGTCTTAATGCTTGATTCCATGTTTGATAACTGGTGGGGGGAAAAAAAAATGGAGGGGGGCTGTTTCATGGTCCTGTGCAGGGCCAGGAGTTGCAGGGCCAGGAGTTGGACTCAATGATACTTCTGGGACCTTCCAGCTCAGCACATCTGTCATTCTGTGATCATTTATTCAGTATTTGGGGGAAGTTAGTCCGGATTTAAGGTGTCTGTTCCAGTGTGCTCCACCTCTGAGCTGCGAGATTTGCTTCTGACCAAGGGCTTTGTGCAGCATGGAGGATCGTGGTACCCGAGATAACAAGGCAGACCACGTTATAGCATTTCCCTCCCTTTTCCTTTCATGCTTTCACAGAGCAGAGGAATGTTTTCCCTTGTGTTTCTTGAAGAAACCAGTGAGTAACTTCGGGAAAATAAAAGTATTTTCTGGGAAGACATAGGGCTTAAACCTAATACTGAAGCAGCAGGTGAAAAATCATAGCGAAGCTGGTTTTAATGTGGGAAGTGGAGAATGCATAATTGAAACAGTATGCTGATGAAAAGGCATTATGTGAAGCTGTCAGAAGTCATTATAATACACTAATTAACACTCTTTGCACCTTAGTTTATGCTGTTGTGTGCTAATATTTCTTCCTCTTTTGCCTATTATATTCCTTAACCTTTTTTTGCAAGTATTTGGAGGCAGGCAGTGGTATTTCCCATATTCTGCTCTTTTAAATGCTTTGTTAGAAAAACCTGTCACCTGTATAATATGGATTTTCCTCTTGATAGCAATTTAGTGTGTGTGCTTGGGCTTTTGTTTTCCTAATGCTTAAAACAGATTATAGCACAGATTGCATTTCTTCCTAAGCAGATAATGTCAGATTGTAAAGGGAAAACTTTATTCTGTGCATGCAACTGATACTTCCCCTTGCTTGGGGCTTATCTCCTTTATGTCATGAACCTTTTCTGGAGAAAGCCTCCTGAACATAACGAATTGCAACAGCCCAATAGATCTTCATAACTCACAGGACTTCTGGAAATGCTTCAGTGTGAAATCCCACTGCTTAAAACGCCATCACAGGGTTTATACACTACCTGAGGAAATAACAGCTTAGGCGATGGGTAGGGCAGGAATTGGTTCCGTGAATGAATTTTGCCCAGTGCACTAAATTTAGCTAATAATGCTTTAGAGTGATTACCATGATCTTTACATACTTATGAGTTTTGCCATGGCTGCTCTGCTATTCTCCCTAGCACATCCACGTACCGTCAAATTTAATGCCTACTGCAGATTTTCAGTGCCTTTCTAGGCTCCAAAATACAAAAGGCAGGGCATAATCTGATGCCCAGCCTTTCCTAACATGCCCACACTTTGCGAGGCTCTGTGGATGAGCCCTCCATCCCTTGATGTGCCAGCCGATTTCAAGCACTGACAGGGCTTCCTGCTGCTCAGATATGCTTATCCATCTGCATAAACCTTTACCTCAGTAAATATTTTCTCAATGGAAGAATCAAAAATTAAAGATGTAAATGGGGAAAGTACCATGTGTTGAAGTAAATCTGGGATGAGAACAAACAGAGTGAAATCAGACTCCTGTTTCTCTCCCTGGTGATGGATTTGAGATGGGAGCAATTCTTTCAGTCCTGAAGTATTTAGAGCAATTCTGATTTTTTATCGAGGCCAAACACAGAAAACTTTAGTACAGCAGGGGGAAAAGCTCTCAACAGAAGATTCTGTTTATGGAAACCGTTGTGCAATCCGTGACTGTCAGGGCTTTTCTTGCTCCAGTGTGCATGCCCACATACACATCCCTGCTGAAAAATGCCATTTACAGTTAATGCCTTAGGCACATCCCCAGTGTAGTTAACATGTATAATTTCTAACACAATATTATGTGGTAACTGTTGGCAAACTGTTCACTCCATGATGGAAGTCAGCTTAGATTAATCAGTTCTTGATGTTAGGAAATGGCAGCTCTGAGAGGTACAAGCTGTCCCTTGTGCTTCTGAGGCAAGTTACTGTCACGTCTGGGCTAGTTCCTCCTGTAAGTCACTGCGTGGAATGATCTGGGAACGCACGAGCCTGTCAGAGGATGCTGCTGGGGCAGGGTGTGGATACCAGGCGGAGAACAAGGTCTGGGCTGTGAAGGGGTAGCCCAGGGGAAGAGGGTCACTTCCACTTGGGGGTACTGCTGGGAGGGTGGTTTTCCCTCCGGCTGTGGTTGCCATGATCCATTCCTGAACTTTGACACTGATTGTGAAACTGTTTTTCCTCCTCCTTAGGCTCTTTGCGTAATCCTGTGAGAAATCGCTAGATATGCATCAGTCCTAGCCATGCTTCAGGACTTCATGATTTCCCAGGATCCTGGGGATAAGGTGGGACCTTGAGGCTGGGATCCTGCTCTTCACTGAGTTTAGCAAAATATGTTTTACAGAGATGAAATTTTGCAAAAGCACAAAGGTTTTTGGCTGTTTGTGAACAGCCACCCTGAAACCCAGGCCTTTTGCTCCATGTGGAAATATATAAAGAACACTTTTGGAAGAGCCTTTTGGTTTGTTCTCTAAGGTTCTGTCTTCATAATAGCTCTTCCCTAGATTTGCTCTCTGTTTACAGGTCTGCTTGAGTGGTAAAAAGTGGCGCAAAAAATTACTTAGATCCTCATTTTCTCTTTTAATTCGAGCAGAACGGTTTCTGTAGTGAGACAGTGCCGCAGTTTTAATTTTGAAGGTCTTTGGTGCCTTGAATAACACATACAATGTGAATTATAGCTGTAAATTATAACTGTGTTGGAATCATCTTTCTTTTAAAGCAAATCTGTTTGATTTGCTCAAGTTTCTTTTTAATACCAGATTGCTTTCTGTGTCTGCCATTTTAGATCGATTGGTTTGCTTTTCTGCTGTCAAGGCTTGCTGCTCCGCTGCTATTATTGGCAGCTCTGGAACACTTTTAATGTCCACTCAGTAAATTGAACATTCATCGAGGGTTGTTTTCCACAGCAGCTAATACAGTGCGCCATCTCAGTTATTTCCTACTTTAAGGTGTATTTGAGTCAGAAAATAATGGGATTTACCTGGGCAAACCTGATTTTTTTTCCCCTTTGCTTAGTAAATGTACTGTACCTACAAAACTTAGGATATGTTCAAGTAAGGAACCGAAATAAAGGACATAAATATTGAATCTCTGAGATGAAGCTTGTAGGTATGTAGTCTACTGCCTGGTGTAATAAGCTAACTTTTCAAATGTGCTGTAAGTACAAGAATTGTTTTTTTTTTCCTGGCCAGACTGTGCTCTCCACTTGTAAAAGATGATTTATTCCTTCCTTTTTTTCTTGATTTGGTAGAAAAGAAACTACTTAACGCTAACACTAGAAGATTTGCACTTATATGACAAGAGGGGAATGGCTTTAAACTGACAGAGGGCAGGATTAGCTTGGATTTTAGGGAGAAAGTCTTCCCTTTGAGGGTGATTGAACAGGTTGCCCAGAGAAGTTGTGGACTCCCCATTCCAGGAAGTGTTGAAGGCCAGGTTGGATGGAGCTCTGAGCAACCTGGTCTGGTGGAAGGTGTCCCTGCCCATGGCAGGGGGTTGGAATGAGATGATCTGTGAGGTGCCTTGCAACCCAAACCATTCTGTGATTCTGAGAAATCTATCAGGCAGTCAACGAGAGTTTTCTAAATCTCACTCTATTACTTTCAGTAGCACTGTCAGATATTTATAGTAAAAGCAATTATGTTTGGTGGGGGTGGTGGTGATGGGGACAGACAGGATGGAAAGCGGTTATAAAATGCCATTTCTCGCAAATGGTAGATGTCAAACAAAATGTAAAATCTAAAGGTGCCGTATACGCTCTCTTCTCAGAACCTTTGTTTGGAAGACATGAGTTTTACTGACAGCTTATGACAGGAAGCTTACATTTTCCAGGGTGGGCTGAAACGTGTCTGAAACCGATGGCAGTCAGTCTCAGCCATTCACTTCTCTGGTTTTCACATTTTGATGCAGCTAGAATGAAATGAAAAAAGCTCTAAAGAAGCACAAACGAAGTAATTGGAACCTAATCACGCTTAATTATTAGGCATGTGTTTAATTTTAGGCATATAAATAGGCCTGCTGAAGGGAAAAGGACATACTCTTTTCATTGCCTAATAAGTCTTTTGTTGTATGTACACTCTTCAAGTAGTTGGATGTTTTTGGTACTTTAACAGAAGGATCCTTATAGTCATCCAGTTACACAGGATTTTTTATTAAATAGGCTTTGACTTTTTCCCTTGGAATAAATAACCTGACAATAGGATTAGCAAAATTGATACTGTGGCCATGTTTCATTGCCTTAGTTAAGGTTTATACCCAGTTATACAACCACTTGTTTTCCCCTTTTTATTTCCATTCATCTTTTTCACCCGTTTTGTTTTTTTTTTTTCCGCACTGTGAAAGGGAGCACGTGTTCCTCACTGTTTGCATTAATGAGCCTTGGATGGCATTGCTAAATGTAGCAGGTGGGGGCAACTTATCCTTGATTTCTTTTAATGATCACACACAGCATTACTAATTTGTTATTTAGAGATGACCAGTTGATATACTTCTATATATTATCCAGACTGGATGCCCAGTTTTGCCCAAGGACAGTCATTTTTGTGGCACTAGAAGTCTGACCCAAATAGAGGAGATTCTCTTCCTGTGTCAAATGTTGGCACAGGTAGAACTTTTAGGTGAATGCATCTTCCTTCTTAGAGCGTCCACACCACAATTAGGTTACACAATTACATTAGTAAAAACATGTCTCTTCATACCATTATAGGAAAAATTACTTAAACAATAACAAATCGTATTTTTCACCAGAAAGGCTGAGAGTTTAAAACATCTTTCTATGTATCTGGCACTAATGGAATGGTATTTTACAGGGATGCTTTGTGTTTGCAGCATGTATTATTAGAGCAGAAGTGTGTTGCATTTGAGCTTAGACTTAGATCTGCTTTTTATCTCCAGAGATACATAGCATAAGTTTTCACTTCTGAAAGTTCATCTGTGCCAACATTCTCATTTTTAACTCATTAGGAGCCTCTAGAGCAGCGAGGCTGAGGTATGCTTTGTGGTCCTGAATTTATGTATCTCTTGGGTAACAGTAGAGCCTTGAAAACTCCAGAGAACTGAGTTTCAAAGAACATGGCGAGCCAAAAGGTTGACTAAAATCATGTGTCCCTGCACCTAACCCCATCACCCCAGTCGTTTTCAATTGTTCGTAGTCATATGCTTTTCAGTCTTGTTCAATAACAGGTTTGCAGACCTTTGACATCTCTATTTAAAAATGAACTGACAGCTTTCCAACAACAGCTGGTAAAAGGCACTTTTAACTGTTCATTATGAAATGGATTTAAATAAAGCACGTAGTTTCATATTTCCTACTTTGTCTCGAAGTTCAAACTGATATTTACTGAATTTTTTGTTTCTGCTTGACACAGATTTAGCTTATATGTGATGTGTGCTTTTTACTTTACTAAAACATTTCCTTACGTGGGAAGTGTGAAACCAACAGCCTTGGCATGGTGTGTCAGCATTGTGAGTAGATTTTATAATTGGTTGAATTGCTTTTAAAATGTTACCTGCAATAATTTCCTCACATGCGGCATCTCCAATTTTTCTACACAGTTCAAAGAGACCACACAGTTGATTGCAATTTGTTTTTGCAATTTAATCATAGCAAATTGAAATCTAACTTGGGGCATCCCGTTGAAATACAGTAGCCGCTATTGGTAATGTTTCTCTCTAAATTACGTTCCAAATAGGTCGATTTCTCATTCATATTCCTGGTTAATCTGAGCAGCCAGGTAGAGAGGGAAAGTCAGGGCTTTTCCGGAGTCAGCTGGCAAAGGTTGTAACAAGCAAATGTTTTCTTAACATAAAAGCGAGTCCACACGCATACACATTCCTAAATGCAAATTTTAAAGCTAATTTCCATTTCAGTATTCCGATATTTCCTTAGACTGATGGCTGGAATTTTCTTAATATTATGAAGTACTGTGGCTGTGTGTTTATGAAAAATCTGAGGGCTTAAATTTTCGGTGATGCCAGTAATCATCATCTAAGCCAAAAGCATTCGTCTCCCTGCTCTGATCTTCAACCACTGCCATCATGCTATTGAAAGCTCCCCAAATATGTCAATTTGCTTTCAGACTTTGATCCCTGACTCTTCTCTTGAGTTCCCCCAGGGCAACATTCCACTTCCCTGACCATCTTGTATGTAAATTGTCTTCAAATGAGTGAATTAATCAACATTGCAGAACCTTAATTGAAAATACAACTGATGATGCATGTCAGTTCATTCAAGTTAGAAATATATTTTAATTTTCATGTTCCCCAGAGCAATTAGCATTTCCTACTTTAACTTTTCAACCCTTCAAAATTACATAGGTATTTTAACCTGAAAAATGCCGAAATTAGCATTGTCAAATGCCAACTTTTAACTTCCCTTCTGTTAAACGCCGTGAAAACATCTTAAAAAAAATTTCATCAAAGAATTTCAAAGACAGACAAGGAAGATGTTCCTACCAGGAGATAAATAATGGCAGTAGCTGTGCAAAGGTGGCTATCACAGACAAAAAATTTAGGTTGAGTTTTGACTTTTTTTTCCTCTACCATTGCACCTCCAGTTTGTTGCTAATAGAGTTGTTATTGTTGCCCTCAAGTAATGCATTCCCTGCCTTTTTCAGGATATTAAATGAATAAAGTGGTTCATGTGATTCAAACAGCTGTACTAGGAAGGAGGTGGGGGTTTTTTAAACTATTCTTATTTTTAAATTGAAGAGCTTATTAAAAAAGAAGCACTTCAGTAAGTTAAATTACTTAATGCTGCACATCCTTGGAACCCTAATCACTTCCAGATGGAGCAATTCATACTTCTAAGAGAGCACTAATTTTAAAGTGAATCGGGGGTTTGGGTATCTGCATCTTAGAGCACCCTTGTACATAGCAGAGCCAAAGCCCTTAGAAAATTAAGCAATCTAGTTTTGAAAATAAGTACTTTATTTTTAAACTTTATTTAAGTAGTTCCCATTAAAACCAGATTTTCTTTCCTGCTGCTGTTCATGTGGTACTCATACGCATTCTTTTGAAACTGCAGTAAACAGAGGCAGGAGAGTAGGAAATGTAATTTGGTGAAATACCTCTGGAAAGGCAACCTCTGTGTAGATGAAAGTGAGATAACTTTATATGTGCCATTCAAGGTGCTTCATAGCAATTGCTGTCCTTGCTAGAAATCTTCTGTTTCTCCTTTCACATCTTGTTTTTAAATTGTATTTTCAAGTTATCTTTTACAGTTAATTGCTCTCAATAACTAGCCCATTTCTTTTTGTCTTGTGGGCTTGAGGAAATGAACACACCACTCGCTGTTGCAGCGTTCAGACATCCTCTCTAAAAAAATCAATGCAAAATCACCGTGTCCTGACTTGCTTCTTGGACTCTTGGGGCAGTTTCTTACAACAGCGACAATTTCTTAGTGATCTAAACATGATGTAGCGGAATCTTTTCCCCAGCATTGTTACACAGGCTCGTATTCCCTGGAAAAAAAGGGTTCAGTGTAGCGGCGTTTGTTGCTCAGAGCCATAACCATCCTGCGAGAGTGGGGAGAGAGTCTGTGTCTCTGCAGCTGAAAAGAAAACTTAGTAAGTATCAAGCAGATACAACTTCTGTAGACAATTCTATTTGAAGCTTTAGGTATTTCTAATTGGGAATGTCGTATTTTTTTCAGTGAACGTGATTTCAAAAGATGGACGCATTCATGGTCAGCCCCACTGCTCATTCCCGTTTCATTGCTTAGCAGATGAAAAGAAAGAATAGCACAACTTATCTAATACTTAAAATAAATCCAGAAAATGCTAAATCACATGTTCATTTTGCTGTAGAAATATATGTAAAAAATTTAATGTGGAGTTCTGTAAATTTTTTTTTTTTTTATGTTAGGGTCTGTGGAGGAAAGTCTGGGAAACATGGTAAATCAGGGAAAATTATAGACATAATTTTTCTCTTTGTGATCAGAAGAAAAAAAGGGGAAGCAGCAAGGGAGTTGCACTGTGATAAACCAGGTTGTAAGGACCAAGTGAATCATGCCACATTCACCGGCGTGTCGATACCGAGGTAACACCAAGTTTGTGTCATCATTTCTTACCTTGTGACTTTTTCTGTTGGTGTGGTTATTCCTTGGACAGCAGGTTCCAAATCACACCCCGTTGTCCCTAAAGGTGATGGGAAGGGCTGGCACTGGAACCTGCCCGGGACATCCCATCAGCTCAGTGTTTGAGGAGCTGTGTCATTGCTGCTGATAGCCAAGGGAAAAGCTGCAGCACGGAACATGTGGCTCTCAGCCCACGTGTGGTGCTTTTCAGTCCCTCTTTAACATGTACCATTGTCACTTTTCTCCTGGAGACGGAGGTTTTACTTAATAATGAGTTCTGTTAGAAAAGGAAAAAGGCGCATTTTATCGTGTTTTGCGCTTGTCAGAGGTGTTTCTATTTACTTTGAAGTCACTCAGTTGAATCCTGAAACAAGCCTGGATTCTTTCTGTGTTTTCTCCCTACCCACAGCCTCAGTAATTTATGTAGACATTTTATTGTTAAATATCAAGGTATTTTAATTATCTGTAAATTTACATTCCACATTTTACTGTCACAAATTGTCATAGAAAAGCTAACTCTCAAAATATGTCTTAGATCAAAATACGGCGAATACGTTTTAGGAACTTCAGTTGTTCCATGATTGTAGACATCACCCATTTTAATGATAATGTATTAGCAATTAATTTCTGAAAGCTACAGTTTATGTCATTACTATGTGTTTATGACAAACTCCAAGTACAGTTACTGGAATAGACATACGGAACATTTTTTTCTCATTTTGAATTTGTTAAATATTACTTGAGCAAAGCAGGAAAGATTTTTAAATAATTTTCATGCTATAATAATTGGGTGATAATAACTTTAATATTGAGAAGAGTAAAGGGAAAAAGCAATGTTATGAAATACCACCGTTACACAAATTGCCAGCTCATCATGAAAACACGTAAATGCGTTGTGTTAGTGTTTGACCCTCTCGGTTGCTGGAAATAGCCCTCATTTTTGGGTTGTTGTTGGAAGTTTTTTTCTACCAAAGGTTTTTATAAAAACCAGAAGTGTGTGCCTTGATATATATTTACCAAATATGTTTATAAAAGCTGACACTGTAAAATGATCCAAAGTAAAACCCCTTTTTTCCAGAGCAGGTCATACTCTTGGGACACTAGATTTTGTAATAGCTTGTGTTGGTTCAGTGTAGAATTTACAGACTTGAAAATTTGCTACTGCTCATTTTATGAAAGCTAGATTACAAATGAAAGACTATGTATTCATGTGATATGCAAAGCCTAGCCCTGCCTTGCCAGCTGGTCAGCTGCCAGGTATAAATTATGCTGTAGGTATTTTCATGTAGGATATGGATAACATACTGCAATTTCTGTGTTTAATTTATTAAAGTACAGTGAAAAGCAATATATAGTCAGCATTTGTGTCCTTTAACTGCACACTAGGCATATGCTTTTGTTCTAAATGTAATCAAAATTATGGTATCTCAGATACCACTTAGTGAAATCCATTGGCAAAGGCTACGGTTTTTATTGTGATGACTATATTTTTACATGTCTTTAAACTAAATGGTGTTGCTGTTACTGCTGATTTTGGAGGCGACGTTCTTTTGCTTGCAGCACGGCGCGCAGCTGCTTTGTGGAACAGGGAATGTGCGAAGGCTGGTGGTACTCCCACCTTTCAGGCCTCTACTAATAACAGGCAAATAAATCAAAATCATTGCTCTGATGCTCTTCCATATATTTCCAGCCCCTGCTCCAGGGGTGGCCATGGATAAGTTCTTAAGTAGTCCCATGGCTCCGTTTAAAGTTCCTTCGTGTATATTGGCAGCAGTTTCCCTGTGTTGAGAGGAACATCCCACAGGCACAGACTCTCTTGGAAGATCATTATAGCGTAGGATATGTGGGTTAGGATAGTTTAAAAAAATTCACATGCAAATTTTCCGTTTGGACTCAGTACAGGTACAGTGAGTAGCAAATTATTGCATGATGCCTTCTTCCTTCATAAAGCAGCTTAAAAGTTGATGCAAAGTTACCTTTGAAGCTTCAAACGCCAATTAAAGCAATAGCAACATAATCAGTCATTACAGCATACTGTATTTTAATGACCTGAAGAGCTTAAATCTTCTTTTTCATCTTTGACCACGTCTCCACGTATTTTATTTCCATCTGAGATGTCAGACATTCAAATGGTTTTCCAAAGTCGGGCATCTACTCTTGGGGGCCAGGATGTCTTTATTTTAGCTATTCCATAAGGAAGTTTGAGTTTTAGGGAAATATTTCTGCCATAAATATATATTTATACCAATAGTTATTAGTAACTGTTATTGTCTGATCTCTGCTGCATAAAGAAGCAGAGTCACTTCTTAAATTCCTTTAAAATTTGCTTAGCATTCCATCAATGAGGATATAAGCGCTGCCCGAAGAAAAAGGTTTATCTTATAGTTCTGACGCACAATAAACAACCCCAACTATCCTTTGTAGTCAGGGCAAAATTTGGGTTCTGAGCCAAAATCTGTGGGCTTCTCTAGCCTCTGTATAGTGAATTAAACCCCCAAATATGTTTTATAGCTATAACCTTGAGCAGTTGTTTTGGGATAGATACCAATAAATATAATGGGTCCATTGGGAAGAGACAGAGCATTTTCAGATTTATAAAGGGGAAAAAATCAATAGTCTCCCTGAGGCTGTATAAGTCATGAGTAGTACCAGTAGTTTTATGCAAAGTTGACAATATCATGAAATATAAACCCTTGGTTTGGAATTTTACCAGGAATTAAAGTGGCATTAAAAAGAAAAGTAAATGTTTTGGCATATGGATTAAGAAGGTAGTTTGTATTTCTTATCGTTTTGCACTGCAAATTCCTTTCAACTGGGCAATAAAAGACGGTTCAGAAAAGATTTATGAATAGTTTGGTTCTCAGTCCTCATGTCTCATCTGAGTTATATCTTTCACCACCCCCTATTAAATGCGTTTGTCTCTGAGGAATGCTCATTTTGTAAATGGCAGGTCACTGGGACTGCTCTTGAGCTGGCTGGATATCATGGAGTTAGGAATAGATGCTGATTTTGAAATGGTTGTACCTGCTATTCACTTACAGCACAGCAATAGCAAATTGAATGGCAAATCGTCACATCCAAGTACACAACAGTTTTGGGAAGCCATCTGGTTGCTGCCAAGTCTCCCCAACTGATTGTCCTCCTCTGCACATGCTGGTTTAGTTTTCAGGTTGTTGGTGGGTTTTGTCTGAGAAAAAAGGGGAAAAGAAAAAGAAAATGCACTCAAAGTTTAGAGATACATATCTGTATATATATAAACATCAACTGAAAGCAGTTCAATACCTGAGTAATACAAATTGCACTCTGGCATGACCTGATGTGTACGGATTGGAAATTGTACTTCTGCCTTTGAAGGATTACTTCCATAAGAGTGACCTGTATTTGTGAGTGAAACAAAGCGAAAATAATTCTGTTCTGAAAACATTGTGGTTCAGTGCTGTCTGTTCAAGTACAAGTCCAATTTGCAAACCATCTTGTTCTGTTGCTATCCCATCAGCGTTTTTAAAATTATCATTTTTCATTTTCCCATATACATTGCAATATGTCCAAAGAGTAACGTTGTCCATAAGTATTTCACTGCTAGTTGCTTTTAAAGGTCTGTTGGCAAGGAATTTGGGATGACTCCTCGTGGTACTGTCTCGTTGTGATTGTGGTGTGCTGTTTGAACACCAGGCAGATTGCATTGAGGAAGTTTCATATTTATTTTACCTCAGTATATTACAAATTTAGATACCACAGAAAAGATCACACAATAAGAATGTAGGGGATGTTAAACTGAGAAGTATTGAGATGTATTATATTTCTGCTGCTTCCCCCAAAAGAAAGCATTCTTGCTGCTGGAAAACTGAGAAGCTTAAGAGCATGTGAAAGATTTTTCCACTCTTTATCTGCAGTATAAAAGTCTTGAAGAGATACTTGTTTTACATATGGACTGGAAGAGAATCCTGCTTACTCCTGGAAGAGAATCCTGCTTACTCCTCATTAGTTATGCTAATAGAGGTAGAAATAAGAAGACCTGTGTAATCTACACTGGCATCTGTGGAGCAGCTCTCTGGTCGGGGTTCCAGGCTGTGTTGCTCAAGCAGGAGCCGCTGGCTCTGCCCGCGCAGGTCGATTCATGTGGCCCAACCTCCTCCCTCTGCCTCCTGCCCTGCAGCCTTTGAGGTGGGCAAGGAGGGCTGGCTGTTGGATGTGTTCTCCTCCGTGGTCCCTGACAGCTGTGTTGTGAACAGGGGGTCACCGTGGCTCTTCCCGTGTGAACCGTGTGTTACAGAAATATGGGAGCCTGTGCTTGGGTGCAATCCTAGGCAAGATGGGCTTTGCAGGGCTGGTTCCTTCCACCACCAGCCGTGATGCTCACCCTTCCTTCCTGCCTTTGCTTTGCAGAGGGGAGGGGACACGAGTTCTGCACTTCGCACCTCAGGGTTTGACCATGGCTGTGGTCCACAAGATTGAATTGTATCAGGCTCTGTTTTAAATATAGTACCTGCCTGTAGCTTTTAAAATGGAAAAAGATAAAAAAAGAAAAGGAGAGGAAAAAATTTCAGCTGTTTGGGACATGCACACAGTTTGGATATGCACAAGTGGAAATAAATTTAAACATGCAGCCCCAAAGTAAACAGATATGACTGTGAATATACACAGGGAACAGATCAGTTGAGCTTTACATAGTCATTTTTCAAGTTAAACATGCTTTAATGTAAGCCATAAATTTCATCATATGAATATTTTTATGAGCTGCATTTCATCCATTTATTACTCTGGAGTTCCAGATAGTGACAACAGGTAAATACAGTGCCAGTTCGCCTGCATGTTGAGTCACCGGGAGCCTTCTCTCTCCTACGCATTGTTTGAGCAAGGGTAACAAATTACTGGTATCATTTCAGACATATTTCAGTGAGATTTTTATTTGACAGTGCAGCTGCCATGATTTCTTGCATTAGTCCAGGCTGCACATTTCTGGCTCCAGGTTCAAGGTGGAGGTTTTAGTTCTGAGGATTCAAATGTGTCAGTAATGGCAGCTTCTTCACAGTATTTTCACCTGTTTTGGGGCCACATTTTACATTTACTTGGATCTTGACTCTCAGCTTGTAAATTAAAGTAACAATTTCTAAATCTGTAAGATTGTGGTGCTCATGAAGCACTGAAATACATGGAAAGTAAGATACATTAGAATAACTTTCTATAGATTTCAGACAGATTATTGTGCATGTGTCATATTACATGCACCTGTGTTATTAAAAAATGTTTGGAGTGACTAAGATCCCTTTGAGAAACAGGGTTGTGAAAGAGAGCTCTGCCATAGTCTGCCTTGGGCAAACAAAATCTCGATTCCACAAGAATATTCAGGTGAGGACGTGGAGTCTGCTGGGGAGACTGTGGCCTGCGAAGGACCAGATTCGTGTTATCTCTCTTTGGGTGTTTAGCTGAGGGATCCGAGTTTAGGAATCTGCAGATGTGAGTGAAGGAGGCACACCCACCTCTGCCTTCTCCCTCCTGAGGAGCGACAGCTGATAATTGAGGCATATTTGTGAAGTGTCTGATGGATAAACGCCACCCTTAAACATGAGCAAAAGACAGTTCTTTATTGGAAAAGTGCATTTAGAGGACGGCAGTACATGCTGGACATTATGCATTTAAGCAAGCCTGTTTTCTGTAATCATTAATTTAGAATAAATTAAAAATTTATAAAAAATATCAGTTCTGATATAGAACCCACCTTGGAAAGATGTCTTATGAGCATCAAAGCTCCAGTAAAGTGCAAAAAGCTACTTTACAAGTAACTGCTTATCCACTATATTGATGCCTTATACATACAACTAAACATCCTGTATCTTTAGAAGGCAGGATATTTCTCCTACGTGTCTGAGAAGTAACAGTCTCTTTTGAAGGTTTTACTGCAGAGGAGTAGATCACAGCCCAGTCTAAGAGCCTCCCTAAATTCGTTTTTCCTGTTTCAGTCTTATTAGTATTTTCATCACTAACTAAAAATTAATCAAGGCAGACAAGTCCTTGCAGCCATGAAGCAAAGTGCTGGAAGCAGTTATTGCCTTTGTGAGTGCTGTACCGTAGCAACCCTGTCTGTGGCATGTACCAAAGCACTGCAATTTGAATTTTGGGAGATGAAGGAACTAACTCAAGTGTTAGAAACCTTAATCTGCAAATGGTATAGAGCTCTGAATGCGGACTGACCTTGTTTGCCAGGCGAGGCGCCGTGCCTGAGAGCTGTATAGTAGCTTTCTAATTCTTTTCCAAGAGTAATGACATCTCTCATCTGTGTGTTGATGACAAAATTGCCATGTTTCTCGAGAAGGGATTGTACTGTATCATGTAATCTTTTTCTCTGTCTTCACTCAGAAAGAGATTATATTTGCTTCAAAACATCATAGTAACAAAAAGCTGATTCTGGAAATTTGAGAATAACATCGTCTCTCTGCTCCAAATACCCAAACCTTTTTTTTTTTGATTGTTATTCATTTCTTTATGCAGGGAAATCCACCGTTGCCTTTGGACATTGCAGATTCTTATATCTCCTATGAGTGCTACACTTAAAGATTTTGTCATGCCAATTCAAATAAAAATTATGTGCTGAATTGGAAATGCTTTATGGTCCTTACAGTGGATAAAATATGTTAATTTGTGTAAATGCTCTTCTCAGTGCAGATGCTTGCACTGAAAGCATGCTTATCTTACAAGCTGCATGTCTTTCATTCTTTTATATGCACAGTTTATTTTTTAAATACATCTAATATTTCAGAAGAGTTTTTAAAGGAGATATTGGAAGCTAAGTGAAAAAAAGACCTCCTTTCTTTTTCATAAATATTCATGGTTTCATAGACAATCTTATAACTGAATTGCTATTTTCTTTTGAGGTTTTGTGTGTTCTTCCCCTTTCCCCCCTTTTTTTCCCCCTTCCTTTATGCTCCATTTCATTGCTATAGATTAGCAAATTAAGAATGCTAGGTTGGCTGTGCCATTATATGCTTGACATCAAATCTGGTATGTGAAGTGTTAGTCTGCTCACTATTGTTGCACACGTTTTATGTATCTTAATAATGTGTGATAACACACAAGTGAATTAAGCAGAGTTAATATGATGAACTGTGTGCTTTCAAGGTTTGGAGTATAAGCTGAAGCATTTATTTGTGTGTCGTAGTTATTTAGCTTATAAATAGAAATATATGCACGTTGCCTTTGAGGTCAGCAGCCACAATATTGCATTATAGGTAAATTGTGAAGGAAAATTTAGTGAGAAACTTACTTTGCAAGTACTTCTGTTTGAATGCTCCTTATTGAAAAAGATTTCTGTCAGAACTCACCTGTTAAATTCATATTCTGAATCCAATGGTCATTTAATTTAAGTGAGATGACAGCTTGGTTCCCAGGCACAGCTATGAAAATAGACTAATTCTGATTCAAGGGAAGTAGCTTTTGTTTTCTCAGATTCAATATTTTTTCTCATTGATGAGATGTCATCTTGGTCTTCCTGTTTTTAGTGGAACCTCTTTGACTCGAAAGAATTGGCAGAAGTGGTACCAAATGCAGAAATAAATGTCTGTCACCAACAGCTGGGCAGTACCATTGCAAATACTGACCTGTCAGAAAAACAAGTGCAGAAAAATACGTGGATACATTTTCCTTGCAACAAAATATGGGCATATATAATATTATAATCATTAAATATTCATTTTTTAGGTTTTCAAGTCTACACCTGCAGTAAATCGGTGCACTATATAATACATAAAAGATGGATGGTGTAGTGTGGCAAGAGTAATGAATTTCACTTTTCCTGCTATGAAACCCACAGAGCCTGGTACCAGCTGATCATAAATAAATGCCCAGTCAACAGCAATGTCAGTCCCTGTAAGGAGAACATTGGGGTAGATAAATCAAATGTTGTTTAGGACGTTTTTCTCAGTAGGAAAGAAATACACAAGTGCTTTCTGGATGTTATTCACTGCTGATTATTCACTGCACACTTTTATTCCATCTCATTCGCTGAATTTCAAGGTGTTAGACATTTAAAATTCAGTCAAATGCTGGGGAGAGAGGGTAAAAATGGCAAAGGATGAGGATATTCAAATCTCACTGGAGAAGTGAGTATATAAAGCTGAAAGCTTGCAGTGCACTATAATAGCAGAGACCTGTAGTCTTTTTTTCCCTGGTCAATAACTTAGTCAAAAAGACAGCTTTGCATATATTACAAAGATATCCTTTAATAATGTATTTCCCTTCTAGAGATTTACTCTTCTCCCCTGTCTTTTTTGCCTGTTTTTCACCATGTGGAATTTGCATTCATGTAACATGTTCCTGTTTGAGTAACACAGACACGTATTGTCATTTATACAACCCACACCTGCTCATGGCTTTCTTTTGGGGCAGAGCAGGAATGGTGATTAAAATCCCAAACTCACTTATTAGTGCTTACCACGGAATGCACCGGATTGGAAAAGTATCGTGGAGGAAGCTGTGTTTTAGTTTTCAGAAAGCTGAACTTTAAGTTTCTATTCTTGCTTCTAGGAAAGGTAAATAAACAGAATCAGAGGTGACAAATTCAGATAAATTCTTGTCCTTTCAGTTCTTTGTTTTGTGTATGGCCCTGGGAATGGAAAACCCAGTGACTTGTCCCTGGTCACATCTAGGACTGCAACAGGAGGGGAGGTCTTGAAGAACTGAGCTTAGGGAAAGGTGAATATACAAATAAAGTGTGTATGTAGTTAAAAAAAAAAAAAAAAGTTTCTATGTTATATATGCTGGTCTGAAATAAAAATTGATGCAAGTCATTCCTAGAAGCAAATAATATTTAAAAAGTACCAAGCACAGGCTTTACATCCTCTGGCCTCCTGCAGCCTGTATCCCAGTGGCATAGAATTTAATGATTCAATCAAGAATGAAACTGAGATGCAGGTTTATTCCTCTGCTACACATGAGCCACAGTGGAGTGCAGGGCTGTTGCAGTCAAGTCTGAAGGTTGGCCATACATGTGTGTATTTTCTCACTCTTTCTCTCCATTAGGATTCTTTTTTCTCTTCATTGGGATTCTTTTTTGGGATTCTAGGAGTTTGAGATTTCTGCCCATTCCAATTTCTTTTGCTAGCATGGCTGAAGCTAGCAGGGAGTCTAAGAGATGAAGAGCTTCTGAGATGAGTTACATATGTAAAACGTCACAGCAGTGATGGCCCTGTCATCAACTCATCTCTTTCAACAAATAGACCAAATTATATAACCAATGCATGTAAAGAAATTGCCTCCTTCTACTTATTTCAAGGGCTTTTGAGTGGAAAAGGTCCACCAACATTCATGTGAAACACTTCAATGAAATTGCTCCTGCTGTTTGCACTCAGCTGTGGTGCTACCAAAGAGAGTTGTTGAAGTGACTTCAGAAACCCTAGAGATGCTTCTCCTGGCTGTTGAACCAGTAGATTCTGACTCACTGAAAGGCTTGTCTGGGCCATGGCAGAATGCAGGCTCCTCTTCCTTGTTATTTTGGTTATGTTTAGTACGTACCCGTGAAGTAAAGATAACACGGATTGTGTGACCTAGCTCACTGCGAAAGCCAGCTCTATGATCTCTTCTAATGTTGAAAGCTGCAAGCCTCTGGCGTCTACCAGTGTAAATTATAATATGAACTTAAACTCCATCTTCTGTTTGTTTGGATTCATGATTTCCTTTTTGTTGGAAGCATATGTTGCATCACCTTTACTTGAGCTTAGAGCAGGCAAGAGGCATTTCCCCAAAGTCAGCAAAGCTTTGGCATGGAGTTAGATGTAGGTTACGATCTCCCATGCCCTCTTATAATCAGTACACATGCTGCTGCTGCTGCTGCTGCAGCATGGTGTTTCCTGGACACCAGAGTAAAATAATAATAATAAAATAATAAAAATAACAACAACAACAGTAAAAATATCAACTTCCTGTTCAAGTTTTGCATACTGCACAGATGCTAAAGGTGATGGCACAGTTAATGTCTTTCACCTGTAATTATAGTATGGGTTATTATGTTACACAGATGAGTAAAATGATTAGTCGTACTTTGCTTAAGTAGTAGTTAATAGCTAAATATGAATAAGCATAAGCTGGACACAGCCAAAGTGATAGGAGAGGTGAAACGCCTTGGCTAACAATATTCTGGATGTTTATAAAAGGAATTGTGAAAGATACATGGATATATGAAAGCACAAGAATAGGAGGATCCTTTCATCTTAATTAAAAATATTTAGGACCTGAATGGGAAACTTTGAGGCGTTGAAGAGATAGCTACTAAAAATTCTGCAAAGGGTAAATAAATAAAAATCTATTGAAGAGGCTATTTGGAAGGAAAAAAGGAGTGCAAACCAAGAAGTATGAATTTCATTTGACAGTGGAGCAGTGGCAATGTCACCGATAGCTGGAACCATATGGGTTGCAACAAGAAAGAGGAACAACTGAGTTTTTTCCCACTCACGTTTTCAAGATACTGCTCACCTATCCAGGGCATGGTTCCTGGAAATATATAATGTGGCAAGGGGCTGAAGGAAAAGGGGATATAAAATGGCCTGAGAAAAAATGAGTTCTCATTTATTCTGCTTTAGTACAATAATAAACAGAAAGGAAATCACGATGTAAAATGAAAGAGCAAGGCAGACATAAGTCAACACGTTTAAAGGACTTGATCTAGTTGGTTTAATGTGTTTAAGAGCTTAGTGTATAACCTGATGTGTCTCAGATGAAACGCTCACTGATATGCGCTAAAAGAAAATAGATGAAAGACTCAAATTTTCAAGGCAGGTATTATTTTTTTTTAGCTGTGAAATCTGGCTGCCAATGCATAAAGATTTCCTGTTAAGTGAAAACAGAACAAAGGAAAATGGAGATAAAATCTCTTCCATCAAACTCTACTGCATCAAAGCACATAAAGCAAATCTTCCTTTCACATTTGTTTAGTGAATGTTAGTGTCTGAATCTTTGAGGAGACTTTGGTCCACAAAATGTCATCACCCTTTGTTTTTGCCAACACTGCAGTGTAGTTTTCAGGAGGGAAGTGGAGTGGAAGTAAGAATTCCCGTACAAGTAAATACCTCACAGCGTCGTGACCAGCTGCAGGACGAAACACGGGACTGTTACACTTTGGCAATAAACTGCCAAGGCCTCAGAGAGCTTTAATGTCCCCCCAAAATCCTGTCACTGCCATCACACCCTTTGACCCCTTTATGCCGTGACTCGTGGTTTTGTGCCGTAGGACATGTGGACAATGGCGCAGCTGCCATTTGCTGGCTCTCCGCGACCAGCCTTTGAATCAGACACATCACCGGCAACAATGGCAGAGTGAGCGGTGCTCTTTGGAGGAGACAGTTCTGACTTCTGTGCCTGGGTTAGTAATAGTAACGGAGCAAATGCTGTAAGCATCAAGGAATTCCATATTTAATAATATCGCCCCGTATGACTGTCTGCTTTAAACATCTTAGGCTACTGAAAATCGCTCTTGATTTTTAGACTATAAAGATCTGTAACCTTTTCAATTGTCAGAAAGCAGATGGCAATTAATATGGAAATATTTTGATATATTAATATATTACATCCATGCCTTTTTAAACATATTCTAAACAGAGAAGAAACCAGCGTATTTACTGCAAAAGTATCTTGAGTTACCATGGTGCTGTATTTTCTTAGTCAGTAGTGACTTTTTTAACCAGAGTCTCCACCCAGATGATCTCAGTATCTAGGTTAGATATGAGGTGACACACCAGAGAATAAGAAAACCTCAGGCCTGGGAAAGGGAGAGGACATTTACATAAAGTAAATGAAGGTCTTTGATTGCACTTGGTTACACAGATAATGGGTTAGTGTGGTCATTTCTTTGGGGAAGGATTTTATTTTTTGTTTATGAATAGATTTAAGGAGCAGAAGACTAATGCTATGGCTCAAACTGTTCTAACTGAAAGGGCGGATTTGGCCTAATACAGTTTGATAGAAGCATCTAGGAAAATGATTCAAAAGGCTTTTTCTGAATTCCTTTGATCATGTAGCTTTCAAAACGTAATCAAACAGCTCTTTGGTTCTAAAGTAGGGCATTATCAAAGAACATGTGCTGCATAACATCTTGCTTCCCTGTAGTCAACCAACTGCATCACTTAGTCTTTGCTTGGAAGGATGCGACACGAGCCTGTATAGCTCGTCTCAGTTTCTCTTGTTTGTTTTTTACACCTTTAATATGTTGTATTAATAGAAAAAGAGGCGCCTCCGCACACTCGCGGCACTGCCTCTGGGAACGTCACTCCAATACAAAGGGAAACGCGATGCCACCTGCATGGAACAGTCGCGTCCCTGTTCGCAGCACACCAGCATCTAGGGTTTAGCTGCCTTTTGCATATCGTTGTCTTTACAGCTTAGCTCTCTCCATAGGCTTTTTTCCTATATGCTTCTGCACAGCCAAGCATTCTGAACCCTTATCCATGTCTTTGTGGCACAGCTTTCTTTGCCTTGCTGTCGCTTGGGCTGCTCCCAGCCTCTCGAGACGAGAGGTGTTTATGCTCCTTGTCGCAGACAGCAGCAAGCTCTTGCTTAGGCAGCCAGGCTGGTGTTACTGCTTGGGTGTCAGTGCAGTTGGAAATCACTGCCCTCAGCACTAACGACCTCTGTGTCTTGGGTGTTTAATTCAGGCATTAAATAGAAAGCTCTCCTGTGCTTGCTTCAGTGTTGTGAACTTACCACATGAAAGGGATTCTTTACACTCCTGAGGTCCCGTGGGCATTGATCCATAGTCTTTATCTGTGCACATAGTTGCTCTGAGAGAATACAAGGGTTGGAAAGCTTGTCCTTTGGTACAATCCAGACTAGCAGGTATGTTTGTGTTCTTGGTGGACGTGTTTGTCTGATTGCCTGGGTGAGATAGTAGGTTTGTAGATAAAGTCTGTGTCAAGCATTCAAGCATGTTTGCTGGAGGTAGCTGGCTGATCCTGCCTGTCTCCAAAGTAAATGAATTGCTTTTCATTTATTTTCAGCAACAAGGAATTTGGGATTTCTGAAATGGTACATTGGGCTCAACTTTGGAAGTAATCCAATTCAAGTTTTGTAATTTATTAGAGCTGGTATGCAAATGGGTGGCTCAGATATGGGTGATTTAGGAAGTGTAGCAGCTATTTTGATTAAGAAATTGGGGACCACTGTGATGGGAATATTTTAGCAAATTTCCAGAAACACAAAGAAGCATTATTTATGCTAAACTACTATTCTATTTATCACTTCAACGCCTAAAAATCAAACATTAATCCAACAGATTAGTCAGGTCTTAGCTGTACAGTACCATACACCTGACGCTGTGTTGTGGACTCTGCTGGCTGCGAACTGTGATGATGACCTCTCAGCCCTAAGTCAAGCTGGCTCAGCACGAGGAAAGCCAGTAGGTGACACCTTTCTTCCCCAGCTTCCACTGGCATTCAAACACACTTATTCCACACATTCCTCACCAGTCTTGTCCAAAGGATTACGTCCTCTTTTCCTAAGTCAGAACTAGTCTGTTCCAGCATGTCCAGAGGGCTGTTGCCAGAGTGCTGACCCATTCTGTCCTCTTCAGATGCATGTTTCCTATTCTCAGGCTGGGTCATAGCTGTCACATTTCTTCAGGGTGTTGCAGACTGTGTATGACTTATGACTGGGTATGATTATCTTTGCCTTACTACTTCTCCTTTCAGCTCTGCCAAGCACAGATGCTACCAAGTATTTAAGTTCCTACCCTATGACATGCCCTCTTGAGGTATTTTTGGGGTAGAGGGCAAACAAGATGTGTTCCACAAATAGTCCATATGCTGCAGTGGAATGAGGATGGCCCTGAAATTACACACACCTCACATCACCTCCATCAGATAGCGTTACAAAGGAATTTAGCTGCAGCGTCAGATCCTTTCTAATTGAAGGGATATCACTTGGGACTCTTTTCCTTGAAGACTACCCACACATTTTCTTTGAGATCCAATCATGAGATCCTTTAGTGAGGAGACACCCACTGAGTTGCTGAGCAGTTGCCTTTGTAATCTATTTGGCTGTCTAAAGTCATCAAAGGTGAGGACTTCTATATTAAAAAAACCCCAAACCTACAACAATTGGCCTGTGTTGATTTTGCATTATGTGTCTTCCTAGATTAAAACATGACAATTTTCTGTATGGTCAAGACAACAAATCCATGCAAACCTTGACTCACTCAGACTACCAAGCCTTTTCAGTAAAAGGTTGGATGTGGGATTTATTTATTTATTTATTTATTTATTTTGCCAAGTGTATATACCCGCTTATGCAAAAAAATGTTGTGTAAAAAGAATTTTAGGAAGGCTTTCTGATGGGTGACACCTTGACTTGACTTGACTTGACTTGGTTGAAGAGACCCCCTCCAATGTATTTGTCACTGAGAGTGGCTTGTGGGCAAGGAATGGAGTTCCCATCCAAGTTTCTGAAAGAAAGGGAAATCCTGCACCACCTGTCTTTGACTCAACAAAGCACAGCTCAAGTATCATCTAAGCTGTGGGGAAATCCTGTCGTTTCTGCTTTATTGCTTCAATGAAATGGAGAAAAAAAAAAAGTATTTTGAAAAGCAATCTTTTATCTTATTTGGCAGATACGGCCAAGTTTTGCCACCAAATTTCCCAGATGTAGTTTATGAAATCACACGGTGCAACTCCTTGTTTAAAGAGGTGGGTATAATATATGTGTCAACATATGGCTTGCATATATTATAGTGAAGAAGATCTTCCCACGTGTCGGCTTCTCCCCTCTCCGGGGCTCTGGCCCAAGAAGAGTATCAGGATTCAGAACACATTATTGCAATCCTATTGTAAAACACAGACAAAGGTTTCCTTTTCTTCATTTCTCCCTTTCAGGATAAAACATGAGAATATTTTTTGAGCAGTGAAGACGTGTGCACAATTATGCTATCCTGGCTTGTTAGGCACCAAGTCTTATGAAATGTTGCAGGGCTTTAGAAAAAGACTTCCTGTCATCCTCTGCTTAGAGAACCTTGCCTACTAAAACATAAAGCTTCTTGGTTATTATTAAATGTTTCAAAGTGAAATGATCGTGTGAATCAGAAACTGCCATTTTCCCAGCAGAGATGGAATTTCTGAGAATTGAGAATTTTTTGAAAGAGAGTTTATCTTCCATGAACTGGATGCATTGCTATAAATTTGGCTGCCTAAAAATCAGCTCTGAGTATGAACATAATTTCCATAAAACTTACCCTCTGTAAGGGTTTTTCACAGGTTCACAGCTTCACAGGGGCTGTGATACCCTAAGACTTGAAGGCAGTGTGTATTATACCATAAATACTTCCTTTGCTTTGTAAAGAAATCTCCCGTGCTCAGCGTTTGCATGTCATTACCTCGCTCACAGCTGTTTATGAGCAGTGCTGCTGTCTCAGCTCTGGGAACAAACAGGTTTGGGCATGCATGTGAATGACATGGTTTGTTCCTGTCTGTTTTGCAAGCTGGAATTGTGGAAGTATCTCCCGTTCTCAGCTTGAGTGTTATTCTCTGTAGTAACTCTTATTTTCCCAGGCAGATTTTTGAAATGCGCTAATGAGCCTCCAAAGAATATAAAATAGGGGCTCCCAGGGTTGTGTGTTTTCTAGTTCGAAGCTTTCCGCTTCTCGTGGCAGACCCAGCTCCAACACGCTGACGCCATCCGAGATCGTTTGCTGTGCAGTTTGCCTGCCCACACCCAGAACGCACATCTACTTTGCTATTGTAACGCTAGTGTTGGCTGAGACCTGGGCATTAAAATATTTGCCCTGAGGTACTTTTTTGATGCACACTCATTTTCTTTCCATACTAAACCAATGCTAACAGCTTCTTCCGAAGCAAACTAGAAAGCAAATGTATATATGTAGCATGTTGCTCAGGAATAATCTAGTTTTCAGACTAAAGTTGCATTACTTTACAAAGCTAATCTAAGCCGTGGCAGCTTCAGTCTGCACCCTTGAGCTGTGTGAACATTCATTCCATTTTGCCATGTACCCCCTTCCTTGCACTGAGTGAGTTCTCTGAGAAAGTGATCCCAGGAGCCTCACAGGCATCCTCTACAATTTTTGTTTCAGGAAAAAAACCAGATGCGTTCCTCAGACAGAACTCTTTTTTTCCCATGCCACAGACATTGTCTCCGGCACAAATGGACACCTGCCAAATTGTCTGTTATCCTCATGATCTCAGCAGCCCGAAGCGGCTCTTAACTTTATGCCTCAATAACACGTGTGACTTGCTTGATTGCATGTCGGCTGGCATGGTGTCCCTGCTTCCTGCCTTTTCTGGGTCTCTCATGCCTGGGGCAATGGGGAGGGGAGAAGCTGTGACTATTCCCATCGCAATGCCTTCAGTCCTCTCAGGCCCATGCTGGGCAGTATGAGTATTCAAATTAAATTTTCAAAGGTAGGCAGTGACTATTTTTCCTATTTCTATAATCTTAACTTAATTACAGAGTAATTAGCGTGCATGCTTCCACTAGTACACTCTTGGCTGTACACAAACACGTAAATACTTTGCTTTGTAAAGCTGAGGACTTTGTCTTTAAAGCATTTTGCCAGATTCCTAAATGGAAAATAGCTAGGTGATTTTAATGGCAATAAACCCTGTCAACTGAGCTTATTTTTTTTAGCATTTTACCCTTTTTTTTTTTTTTTTAATTTCCAGTGGAAAATACTTGAATTTTCAATTACATTTTTTTCCAGAAATGTTTAGCCCAGCTCAGTTCAAAGTGTTCAGTGAAGTTGAAGACCCAGTGAGTGTCCTTTCATGCTTTCATAGAAGAACTTGATGACTTAACTTTTTGTTGTTTTTGTAGCTCTCGGTGCTTTATTTTTGCAATGTACCTGTCATTTTGGGCCCTTTCTCAGCTTTGGTAGGAAAAGAAATAAATCACAGCTTCATTAAGTTGGCAATGTGGTTCTTATTTTGTCACCTGTTTAAAAGTGTGAAACCATTTTTGGCAGAAAAAGTAATGCTTGAATATTTTTATGCAGAAGCATTAAACTTCACCTTTGAATATTAAGAGTAGGTGATATTAACCAAATCAGTACCACACGCTGCTACACTGTGGCCTTTTAAAAGCAAGGTACGTTATTTTTTTCACTGATCAAGATGAGTTTTACCTGCATTTTAGTAACTCTTTGCTGACTTGGAATGTTAAGCATCTTTTATAAATATTGTTTATAAAACCCTCTCCTTAGACAGGAAGCAGTGAGTGCATGGTAGTTGTGGTTGTCCCCAGAAAGTCTGTCCATGTGAATCCAGTTCACTGGAGCTTCCATAGGCACTGGCATGAGGCAAATGCTCACTCAGACAAAAATCTGGAGATACCAACTTCAGATTTTGCTGTCAGGAGCTTTATCTCAGTATCTCCATTCTGTGGTGTCTCTTCTCCTCATAACTCCCCCACCTTGGCTGTTCTTTACAATATTCTTTGAACTGAGCTAGCAATGAGAGGGCTCAGAGCACAGCCTCCTGTGAATCACTCTCGCTCCTTGAAATGAGTTAGAGCCGGACTTGCCTGTTCACCTGTTCTTCATGGTTTTGTCCATGAAGGAACACTTCTGCTAAATGCATTCATTAGGGATTTTTGTTTGATTTCTTTGAGTCCCTGGGATATCATTAGTTATTGATTTCTAAAAGAACCTTAAAGAACAAAGGAAAGTGAATTGATTTTAAACATCGACACAAAACACAGTCTTTGTTTTGTTAACAATTTTAAGTGAATAGGAATGATTTTTTCGGGACGGTCTAATTTTATCTCTCCCAGTGTTCTTCAGAACTGAAAAGAGAGAAATGTTCTTGCAGGAGCTGAGTGCTTTCTGTAGTGTAAATTAGATGCATTAGTATCTTGTGAATAAAACAGAGTAAATGTCTAGTGAAAACACTGCTCTAACCCAACGTGAACGTACCATGTGTTTCAGTTAAGAGTGTGAATAACTATCAGAGGTCCAATATAAACTTTGGATCCGTGGAAGGGTAAAGAGCACCAACAATATGCAAATGAAAATAAGAATTCTTTTCAGTTATGGCAGTGTTTCTGTATTTCAGATTAATGCAATTTATTAATATGACATTTACAGCTAAGAGTATCTTCCAACCATCTGTAACGTTCAGAGATGTTAGTTCGTAATGATTTTGTCTCTCTACGCAATGGCATTATAAAGTGTCTCTCGAGCACTTCTGGCATTGGAGTATGTGTGTTCTCCAGTCAAAGTGCAATAGCTTGAGAAGGAAGTGTGATGTTATTAGGTCTAATTGTGCGTAATTTTCAAAGCTGTTTGACATCCAAGGAGAGATAAATGTTTTCACACTTCCAGCGTTCAAACACGGCACACTGTCTTCACACCAATTACGCTGCTGTATCCTATGATGTGACCTTCTCTTTAGTTTTCAAGCTTCTCCTTTTTATTAATTTATATCCCAGATATTATTACTTTGCTTAAAGATTTGTGAAGAATTGGATTTTACTGCATTTGTACTTTTTTGCTATATGTTAATTAAGGTAAAGATGGTTGTGGAATTAATGTGCCGTAACACACTCCTTGAACCTAAAATCCAAGTTGGATTCACATCTATTCAGAATATTACTTGGAGAAGAAAAATTTCAAATTTCAAAACATGTATCCCGTTGAGGTTCACTTACTATTTATTGTACAAATTACACTTATGCGCCGGATCTTTTAGTGTTGGGTTTTATTGCAGAAAAGCTTGGAATTTCCTTCTGTGTTACAAGGAACCAGCATTTATTTGCTTTTGAATGCAAGTAGGATCTTTCTTCCTCAGATTTTCATATCTGATCCAAGAATTTGTATTTTAATATCTACATAATAACATTTCTGTTTAGATTTGTATCTCTTCTGAATAGAATAAAGAATAAGGATGTGATTGTAACATGTTTTACATACGCTATGAATGCTTTAAGAAAGGAAGAAAGAATATCAGTTGAACAAGCCCCAGAACAGCAAAGGGGTAATACAAAATTTTGTAGTGAAATGTAGGAGTCATTTTGAGTTGTTGAATCTGGGTATTGAGCCTCTGAGGTTTAGTTTTCTTAGTCCCTCAAATAAGTATTTTCATTCTCAGTCACAAGTAGTAACTTTAAATACTCATTCAATCTCTCATTTTGGCATAACCAACTCCACGGGTCCTTCAGGAAATAAGGATTTTCTGAATGGTGTTTTCTCATTGTGCTCTTCACCAACTGCTTTCTCTTTTGAGTGGGCAGGTGAAATGGAACTGAGGAAGCAGAAGTGACTGAACGCTGCTGGTGGCTATGGTTGCAGCGGGGAGGGATTTTTAGGAAGCAGATGGCTCTCTGCCAGCGGTGAGAGAAAAGCCCTTTTCTTGAGGGCTTAAAGAACGCCTCTCGACTTTGATTGCAGCACAGTGTAAATGAGGGGCAGAGCTGTCCTGTGCCATGGGTGGGGAAAGCCAATCTGGCAGCAACTGAGAACCAAAAGTCTGGAAAGTGTGTGTTGGGTATGTAGAGAAGCCTGGATGAAGTCTTGGTTTGTACATTCTAGAATAAGAAGACAGTCCGAATAAAATAGGCATACAGATAGGCAACTAAATGTACAAACGAAGAAGTGTCCGTATGATATATTTTAGTTGAAAATTCACCTTCAGTGGCAGGGTTCAGATGGAAACCTAGAGAAGCGAGGCAGCGCTGATCAAGCGGCAGAGAAAGAAACTAGTTAGAAATTGTCACATTTTCAGTGGAAAACAGGAAGAGGAAGTCATGTAAGAGAGAGGATGGAGCAATGACTGCAGAAATACAGAAAGGAAAGGCATCACTGCAGTACTAATACTGATGAAAGCTGCACGTTAGGTAATGCAGCTTGTGGAAGCATATCGAGTTCTGCTAGTGAACAGAAAAACTTCTTCTGCCTTAGAGGAGCCCAGCAATTTTCCTTATAAGCCTCTTCTTCAAAAGTGAAAATAATGCAAGGTTAAAAGGTTACAGCACATTCGGAGAGTGGCAGAAAGCAGATCATTTTGCAGTGCATCCGAAAAAACACCATCGGTTTAGGTATGCAGTGGTATGGCAGTGGCTGAGAGAAATCAGTTTGGGTCTGCAGGAGAAGGGGCAGGCAGGAAGGAAGAGACAGCAGAATGTTTTTGATGGGAAATGCCCAAATTTCTTAGGGCTACCTGCAGTCTTAGATTTGTCAGTCATGACACCAAGTGTCTTCAACAAACACTAGATGGAAACCTTAACTGTTTTTGAAGAATAAAACCATCGGAGCATGAATCTGTCAAATTGTAGCATCTGATATACTAAAATAAATACCGAATTCCACAGAGACTGAAGAGACATAGTAAAAAATAGAGGACCACTGAATAAAAGGGGCCCTGTAGATGAGTGCAGTGAATGGCATAACTTGCATGACCAAACATGCAATCTCAGAAACACAAGTTAGAAACTGCACCGTTGTGAATTGGAGAAAACTTTGAAATACTCCATCTTCATTTTGAAGACCTAATGCAGAAAAAATGTTCCCTTCTTTTTTTTTTTTTTTTCTTTGAAGGATAAGAATCTTTTGGTCCTTAGGACAGAAATGTCAGCATTGTAATAATAAACCACTGACAAACAAATGGGACTTGCCATGGATTTCAGGGGACCACAAGAAATATTGTCTGCATGGTTATTTGCTGAAGCAGATATTAAGTGATCCGTTTTTCCTGCAATTTTCCAGGTGACATTTTAATGCTAGCCTGTGACAGCCGCATACTTTAAAAAATAATAATAAAAGCAGTTTTGGTAATGTATGAAAAAATATGGAAGTGACTTATTTAGACCACACAAGTATAAAAAACATCCTGGTTAACAAGAACACTAATTTAAGCGGCACCAGTGGGAGTTCAGGAAATATAAAAACAATGTTCTTATTTGGTAGCTTGTGGACTAAAACACTATACTTAATAATGCTTCTTTCAAACACAGAAACTTAATGAGGAAAGCTTGTAAGTCTAAAAGAGGGGTTTTTTTTAGGAATGTGTGTGTTTTCACTCCCCATTCTCATTAGACACATGGATTTCAGTAATTTTCACTTCACCAAAATGCTGCATCAGATAAAAGTATCGAATATTTTCCTATTAAAGAAGTCTAGTTGGCAAAAGACAAGTAGAAAAGAAATGGGAAAGACCTTAAACAGCTGTTTGAGATTCATTTATGCAGTGCTGAAAAGCCACATAGAAAGTCTAGAAAGAAATTATTTAGAGTCCCATAAAAATAAGTAAGGTTTGCTATTACAAGAAAATTGTTCTTATATAATGCTCATTCCACACTCCATTTGATACCATTTCAGTGCTGTGCTATCTTAGCTTCATTATTTCATGGTTAAGAGGGTTCTCAGGCTAAGCCCACTAAAGGATGGGTGTGTCTGTACTCATTGTAGGACCAGTAGATTTGAACTCACCAAATTCCCAGCCATCGTGGAAAGGGACTTTTATATCTCTTATTTTTCTCTCTGTCTCTAGCAGTAAGAGAAGCATGCAATGTCTGCCATCAGACAGTTTTGCTGTAATAGATTGTATGCTTTATTTAACCAACTTTTTTCTGGCCTGGAGCAAGGCAGAATAAAGGTGATTTTTAAAAAAGCTGGTAGCTGGCACACTGAGAGTTGATAGAGCCTGTCACTGGGTCAGGACCAGTTCCCATCTCTGGCTGGCCAGCAGCTTCTCAGCTGAATAATCTGTGCTTCCCCACGTGAAGGCTCTTGAGGTTTATTCAGGAGTCAAAGGTGTGGAGCAGGATGGCTCCAGCAGAAATCGCTGGTTTAGGGAAAGATGATGTAGCTTTGTGGGGGCCCTGGCTGGGAAGAACACAGGAATAAACAAATTGAAACTGAAGTAATCTTCTCTTTTGGGACTCAGTTTTGAGTTTGGGCGTTGTTTCATTGTTTGTTTGGGTTTTGTTGGTTTGTTTGTTGTTTCATGGCTTTTTGTTTGTTTTTTGTTGTTTTTTGTTTGGTTGGTTTTTGTTCGGTTTTTGTTTTTTTTTTTTTAATTTGGTGGCTATCATAGAGGTTTTCCAATTTCTTAGTCAAATCCTATTACCCTTTCTCTAACCTTTGTTCAGGAACAGCACTTGTGCTGTAGTTATGGCAGCAAGGATAGGATGCTTTTTTCAACAGGGTCTCTGTTAGCCCTCTACCCACTGTCCAGAGATTATTAAATTCTCACCTTTATGGGTTCATTTGTTTGTAATGCTCTATATATTAGGAGTTTTTACTTTCCTCTAAAAACTAATTTCAGACATCGAAACCAGTAGATACCCTATTTCCCAACGGTACAGCAGGAGAGATTAAAAAGAAAACAAACCAATACATTGCTGAGGGACCAATGTGCTCTTACCTAACTAATCAGTATTCAACCATTAATCCTGTTCTTTTCCAGAAAGCAAAATCTCTCCCTTCAAGGTTGCAGTTACGAACTATTCACATACCCAGATGGCTTATGGGCATTATCATGACTTGTGAATTGAATTAGTCTTTATATGTAGTTCCATTTTTCTTCCATCCTGAGTTGTATTTGCATAACTTGTGGCGAGGGTGCACTGAGAACAGGCTTCACTTGAAGCCCTCCTTCTTTTTCCTGTTGCGTTGCTGTGACCAGCGGTGCCTGAGAACAATAACACTATTTCAAACGCCTGACAGGCATTCACTGGTTTATATGTGATATAGACTTTTCCTCCAAAACCAGGTTTTCATCATCGCTACTTGGCCTCACTGATAGGTTGTCAGTGGGAAAAGAAAGAGTTCAACATGGCCATGATGAATGAATTCGAAAATGCATGGTGTTGCCTTAGAAGGTTTAGAAGCGGCATTGCCTGGGTAGATATGCTATGGGTACCGGCATTTCACATGTTATAGCCATAAATGCAGATGCTCCATCTTTATCCCTATTACACACGCTGACATCTGCCATAAGCATTACATTTGCTTGCCCGAAAAAGAGCTTTTTCCAGCACCCTTTATGGTGCACTGCTACATTCTGAATTGAGTGTTTCTCCACATTAGCCTCATTTATTAATGACTCCAGCAGAACTTTTTCACGTCCACCAGTTCGGAAATCTAACATGCTCACCTGCAGCCTATTGTAATTCAGATCACTGCAGGGAAATGGAAGCTCAACATTTGCAAATAGGCTCTATTTCACTGAATGTGATGGATGTGGGTATAGATTCCCTGCACACTGAATGGGGTGCACATAAAAGCGAGTGTTCTGTCTTGCACCGGACGTGATGAATGTGAGACTTGAATGCCTGGGTATTGAAAACACACCGTGCCTGAATGGACAGGTAGACTGTATCCGCACTTCTGATCTCTGCTGCATACCTCTCCACAGTAGTCATTTCCTTTGGTGCCTGCTGAGTGCCAGATTGCCAGTCAAGTAGAGGGGGAATTCAGTGGGAATCTAAAACTCAGGATTTGTGGGCCACTAATTGCGACAACACGGGAAATATCAAGGAGCATCTGTTACCTACACTCACGTATTCTGAAATAAGAAAAGCAAGGGAAGTTTCATCCTCTTGTTACTTCGGTAGCCTTTGGTGTAAGGACTGAATATGGGATGTTTGTTGGGATTCAGAGCTCCTTTTCTGAAAGGGACCATTTGGCAATAGCTGCCTCGCAGCGATGCAGGATACCTGCTCTGCTTTTCCCTGCTGGAGGTGAGTGGGCCATCATTGATTGGTTGTGTTCCAAGAGCTGCTCTAAGTTTCTTACAGCTCAGGCTGGAACTGAGCAACCTTCCCTGGAAAACACCAGCGTAAGCACCTCTCACAGGGAGAGGACACTCGGTGACATGAAGCAGTGTGATCTGGTGGACAGAACAAAAGGCTGCTTTTGTTTCTGGCAGGGCCTTCTTTTTGTAGAGTTCTCAGGGTTGCACAAGCCAGGCTTTTTGTGCTGTACAGCCCAAGTCTAGAGAAGCTGGGCACTTGAAATTTCCACTGGAAGCAATGAAAATGTATTAACTTAAGGAAAAGCATGCTGGTTTTAATTCAGGAAAATAAATAGAAATTATGGGGCTATTTGAGAATACAAGACAGATCTAGAATCAATATCCAAAGCCGTTGAGAAGGGGCTTTAATTACTGTCAAAATCCAGGATGGAGCAGAAAGGCTAGTACTAAAAGGAGGTGTAAGCAGGAAATGGCTGACTTGAAAGAGCTTTAACCAAGCCATGCTGAGGGCTTTCACACTGTCCCTGTGCATGCTCTTTCCAGCCAGGCATCAAGACCCTTTAAAGGTAAAAATGGCTGAAACAGAAGACTAGCATTAGTATGGAGCTGGAAGAACAAAAGAGTGAAAGATAATTGATTCAGAAGAGAAAAGGGACTTCAAGAAGCTTAGCTGCTCTGAAACAGAAACTCAATTTTATTACACAGAGTAGATTGCTATTCTCAGTGACACACTTCTGCTTCTCTTCTGACATGAGTTTCTCCAGTCATTCTGACAAAATAGTAAAAAATTACTTTTTAGGCCCTCAAGGGTTGATGAGGAGCTGTTGGGATTTACAGTGTTGATTAATAGAGTATGAACTGTCAAATCTGAAAGGCAGCTATCCCGAAATGCCAGGAACATCCCTCCGACACACAGCGTGAGTGCACGTGAGCTGCTTGAAATGTTTATTATAATATTAATAGTTGTGCGAGGTGTGCACTGCTCTCCTGTGCTTTAATGTGACAGCAGTTTGCAGGTTGTTCTTGACAAAGTGTGTGATCGTGCATCCCCACAGCACCACGCGAATACATCTCATGGCATGCC
The DNA here is from genome assembly GCA_013397935.1 of Dasyornis broadbenti. Lineage (NCBI taxonomy): Eukaryota > Metazoa > Chordata > Aves > Passeriformes > Dasyornithidae > Dasyornis > Dasyornis broadbenti. Next base: position 2,056,824 of record VZRN01006642.1, on the reverse strand, counting down.
AGCTGTCTGAACAAACCTGCTACCTGGCACTTCTTCCTCCTGCCATCGAAGCGAAGGCCTGCTCCAGGCCCCTCTTTTGGTGTCCCACCATTTTCCACACAGCTTTTTGAAAGAACTGTTTGGGTTTTCAGGGTATCTCTTCATTTTAGGAACGGCATAGGCAATTCTGAATTTGAATTTATACCTCAGTGAAATGGGTTGGAAACATCGGCAAGTGTTTTGCAGAAGTGCAGCAAAAGACGAAGTAGGGTCCATGCAAGGCATGGGGATGGCATAGAATGCCAAGAAATATTTCTGTCTGTCCTCTTCAGATTTACGTAGGCTGGTGCTAGTTGTCTGATTTGTACTGTGCATGTGCAAAAGGAGGAGTTCTGCTGAGCTGTCCTAAGTTATTTATCCTGTATTTTTTTTCAGAGAACAATGAAAACATAGAGCTTTTCCCTATTGATTTCTTGACTGGCAATCTGATGGTGCAGTAAGTGTGCTACTTGTGACATTCAGTTTAAACTTCAGAGATGTAACAGGTCCTGTTAAGCTGAAAAAGAGACTTTGGGACCTTGAAAGACTCCAGGTTAAATATACATCCCTTTCCTTGATGGGCTGAAACAGGAATGTAGGCACATTTGACTTTGTGACTAACCTAAGTGTTGGTAACTCTTAAGAAATTAAAAAAGAAACCCGAAACAACAAAACCCCCTAATTGTTCCCACTGTCAGCTTTCTGTATGTAGAGGACTGACAAACATATTCAGGAAAGAGACTTTCATTTAAAAATGTGGCATGGATTCTCGCCCTGAAAAATGAAGCATTTATTTCTCTTATACAAAGAAGAAAGTAATATAAATATTGGGGGATTTTTGCTTTTCAAAAAGAATAAGAATTGATTTTGCAGACAGCACACATTTGTTTTATGCTTTAGCCTGTGTTTATAAAAAGCACGTGCTATTGGTAGTAACTGAAGTAGAAAGAGATCTGCGGAGCTTTATTTGGTAAAAGCACTTCAGTAGAAGTGTTTAAATATTATACAATTACATTTGCGTAACTCTCTTGGCATTTTCTGAGGTGCTTTAAATTTTCGGTGCAAAAGAGACATTTGAATTATTTGGTTTTAATTGTGTTTACATAGAGCCCTATGGAAACAAGTTTGTTTAAGACTTCTCAGAGCAAAACAAGATCCGGGAACAGTTCCTCATTTCAATAAGAATTCAGATAACTGCAGATTTATCTTATGGAGATTTGCAGCTGTAAATGACTGTCATTATTAGGAAATATGTAACTCATACATTGTTTTTCTTGATAAAGTTAGAAGTTGACTGTTCAGACTGTGAGATGCGGTGTGAATTTTAAATAGAGTGCTCTAGGAGAACAGACTGCAGGAGGTTTAGTGGGTGAAGAAGCATTAGTACTTACGCTGGACAACTAAATACATTGGTAATCACAATTTTGTGTTAAATATAATATCATCAACCCTAAGCACATTCTGTATTTTTAGTAACTTACAGGTGGGGGAGTTTATATATATTTTTTTCATTTTTCACTTGGAAGTATTTAAAATACGTTTTTAATGCACCTTTATCCAGACCAAAACAAACAGAAATAGAAATAATCCCTGTTCTGAAAATCTCTTACTTTTTGGCTCTTATGGATCAGAAGAGAGAGAAGTAGATTCTCATAAAATTTCCAGGAATGCTAGAGCCATAGCAGCCATAGTTCACTTTCTCCTTGCTTCTGAAACTTTCAGGCTGTTTTCGGACAGCCATCGCAGCCTGTGCTTTGTGCACACACACATTTTGATAATAGGGAAAATTACAAAACTGGAGAAGATGAATTTTGCCTTGAGTGACCTTGGACTCCTAATTGCTGGTTACCGAAGAAACACCCCTTAGAAGTGCAAAATACTGGGGCTGCACAAGTGGGAAAACAATCTCTTGGATATTTTTCATTGCAAAAGTGGATCTGTAAATGATAATCAAAGAGCAGGCTATTCAAGAGTTTCTTCTCCTCTTGTTCTTTTCAATGCTTCCTATTCTTGTGCTGAATTCCTTATGCCCGCTTTGGCATTTGGAGATGAATGCCATCTCATGTGGTGACAATAAGGCCAATTCAGTGCCCTTCTGTAGGACATGAGGCTGTATGTCCAGCTACACGTAAGGGATTAATTAAATAGCTGTGAATAGCATATTTGAGACAGAAAGGTCACTGTCAGCACTTGGTGTGTTTATGCTAACCCGTTATGTTAGCGGAATAAAATGACGCATTAAGCATAATTAAACGTGAATTTGAGATGCTTCAAAGCAGAACCAGTTATTGTCACTTAATTGACTTGGTTGTGTTTTGTGTAAATGGTTCTTCAGGTTTGGTTAATAATGGGGTATTGTATTTTTACAAGGTATTTATTTCCTTAGCAGCCTAATTCAATCTTCTTGTCAGCTTGCCATCCTTTGGTTGCATAATTGTATTTATAACTAAGTTATTATGTCTGTCTTGGTTATCAATTGGTACCTGCTCTAAAAAACAAATATATTTGGAAAAACACCCTGTCTAAAATCCTTTTTGGGAGAATGTCTTATCTCTGTTGCTGCTGTTTGGTAATGAAAGGTGAGCGTAAGAGGGGCAAAGAAAAGAGAGAGATAAAAACTATCCATGCTGATGATGTCAACCCTGCCTGTATGTCCGTGCCTTGGATCAGGCTGTGATGCCCTCTTCCTTCGTTATTGCCTTGCATGGAGCTCAGGGCAAGGAGAGCTGAGTTAGAGCACAAGCAAAGCCTTGCATGGTTTGTTTCCCTGCTCTGCCCCGAGTTCTCTGCAAGTGCCAGCGAATCTCTCCTGCCTGCTCTGCCCCACTGCTGTGACCTTCCCTGAGGCAGGTCGCCTTCTTACCAGCCTTGGGCCAAGAGGTTAAATCACAGAAGGTCTCTCCACCAAGAAAGGAAAGACCATCATCTTCATGGCCCCATTGTATCAGGCTTCTTCTCTTTGCTGTGCCCGTGTGGGTCCTTCTGTGCATCTTCAGCGGCAGCTGGGCTGCAAACTGCAATCTCCTGGACACCAGCTCTGTGTTACAAACTGCATGCTTTCGTTTTGGTTATTACTGATATAAATTGAACACCACTGTGCTGGGCACTGTAGGAATGGATAATAAATGGCAGTCGTTGTCAGAAAGAGTTACCAGTTCAGATCGTTTTGTGGTAAGTGATGAGGCAATAGGCTGCTAATGCACAAATTGCTCAGGCACAGGGGAAATATTTAAGTACTACTGTCACGATGTTTTCTATGCTTAATTTGCTGGCATTATTATGTCATACTGGTGAGTTCATCACCCTCTCATATTACTCTGTGTTTATAATGACTAGTATAATTTAATTTGTGTACTTTTCTTTGAAATGATTTCATATTCACAGTGTATTCTGAAAAAGAAAATATGGAGAGCAGAAATGCTGACTATTGTTTGGGAAGGTTGTTTGCCTCAGTTTTCAATAATGGCAGATGAAAACATTTATTACATGTATTCAGCTGGCTTTTTCTCACAACGAGAGGTTATCACTTTAGTACTGTAGGGTAAGACTTTAATTGCATTCATGGTACATGGCAGGGGATTGGCTAGGATGGCCTCCGAGGATTAAAACTGTTTATCTGAGTATGAAAGAATCATTTGGTGATCTGCCAGAGCACTCTTGCTGTGAGGGGAGGTTTTGCTGTCAAGCTGACGAACCACTCAGATAAACAGTCTTTCTGTGCAGGTACCGTGGGTGCATGAAGGCATTAGCTCAGGACACCTGCATCTCTGAACCCTTACCTGGTCTGCACCAGACACTTGTGCTTACATTGTGCATTGAAGATCTGTATTTCAGTCCCTGGGGCCATGTTAACATTCTTTCTTATCATATTACAAATGCATCGCCAGGGCTGGTTTTGGACTTTCTTTTCATGGTTTTCATCTTCAGCTGATAAAGGCATCTCTCATTCAGTGCACAGTAACTGGTAGCTCTTGCTGGTAAAACAGGAGCCACATGTGTAGATGATGCCACATCCATCATCTTCTGGAACTTCATGAGTTACCCAAAAGTATAACTTCAATCAAAACAAAGTGATAATGCATTCAGAAAATACTACCAAAAAATGCCTTTTTGTTTTTTTTTTTCCTTTTGTTGTTTTGTTTTGTGGGTTTTTTTTGTGCAAGGGAAAGCGAAGAATTAAAAAAAATCTAATGAAGCAAAGGAAAAAAATAATTATAAGACTAATGTATGTGGAAAATTAAATAAAAATAAACTAATAATTAAGACATTCGTTATTATTTAACAGTTCATTTTGGTTTTGTGTTTGATTTGTTCTAAGTGCAAGAGGGGAAAATATGTGCTGTAGTCATGCAATGGGAGCTGATTTCACTCGTTTAAAAACTTTAAATGCCTTTTTAATGGAGGAAAACAGCATTTCATATTAAACAGTTATAAACTTAAATGTGAACCTCTTTTATTGAATCCTGCTGACAGACAGGTAACTTGAATCTTTATATGCAGAATCTTTATTTATAGGAAGGTTCTGCAACAGTGCAAAGTCAGGCTCTTGCATCGCCAGCAGAGCCTTACTGGAAAAATACGATTTCATTTATGAATTTATACTGCATCTCTGATGTACCATGTAAAATTAACTTTTATCTCTAGACAAGATCTAAAACGTTTCCAGCAGCTCGCTTGAAAGGGTGGGGAAAAAGAACTGTGTGTTAACTAAGAAGACGACATCTTGCCTGAGGCAGTCTGCTTTTCTCCTGGCTCTAGGAGGAATTCTCTGTCTCCTGAAGGTCTGATTCTTTGTAAGTGTTTTGTGTTGTTTCTTTCTCTTTAAAAAATATGTAGCTGTGGTCTTCTCAGATGTTTGATGAGTGCCAGTTGCCAAAATGAAACAAAAAAAAAGAATAAAAATAACCCATATCCCTGGATAAGGTGAATCATCTCTTAGCCTGCCTCATCTCCGGTTTAAGTGCAGTGCTTGATCCGCCTGGCTCTGGGGAGTGTTCTGATCCTGAAACAACTGGAATCCATAAGAGCAAATTGATCCGGTTTTAAAACATGGGAGGTGCTGTGTCTAACAAGTGCTTTTCATTGGGAAAGCGATAATCAAATTCCATTTCAGTAGCGCTGCAGAGGTTGAGATCTCATGTGTCCAACAGAGAGAATCCCAGGGCTGGCTGCCCCGAACAAAGGGATCCTGCTCCCAGCTCCTTATACCACAGATCTCAGCTTTACAAGTGTATTTGTAGAAAATGAAATAACATCTGCTTTGTGCACTTCGAGAGCAGCGAAGGGTAAAAAATCCTAATCTATTAGCGAAGAAGGTTTCCACTGAAGAAGTGAACAAGTTTCAAGTGCGGTGTGACTTCACGAGCAGTCTGCCCCTGTTTAAAAGGCAGTCCTAAGGACTTGGATTGCAGAGCCTGCCGCTAATCAGAGCTCTGATGCTGCTTTGAAAAATCACCATGGGAATGTCTACAAATAATAACCATTTCTGCGTAAATTAAAATATAAATGAGCTGGTACATAAATGCTGTCATCAACTTTAATTTTGAACATGCTACTGAGCTTTAATGTGTTTTTCTGTCCACTTAGGCAGGAATTCTGCCCTGGTTCATTCTCATGTGTAACACTGGGCCTCGGCATCTGTTTTGTCCTCATGTAGAAACTGATCCTAAGCTCCTAAAAGTCTTAATGGCTTGTGAAATTTGTATCTGATATCCATCTTATTTTACTGATTTTTACTGTCAGCAATTGGGAGTAAAATTAATTTCCTCGTACGCCACAGAAAAACATCTTAACTAGGAATCCTGTGTTGTTTTTCTCAACTTTGTCTTCCATAACGACTTTCCATTCCCATTGGATGAGCCTAAGTTTGTAAGAGTGTGGGAATAGGTCCCTGTGTCACATCCTGATGCCCCCAAAGGTTAAATAAATGGAATAAATGTATGGAGCAGGTCAGCGAAGATGGGCATACCCATGATCGCAAATTCTACACATCACTCGTGTATGGAAAAAGTAAAATTGTTTAGTGGTGTTGTGATAAGAGCTGGAGAAGTGTAGGAAGATGGAAATATGCAAGAGAAAAGTATGTATGGGAATCAGAACAGGAATACCTGTACTTTTTCTTGTTCTTCTGTGGCCCTTAAATCTGACACTTGAAAGATCCCTTTCCTTTCTCAGGTAGTGTTTGGCTATGTGTTTGACTAATGGGTTTATGTAGCTTTGTTTAAAATACGGTCTTATTATTTGTATAATCATTATAGAAGCCAAAATGTTACAGTTAAAGAAAAGAGATTTCTTTAAAATTGGGAACAGATATATTTTTTAGATTTTATTTATAATTCCAAATCACAGGAATGCCAGCTTCTGGGGATATGAAAACCTGTGCTTTATACTTCCTGTGCAAAATATACAAAAATAATACACTGGAAACCAAATTCTTTGTCTTAGGCACCGTCTTAGTGTCATGAGTTAGATTTTAGGGAAGGTAATAGCAGAAATGTTGGCATACATCAAGTCAGTATCCAGCACCAAAGGATGAAAAATATTACTAGGTTTGGGGAACAGCTTCCTCTTGCAGTGGTGCTGTTCAGCATGGCTATTCTCCCTGTGAGAAAGGTTTCCCATTCAAAGCAGGAAGAAGAATGCATGAAATCAAGTGAAAATAATTGCTTCTGTCACCTTATAAGGTTTTGTAATAATAGGTATAAATACTTGTTTGGCACAGAGGTGTGGCTTTTAATTTTGAAATGTGTGCTGCCAATATTAAACCATGCTTTCTTTGTGGATGAAAAGGGACCATCTCCATTTTTGAACCACTGCTTTGACGGAGGCTGTTTTCCTTGAAAGCTTTGTTGTTCTGACTATTTGTGCTTTGCAACACACAAAACTAAAATGTTTTGGCGTGTGCCTTTCTTCTGGAATGGTTTGGTGCATGAGATGATGGGCCAACTTGTGAACCTCTGCCTCAGCAGTTAAGTGTGGCCATCCAGACCCTGGACATTTTCCAAGTACGTGCAGAGCCCATGCTTCGTTAGGTTACCTACAGCTTAGGGGCTCCGAGGGAGCCCTGTTTGCCGTATCCCTGTGAACCGAAAGGCCATTAACTGGAAGGGTCAAAGTGTTAATGGAAGGAATAGTCTCCGCTTGCCATTATCTTGCAAACGTTCTGCGGAAACCGGGGAAACATAACGCCTGCTCCCTTTTTGTCTGTAGGTGGTTTCTAAAAAGGTGACCTCGGTGTTCTGTGACTAAATAAAGAGATTAGATGCAAATACAGAGGCCGACAGAAATGAACTTGCTCAAGCTGCTGGTGGAGAGCCACGCTCCATTATACGGCCACTTTGGTAGCATCAGGTCAAATTCCTCTTAGATGAGTAAAGGTCACAGAGATTGTATTGCTTAATTGCCTAACTTTCTCTTTGTACTTGCTGTTCTTATCCTTTTGTGTACTCCAGGAGAAGAGCACTCACTCTCTCTGAGACTTGGCTGTACGGAAGGTACAACACGGGGAAAAGATAAAAGCAAAATTTCAGATTACGGTCATGTCACTGATGTACTGACCAACTAAATAGTTTTCCAGAGTGTTTAGAAATGCCAAAAAAATAGCTGAAAGCATTAAAAACAAAATGTGTAGCTTCCTTCAGGATACTCACATGGTACTTCAAATAGAACATGAGGATGTTCTATGCTGGATTTCAGTCCAGGATTGTTGTGAAGCTGCTTTATATGTCATAAATTCTTTTATTATTTATTAATGCTTCTTATAACCTCAGTTTTGATGCTTGGGTAGTCTTCTGGAAACGTAGAAACAAATATAAAACATAGAGGTAGTCCATGATACATTGTAGAAAGAAGTCACTCCCTGACAGAGAAGTAAGGTGACATTATATCAGAAAATTGGAGAGGATCCTATGCAAGAAAGACTAGATTTGCTTTTTGACATCCGTCTTGCATTTGTTGCTTGTTCTAGCTATCCACTATCCATGTAACAGTTATGAGGGAGGATAACAGAGTTTCCAAAAACCAAAAAGAATAAGGGGCGAGTCCAGACTGAAGATTTAAAGATATTATATGCTGATACTTCTGTGTTTGGTTTTTTTTTTAATCCCTTCTTATGTTTGAGGCTTGTAAATTGGATTGGGCTTGGCACAATCAATGTGAACTGAATTATTAGCTATGTGAGACAGATTCAGTGTGGATGTGAAAAGTTGAATTGATGCAGGAAGTGTAAGTTTCTTAGTCCAAATTAGCACTTTTTAATGCATTTTTTAAATACTTGCTGAACATCAAGAGAGTCTTGATAGTCTCAGTTCAGCTTTCAAACGACATTTCCTGCATTTGTCTCCGTATTATTTTAAAACTGGCTTAGAACTGGAGTAAATTAACTGATTGTGACTTCAGATTAGAATGCATATGCAAAAGCAGATGATAATGCATTAATTAAAACTACACATACGTATATGTAGAGAGTTTATCTAAAGCATATTTCCAAGAGGAATCTAAAAGCAGAGCGTGTCCTTTGGTTTTTTTAGCCTAAACTAGGCCAGAGTCATCACTGGTGACGTCGTTCCCAAACCTGTATTCAGAGTGGAATGAGGTACCAGTATCCTTTTGAGAATCCTGGTTAAAAATACTTTCTGTGCATGGATCCGTAAGGGTCCTTAGGGCGCGAGGAGGTTGATGGAGAGGTAACAAACCCAGTACCAGCTTACACCCGAGGCGTTGTGTGTTCTGGCCAGCCATGCAGATGTGTTGGCAATCCCAGGATGACAGGATTCTGAAGTTGGGCCGGGGTTGTTGACAGCACCCGTTATTGCTGTTGCTTGATTGCACTGATTCACCAGAGAACCAGGTTTGGATGAAACAAAGGGAAGAAGAACTGCTCTCATGTTTAATGTTATCTGAGATGGCTCTATCCATTTCCCCTTTGGCTCGGGTTATTTTGGGTTATACAGTAATTCAGTTTTCCATTTATTTTTTCCTTTTCATTCCAGTAAGATGCATTAGTGATCAGAGCCACCCTGCTCTGGAAAACATCTGGCAAAATTCTGCTATTGTCTTTGTCAGCTGTCAGTTTTTCTTTCAGTTTCTTTCCAAATTACACAATTTCTTTTCACTTTCCATATATTAAACACTCCTGTTCTTAAAATTTCACGTGCCTTAACCATTTTATTCCTGCCCTGCGAATATGCTGCTTAAGGGACATGCCACACACGTCAAACTTACTCTAGGAACAGAAGACACTTTGGGGAAAAGCATTAGACCATTCCCAGTTGCAATTAAGAGAGAAAACTAAAATTGCAAAACTTAAGCAGTTGTTGAAAACCGTGCCTTCAGTTTGACCCTCATCATATGGTTTCTTATTTCATTGCACTAAACCAAAATTTGTCGTGAGTCCAGTAAAACAATTTTGCATATTTAAAGGTCCCTGCAAGTTCTTACAACAGCTTGCTTATTTTCTTTGCTGCTATTCTTGTTTTGTTGTCTTATTTATAACTGAATTTTTGTTCTTTCAGTATTTTGATTCATAAGGCATCTCGTGACAGAAAACTGCATACTGCTTGTGAATAAAATCACGTAGCTTCTACCAACTTTAATTGTAGAAGGGAAAACAGACTTGAGGTGTCTGTGCCCTATTCACATCCACAAGTTAACTCTTGCTATGCATGTCCAACTTAAACATAAACTTAACTAACATACATAAACTTAACTAACAAAATAGTTTTCTGTCTTTTCAGGGGAATAAATACTGTTTGTTAAGATAAATGATTAACTCACTGTGATTCATTGCAAGGGAAGAAAAATTAATTTAATGTTTTTACATTGGTGATTTCATAAATAATATTCATGCCAAGTCATTCTTGACTCTTTACAAGACTTTAAACATTTCTTCCATTCTCCTGTAAAAGATCTTTTCTCACTTATTTTGGCTTCTGTGATCCTAAGCCAGCAGACTTTGTCATCTTTTAAGGTTGGAGGTTAATTGACAAAGCATTTCTTCATTCAAATTTCAAAGTCTTCTATCTGATTTTTCACATTGTGGAAAGAGTTTGAACTTCTGTTGGAATGTCAGATCTGTGAAAAATACTTCAGGGAACCCAGATTTTTTTGCTCTACTTCAGGGGTCGGGGCAATAAATGATTCTTAGGCCTTTCTCTGAAGACTACACAGCAAATTCCACCTACCTCAATTATAGTGGCCACAAGTCTCCACTAACTTGCCTTCCCTTCCGTAGAAAGGGGATGACCTTTTTGACTGATGCATAAATGAAGGGACAGGACGCATGAAGTCTGTCCAAAGTATTTGTCTCTGGCCACCAACGAGAACCTTTCTTGGGCAAATGAGAGGGGGAAGTGGGGAGTGTGAAAGCCAGTGCTGAGGCAGCAGCTGGGAATTTCAGTCAGTGTGGCAGATCAGAGTGTTGTGCTTTCATAGCCCCATCGCAAATATTTTGTAGATGCTGTATTTTGTAGTTGTGAAAGCATCTGACAGGATAACTACTAATAGTGATGTACTTCTCTAATCTGTGTTTTCTGACATGGATCTTTCATCTTGTCTCTGAAATGGATTTTTTTCATATTATCTGCTGTGGGTTTTTTTTGTTTGTTTGTTTTGTTTTGTTTTGTTTTTTTTTTTTCTGTACATCTTTGGGACCCAATAACCCATAGAGAATTTCATTTAAGACAAAAGAGTGACTCCTGCAGAAAATAAGTGGAGCCTTCTCCCATGTAAGCTGTAATTGAGGTTACAGCATGGCACATTGCCTTTGGCAGAGTCTGTTGCTGAGAAACTAAAACCATGGTTTTGAGGCTGCTGCAGTGTAAGCAAAATGAATTAATTATTAGAGACATAGGAAGAATTAGAGGAAAAGAAAATGGCTTCTTGAGTGAAATACAACGTATTGACTTTGGGACAAAGAGAGGAGGAGAGCAAACAACTTAGTAATGAATAATCCACTTTCACGTAGCTAATGACTCCTTAGCAGATCTGCAAGAGTTTTTCTGCTGGTTGGATTTGCTCTCCACAGGCTGTCAAATGTTTCTTAGAAAATTAATTTCTGTTACCTAACTCTTTCCGTGTATTTAACTGTGATGCTCTGATAAGGGGCTTGGCAGGTACCAAGCTGTCAATATTATGGCCTGCAAGTTGGCTCTTACCTCAGGAGAAGAAAACAAGTGGAAAAGAAAGAAACAAAACGTTTTTTGATAAATTTGAGTAAAATACTGGCCTGATTAAGAAACTTTTCCAAGTTTAATATTTAAAAAAATGTGGGATATACTATTGCAGTAAATATTCACAGGTGTGCCTCTTCCATCATTTGCTGAATCAAGCCTTTCTTCCAGAGGCACACAGTACTTCAGTTTTGAGGTTTTTCTTATTATCTGCTTTGAAAGATGTTTGTTTACAATCCCTGATGGTCTCTGGGTGAGTTTATGTCCATGCAGGAAAACCACCAACCTGTGCTTGGATTTTTGTACATCTGCTGATGTAACTTTATACCCTACAAGAGGTCTTCTAGAGATGTCAAGGAGAAGGGTGGATAACAGGGACTATTTGACATGTACAATACGTAGCAAACCTGCCCTTTGCTCATTTTTGCCTTTCCTGCACTTCATTACTTTGTTGTTTACCTTTTCTTTGTTTCTACACTTTCATTTTTACAGTTGCTCATCGAACTCCATTATTTTGAACAGACATCAGTGAAGCCATTGTTTTATTTTCTGAGGGTCAAGGAATGCCGTGAGTCTCCCTCCAATGGAAAAAATGATATTTTTTCACTCTTGGAATATCCTCACACATTTCATCCATCTCGTGTTTTCAAAGTGTTCCTGTTGGGTAGTATGGGAATGCTCTGGGAGCAGCACAGGTGGATCTGATCGGTTCAGTCTCTTTCCTCTGAGGAGGGTAAATCTGCTACTGTCCAATGTTATTCTGCAGCAGTCCACAGGAACTGATGCTCACAGCTGAGCCCACTGCCTCTGTGCTTGGTGTTTTATAATGTGAGAAAGGTTTTGCAAACATACAATTAGGTCACCGATTTGCATGGTGTTTTTTAAGAGTTCACAGGAGTACCCTTATCTCCTTGTTTTACTTATTAAAGCCATTTTGTAAAGAAGGATGCATTTCTCCAGCTCTCATCTATATACAGCTGTAGTTTTCACCCTGTGAGAAAACCGTAAGTTTGTCAGAGAACAGTAAAAGGTAAATGTTATTTGACATATCAAAGATTCTACAGGATGAAACTGTTTGTGATGGTATGAAGTGTAAGTAACTCTGTTAGTAAAATAGTTCAGATCCATGCTGGAGCAGCTAAGAGGAGAGAAAAACTTTTGAAGACTCTTATCCTGAAGTCAAAAGGTGGGTGTTAAACCCCCACCCACCCCAGCTTTGCTTTGAGGTCGGAATATGAATTTTTTTGAAAGTCAGTTGGATTCGTGCATTTGAAAAAGGTACCTTTAACAATTTTTGAGGTGGTTTAATATGGAGATGTTATAAATGCACGTATTAATGTGTTCAGGTTGAGTTGAGATTGAAACTCAGAATGATTGAAGAAGGGAACAGTGATCTCTCAAGTTCTTTCACCAATTTTTTTTTTTTTTTTTAATATGCTTGATATTTTTATAACAGACTCCAGCTTGCCTTTCTGTGCGTGGTGCTGACTCCCTGAATTGAAAACTATGGCACAGCTCAAGGATGAGATCAATTGAAGTGCTTTTTATTACTGACTGTTCCCAGGCAAAATGTTTTAAGCAAACTGGGTAATGGAGGGAAATTGCATTATATGGGGTGCTGGCCTTAAAGAGATCTTTCTATTATGCCTTCTGATAAAACAGAGGTACATTCAATTTGCAGCGTGCGTACAAGGGGGAAGAAAAGCGCATTTTGACAGTTTAAATTAATGAAACTGAAAATCCACAAAATTGAGTTAGTTTTTATGTTAAGATACTTGATAGAGGACATCCAGTCTATTGAAAGGCTACTTAAAAACTCCAACTTTTAAATATGGAGGAGCCTGAAAAGCTGAGAGATACAGGTGAGCAGCTTTCCAGAACTCTGTAGCCCTTTGCATCCAAGTGCCTGTGTCGTGAGTTTGGAAGTGGAGTTTGGAGGTTGGAATCCCCCACAGCCATCTATAAATGGTACCAGTTTTGAAAAAAGAAAGATGCTGGCTGTAGTGGATCAGAATGAAGATGTGTCCAGCCCAGTGCCATGTCACGTGCCAATGAGAATATTCCCAAATCTCAGATTATTAGCCCATTTTCCAGATATTTGTAACAGAGATGTCCTTGGCAAACAGTAGTGTTATTTTCCATAAAATAACGCTGACAATATTTTGGTTTCCTGAATGTCTCTTATTGCTTTTGAACTCACATAATGCTTCACATCTCAGTGTTCTGTCATTTTTTCCCCTTCTTTTATTGCACGTTTATTAAAGAACCATGTTTCTATTTGGGGTTTTCTTCAGCCTCCTTGCAGCCTGTTATATTTGACTGAAGTTCTTACTCATGGAGAGGTGGTGAACAACTGCTGCTTCATCACCTTTTCCAGGCCACTCAAGTTACTATGATCCTTCACAATGAGTGTCAGGGTTGACTTTTTAAAATATTTTATGTTAGTTAGTGAAAAAGAGTGAGGCTTTTTTGTATGCTTAATGGCTTCTGTGTGTTGGTTAGGGCTACGTGCTGAGCTCCTGGAGCCCTCGTTGGGGTTTGAAGGAAAGTAGTTCTCTGTTCTGAGGAGAGGGTGGTGTCCATGCGTTCATGTAAACACAGGTAATTACACGATTGCTGGATGGGTGTGAAGAGCTGCATTTTCTTTGTTTTGATTTGTCTATTTTTACCGCTCCAAGGTAATAGCTTTGATCTGCTCTTGTGGTTTGTGTCGCACCCAGGAAGCAGCCAGCGCTCTGTTCTCCGGGGTGAGCCTTACCTGTGCTGCTCCTCGGAGAGAGGTACATCATCTACATAGCAAGCACCCCTTTTTTCTTAACGCAGTGCTGCTGCTTCTGTGGTCAGATAACTCCTGTTTCAAAGGGCAACACACTGTGTGTTTCATTTCCATCTATTTTGCATTGTGCATGTTTTGCTTTGCATCTGCCCCTAATGTAATTTGCTTTGCATTTGCCTTGATGTGTTGATTGTAAGAGAGGCAGGCATCCCTCTTAATGCAATTATGGCTTCTCTTTTGGGATGGTAAACCTGCTGTGGGACAGGCTAGCTCTGAGGGCTGCTAGAGATGCACTGAAGCCTCCCTTTCTGGATAAGCTGTCCTTTGTAGCTGACACCGAATAGCTCACACAAGAACCCGCCTTAATAAATTGCACATTAGCCAGCAGTGATAGCAGAGAGGTCAGTGCCACGTGTGGGCCTCTTCCTGACCGATGTGCTGCTTCCCTGCCCTGCCAGGTGTGTTTGGGCAGTGTTGATACAAACTTCACAATCTGCTCAGAATTCCTCTCTGAAGCGTGAACCTCGGTCACCTGTCAGTGACTCAGTCTGGCTGGGTTTGTGAGAATATGTAACAGGCAACTAGATGCCATAGAAGAGTGGCTTGCATGAAATCTTTCAAGATGATGATGGTTTACTTGAGCAAAATGGGAAAGGGTAAAAAAAAAAAACCACTGAGAAAAGGGAATGCTCATCTACAATTCATTAAAACAGACCTCAGCAGGTCTCATAGCTGCCTTCCTCATTGTATGACACTTCTCTGCCCATAACAGATTGCCTCTAACAAGGAGATGGTGTGTTGTTTCATAGATAATCTCTTTTTTCAAAATTTAAAGTATGTATTTTTAGAGATTTTTTTTTTTCTTTTTTTTTTTTTCTTTTTTTTTAATGTTGTCATGATGGATAAAGTGTCGTGGCCCCAGTTCACCAAAGCACTTAAGCATGGGCTGAAGAGCCCTGGTGAACAAATGGCTGATAAGGCAAGTTCTTTAGCTGTCTGATTAAAAAACCCCATTTTTCTTTTTCCTGGTATCCATTTTCCTGCCAATTGCCATGTTTTTCACACTAATGTTCAAAATAACACGGTGGGACTAGAAGAATAGCTGTTTGGGCTGGCTTTGCGGGACTCAGTTTGGAAGAAATTAGTGCCACTAAGCTGCAGAACTGTGCACTTTCCTTCTCAGTGTGCTTGTGTTGAACAGTTTGAAAATTGGTCATTGGGCCCTGAGGATACATGTACACATTTACTCTGCTAATTTTGGGACAGCCTCGCTGTTAGAGCGCAGTTGGTCTGTACCACCTAGGTGGAACGTGCTGTATTCAACAAGGCTTCTGAGCTCAATCCTTCCTGGGTTTTTAGGATGTCATGCCTTGGTGACCAGATTGAGAGGATCTTCATTTGCCTTTCACAGTGAATTTATGGCCCTCGGCCAAATTAAGTTCTCCTGATGCAATATGTGCATGGGTGTGGAAGCACAGATAGAAGTTCTGGCTTCCCTGTAATGGGATAATGGAAAGTCTGTAGGGAATGGGACAATAATTTCCCCGTTATGAATGGACCTAAGAAATGAGTTTTCAGTTCCGCAAATGTAAGTCTTCTTTATGCCCACTCAATTTACTGTCTGCTGTGCCTCTGGGTCTGCTCTAAGAAATGCTTCTGCACTTGTCTAGACTGATTAAGATTCACATAAATAGATGCTTTGTATATGAAATGCATTTTGGCACTGTATTGACATTGGAATATATTACTCTCTTAGCCTTTAACAGTTGAACAAATTTAAATAAAATGATGGCTCATTTTTACAAGGTGATAAAATGAACATAATTGGGTTAATAACTTAATCTGGCAGCCTGGAATTAGATTACACATACCTGTATGCACAAAATTTGATTAGAGAAAATCAGATTTTCCATTCCACTCACTGCTTTTGTGACCTTTGGTTATTCCATATCGTTGCCTAGAAGGAGCCAGCTCAGACCAAGCATTCCAAATTTCATGGTGTCACTCATTCCAACCCCAATTGCTTTTTGTCTGTACTGTTTTCTTACTGTAGGACAACATTTGTTTTCCCTTAATATTGCTAAATAAATTTCCTGTAGAAATGTCAGTAACAAGAAGAGGGGTTTAGTACTGCTTTGGCAGACGGCTCTCACAATTATTTCCTGGCAGAAACCAATCAAATTGGCTGAGACGAATTTTGGGGATACTAGCAGTGGTTAGTTTGGCTTCCTAGAATTTGCTCTGTGAACTTATTTTGCTTTTCAGTCTTTGGTTTGCTTTTTGGGTGTTGGTGGGTTTGGGGTTTTTTTCTGGGTTTTGGTTTGGTTTTTTGGTTTTTTTTTTTTTTTTTTTTTTTTTTTGTTTTTGTTTGTTTGTTTGGGTTGGTTTGGTTTGGTTTGGTTTGTTTGTTTTTTTTTTTTTTTGGTTTTTTTTTTGTTTATTTGTTTGCTTTTTTAGGTATTTAAAATCAGTTTTCCTTTGCAAAGAGCCCCACAGTGGAGTTGCAGATGCTTGCTCAGTCACTGAGCCATCAGCGACTTCTCTCACCGTGACTTCAGGAACAGAACAAAAAGTGCCCAAACCTACTCCTGGGCACACTAAAGTTGCTAGCACTGCTTCCTTGCCTGACTAAAAGCTGCAGTAACATCACTCTGTGCTCCAAATACATACATCCACTGACAGAAAATATGAAATATGATAATAAAGCACAGCTTGTTGAGTCTTGTGCACAGACTCATGGGCAATGGTCACTGTTCAAGTGTTTTGTCACTAATCATCGCTGGCCTGCATATTACTAGTTGTGTTGATGTGCCTTCACTGCATGCTGCTTTGTAGACACTCCTTTTCCCCCTTAAAATATTAAAATACTGCCCTGGGACCACCAGGGCGTATTTGTGACATGTGCTCATGATATGGCACAGTAAATGGGTTCTAATTGATTTATTACCCTTTCAGATTGAAACACTTATATACAACTAATTTAAATGTTGACAGCAGATGAAAAGCTTAAACACCAATTGCTGTTCCAGGAGAAAAGTTGTTTTAAATTAATCACTTGAAATTCAGATTTAATGCAGTCAAGTTTAGCGATTGAGTAGACTATTTAGATAGAGCATCAAATTAATAGATCTGGAAGCCTCTAATGTTCAAACGAACAAATTAAGGCATCATTGCTCATTATTTAGCTTTTTAAGGATGTACTAATGTCAAAGCTGAAGGAAGGCTGGCAAAAGTTAACTTTTTTCTAGGGCATGTTCATCAGTCCTTTGTTTTGCTGTCAGGAGGTGCAGTAGCCCTTCCCTTGCGTGATGGATTATATTTTCAGCGGTGTGTGCGTGGATGTGTCACAGTGCCGTGTATCTTCCAGGTGCTGTGTGAAGCTGATCCTACGCCTTAACATGCACACAAGGAAGGTTATATGAAAAGTTCAGCTTATGTTCTAGTATGGGCGAACTTTTTCCTGCTGTTCCAGATGTTCTTCTGCCTGTGGGCACATTACTATCAATTTTATTGAGTGGAATCTGCGACAGTAAAATACTGTGGCGTTGTTCACTTCTGGTTATACTTTTTAAGTTGCTTTTTCTTGCTGCCTGTTGCTGTGCAAGCTTTATGTGTGTATATCTTCTATGGTAAAACGGGTTTGCATTGATTATGGCGTCCTTGAAAGTTCAGTCCAATTTGTAGTAAATATTTTTATTGTGCTTGTTAACAGATAGTATATATTCCTGGTATTATATTGTAATATCATGTATGTCATTGCGACACCTTCAAGGGAATGCAGATGAAATTAATCTCAGAATTTCAGACATCTTCTTCATGACATCTCTAAATTCCTTATCCTGTACAGGTTTATATTGCTGGTGTAGTGTCTTTTTATGTAAACACATTGAATCTCTGATGCCCTTCTTTTAGGAAACCATTGTTATCATGGGCTCTTGACCAATGTATGATGGCAGCTAAAAAACTGAACCAAATGTTACCTTGTCTAAGGCGTGGACTGCAAGTGTGCAGAAGAGCGTGTAAGACTGTATTAATTGAGTGTTTGCACTTCAGGTGCTTCTAGACATGTTTTCTCAGAGAAAACCTGTCACAGAACATGAAATAATCCATATTTAAGCAGTGAAAATAATTTAGGGGCACAGAAAGAATTGTTTTGTTTTTTTTTTTTTTACAGAAAGACTCAAAAGATTGTTTTCCCTGTAGAGGAAGGTGTAGAAAGCATCAAATAGCTGTTATATACAACAAAGCAGAGGTGAGAACTTGGTTTGTTTGTGGTGCATGAGGAAGAAGGTGGGAGAAGTTCAATGAAACTGAACAAGCTACAGAAATCAACAGCTGACATAAAAAGTGTGTAATGTTTTATTACTTACAGCTCTAAAATATTAACCCAAGGCTTTAAAAGAAGTAAAAGCCAAAGGTGGGAGGTGAGGTGCTGGGATTAGACCTTTGTAGGTCAATACTTACACGTGAAGGGAAAAGCCTCTCAAGTTACTTGGTGTTCAGTCAAATGAATGAAACCAAGTTTCCTCTGGGGATGTGTCCTTTGTCACCTGAATATCTCCAGTGAATTAACCGCAGCTCCTTTTCTTTCCCCTGCCCCGGACTGTGCGGGAGACCCTTACCTCTGCTGGGTCAAAAGGCTTTGGCTTGGGTGAGGCGTGATTTGGCTGATGGGCCTGTAAGTGTGATGTGATGGATCGTCCGGGTGCTGCCAAATGGGATGTGTAGCTGCAGGCAATGGCCTGTCTCTCCCTCAGCGGATGCAGGAATGTAGGTGTTTCTTTAGGTCTGTCAGCTGGTGTTCATGATACTTCGGGAATTTAATTGTCTCAAAGACTTTCATGCCCTTTCGTTTTAGTTTTGATGAAGTTGGCCAAAAGGTTCAAAAGTCACGCTTTGGTGATGGAAGAAGGGAAACTGCCATGGCCAGAGCAGTCACAATAAGCCTTTTTGCTATATGAAACTAGACCTAAATGAGAAAAACTGGGTTTTGGAAGTAATTTAAATGACCCTGCTTCAGGGCAAAAGATGAAGTTGGATTACATTCACAAAGTGGAGAAGACATTTATCTTTAAGCATAATCCTATCCTTGAACTGTGTCCAGCTGGATTTCTTATATCCTCCTTGGAAACATTTGGTACTGGCCACAGTTGGTGAAATGATATTGAAGAAGTTGAATCATGATCTTGTCTGGCAATTCCTAAACTGCTAAGTCTACCACGCTGTCCTCGCTACCCTGATTAATACAGCTTACAGATATTCTTCTTTTACTAATTTAATTGTATGTGCTGATAATTTAAGACATTTTTATTCCTTCCAAAATTTTAAACCCAACTTCTCTTGCATTTGAGAGCTGGAGTGGCTTGTGAAGGGATAAGAAAGTGCTACCTTGCTACCTTCTTCAACGTGCCTGAAGAGCAAACTGGAACAGCCGTCCCTGACTTTTCAGCATAGCATATGTTCTGTGTTGATCCAGCTCTCTACTCTTATAAAAAACAGGGAGAGCTAAAAGAGATGCTGACAGACCAGCACAGTTTTTGCGGTATGTGATATGCGCCAAATTTCCAGTGATCCAACAAAGCCATCTGGTTTCACATTTATCAAAGGTCAGTACTTATGCATTCTAGCAGCGCAGCTGAATTGATTCACTGACGTGAAGGTAATTATGAGCTCGGGTCAGAGTCGGGATGAAGGTATAGCAGTGAAAAATTCTGTATTTTGATGTCAATCCTTTGGACTGCCTAGACTGTACTAAACTGAAGTGTTGTTAAATTCTTGTCTTTTCTTCAGGGTATATGGAGTTTGGTGTCCCCCGAACCACCAAACTTTTGAGAGAAAATCATTGACTTATTAGAAATGTCTATGCAATGTGCATTTTTTAAACAAAACTCCTAAAAATTAAAAGAAAAACCTGGGAAACTTTAAACATGGCGTTGGAAAGGGAAGGATCTGGTAGATGTCTTTCTAACACCTATAAAGCAGCTCTTGATTCAGGACTTCATTTAAATGATTCCAAGCATATGGATTATATAATTACATTGTCTGCTAAAATTCGTTGATACAACTAATTTTCAGGACCTTTACAAAACAATGTTTTTTTCAGTTAAATTTTCATTAGCTCCTTATATAAAAGCAGCAGAAACAGTTTTGCTCCTCTGGCTCACACATTTGTCTCTAGTTAGCCTAGAATTTGAAGCACTAGAATCTTTTTATACATAATCTAAACTATGAGGTTATGTGGTTTAGAAGCATCATAGCCATATGACAATCTCTGCTTATAAACAGAGATATCGTATCTTCAGAGTGAAACGTGCTTTAAGACTCAAGGGGTGTATTTATATCCAGAAAGGATCTACCACCCTTGTGTGAGAGGTTGAACTCAGAGGATTAGAAATTCCTTGATACTGTTATATTTTTATTCACTGATATTATTCCATGATATTGCTCTGTTGGTAATCATATCCATTTTACAG
Source organism: Dasyornis broadbenti (assembly GCA_013397935.1). Lineage (NCBI taxonomy): Eukaryota > Metazoa > Chordata > Aves > Passeriformes > Dasyornithidae > Dasyornis > Dasyornis broadbenti. Next base: position 2,036,389 of record VZRN01006642.1, on the reverse strand, counting down.
ATGAAGAATGCAAGTTCGTCCTGCTGGACAGAACACAGAGGTGAAATGCAGTGTAGTGGTGACCACTGTATGACTTCATTTATTCCAGTGCCAAGCAAACTAGATTAGTTTCTTGAATCCTCTCCTCAGAAAATCCCCTGTGCCAGTGTACCCATGAAACCTCAGTTCAGTGCTTTGTAGAAGTTATTTTCCCCATAACACAGGGTTTTTCTACAAGACTTTAAAGAATAAGGCCCCAAATCCATTAATTTGCTCTTGAGCTTGAGTGAGTATGACATGTCCCACTTCTGCTCCATCAGGAGGAAGGGAAAAAGAGATCTGTGACATAATAATCCTTACTGTAATTCTTAAAGCCAGGAAGGAAAGATCTTTTTTCCTTTATTTTTCCTCATCATCATCCTCTGAAGAGAAAGCTTCTATAGCCGTGAAATTCATGAAGAGCTATTCCTTCATCCCAACTTGAACTCTTCTAAGGAGAGCAGCCTTTGCCAAGTCAGCAGCATCCAAACTCTTCCCTTTCAACAAGAAAGCGTTCAGAGGTATTGATTACTTTTCTTCCTTTCTTTTTCCTCTGATATACTCTAGTAAGAAAAGTTAAATCTGTTGCTAAGGCTCACGTTTCCTCAGCAGATTCTGCTACTTGCTGTGGAAACATCTTACCGTGCAGCCTGCTCGAGCCCAAGAATATTTTGAAAGGCAAACACTTAGATAACCCATTTTTGTCCTTTGCATTGTAGAAGACCGCCCATCCCTCTGATCAACGTTTTCATTTTGGCACAGAATTTGCCAGCTGGCATCGCTCACTTGCCATATTTCAATCCCTCTTCTAGAAAACCATTTTACAGCTTGGAAGATGTCTGTGTACAACTCCACCAGTCAGAACTGAGCGGAAGTTTTGCTATTGACTTCAGTGAGGTCAGGATTTCATCCAGCATTTTTTAGCACTGTTAAGTGGAAAGACAGACACCCTTCCTGTCAGTGACAATTAGTGGTGCAAGTGCACTGGAATTATTGCTAGAACTTTAATGGCCCAATAAATCAAAGTGGTTCAAGCTATTGAGGGCAGCCTAAGATACTGCCAGGGGACAAACCAGGGTATCATGATTCCTTTCACTGGTTTTCAACATCTGTTTCTTCTCCCCACACAGCTCACTGTCTCCTACTTTTGGGAGGAAGGCAGAGAGGCAAAGAGAGGGAAGAAGGAAGCCAAACCTGCACTGCAAAGTTAAAATTCTGTCATGATTGGTTTTTACAGATTTAAAGGGTAACCATTAGGCCATGGTTGAATGCATTGCTGTAAAATATAGTTATTGAGTGGTTTTGCTTCTTAGCTTTTACCTTTTCTCCATAAAATTTCTGCTTGATCGGCCAGGATTCAGTGAAACCTCTCATTAGGGCCCCATGGTTCGTTAGAGCTTAAAGAGGCATCACTGAAAATTGAATTGACTGTGCTGTGATTCTCTAGCTGCTGTGGTTAGTAATCGTCTGATATTATGCTGCATCCTTTGCATGCATAAATCTTTCTCAACTCCACAGTATTTGTTAAGGAGTTAATTTGTTTAATATTTAAACTCTGAAATGCAGAATCAGTAGAGAAACCTCTTTGTACAGTGTAAAAAAATAGAAGCAGTGAATGCATTTCATTCCGAAATGTTTTCAAGAAATTACTCTGATAATCTGTACAAAACACCGATTTTCACACTTGGATTTTCTTCATTATCTTTTGGTTTGAGAGATGAGACTCTGACAATTCCTTAGGCTTGCCACTGCCATTTGCCAGATTGATGGTCAGAGGAACAAATGCCATCATGAAAAATCAGTCTTTAAAACTTTTCTCCGCATCCCCCAATAAATGGAATAATAAAGCATAATTATGTTTTTTTAATCAAAGTTAGAGTCTTGTTTGCCAGAGCATGGGTGTGATTTGCATACGTAATTCATTGACACTGAAACTGAGTCTGTCCTGATTTGAATTGTGAAATAAAATATGTGGAAAGGGATGGACTCTAATTTAAGAAACGAATGACTGGATTGGTGAAAACAGCAACAACAGAAATGTTTTTGCATGTGCAGGCACAGAGAATCCTACTTGCCTCCTTGAGAGGACAGCTATGCCTATTAATATGGTTTCTTATTGAAACAGGGAGGGGAGCCTATGACATGTGAAATGATGATACAGCTCATAGTAGACCTTTGATCTGGAGTGATGGTGATGTGACTATATTTGACACAGGAATTGGTACTTTTTTGCCCTCCAGCTGAAAACCTGACATTTTACAAATTATTGCTCTTTTAAATGGCGGTGTCAAGCTTTTTAAACAAGCAGAAAAATGTTCTTTCAAGGAACTAGGCTTTCCCTGCCTTGCTGTGGAGGTGCGGGGTACCTGGCGGAGGAGAAACATGCGATGGCTCTTCCTAGGAGCGGGGAGGAATCTCTTTGGTCTGCTTTTGTTAAAAGAAATATTAATTAATTTATTTTGTTGATTTCATGCATACAATCATCTGCTAATTGCCAAGAAATGTAAGGGTAATACATGGCTTTAGGTACACAAGGGAGGTGTTGAGTTAGATGAACTTGTTTGAGGAGAGCTTGCGGGCCTCTGCTGAGGATATCAGTATTGTTTAAATTTGTTATGAGCAAGCCCCAGAAAGTACATTGCAGCATTATTGTTGGTGTCACATAAACCTGGGTTTATCTCAAATAATAGGGAGCAAGAAGCAATTGTAATCTCTGTTTTAATCTGTGTACTCTGTGAAATGAAACATCATGCAAAATTACTGGGTTTTGTCTCTGAGGAGCTAGAGCACGCTGATACAATGACATATTTAATCAGAAGGAATCTATTTAATAAGAAGGAGTTATGTGTCAAAAACTGTGACTAAATGACATGGGAGCTGCTTAGAGATACCAAGATACAAAATTTACACTTTCTATTCCATTTCTATGAAATGAACATTTAAAGGTCAGGAAGAAAGGCTAGTATTTGCATTTAAATGGAGATATTTTAAGATGAAATGGTGATTGCTGACCTCGGTCCTGACTCAAGCGGATTTTTGTTTTGTTTTTAGGACTGGGAATAAGGCATAAAAAAAAAAAGAGGTGAAAATACTATAAATCAGTAAAACGCTAAAACTAGTCTCAGGTTCTGCTTTATTGCCACCTATTTGCACATGTTTGGTCTTCATCAAGCTGTTCTGTGCTTTGTGTAGTTTAAAATAAAGTTTGGCCTCTAACCAGAGCCACCATAGGGTCTCCTGAAGGGGAATACTTTACAAATCCAAGGAATCTGAGTAAGAAAATACCAGAGGAAACTGCCAATCCACGTGTTCAAGCTCTCCATTTTTTCAGAGCACAAACATTTCTCAGCGTGTGCGTGAAACAATTGAGAATTTTATGCTGTCCATAGGCCTGAGGTTCAGCCCAATACGTACCCGAGAGAGTTACAACCTTTTCATCGTGCACTGATGCTGCTCAAGGTGATGTTCCAACTTTGGAGCTACACCAAAGCGTCACAAGGATTCAGATTTGATGGGAAGCACATTTTTCTTCCTTCTTACTCAGTGCTGGTGGGTGGGATGCTGGTAGCCTGTGGCTGGACGACGCCACACCCTGCTCTGTGTTCCACTCTGCAGCAAGGGATGCTTGTAGTGCACTGGGTGGTCGGGAGCTGAGGTCTGTTTCTCAATTAATCTGCACTGAGTGGAAATATTAATGAGTAAAGGTTGCTTTTCCCATTCTCCTCTTGTTTTGTGAGAGGTGTAGGCTAGACAAAAGATGATGATACAGCTGTGGCTTCTCTGCTGGTCCCAGCTTGGGCCAGGCAGTGAAAATACAGAAGTCACAATCCTGAGACTGAGGTTTGCCACTGTCCTGGTGCTGACACCTGTTCTGTGGCACCACTTCAAGTAAGTGGTCTGTGTACCAAGTGCTTGGTCTGTGTACCAAGTGCTTGAGGAAATCTTCACTTTTTGTCACACCACTTACAAGTGTGTGTGGAAAAAATGCCACGTTACCCTCTGAGAACTGCCTCTGAGATGTCACCTGCATCATCTTCTGAGCTGTCAAGAGTTGCAGCAAAATTTTCACTTATTTGTTAAAGAACCTCCTCGCTGCAGGGGTTTGCTGCTTTGAAAATAATGCAGTAGATGGGAGAGACACATGAAAAATGCACAACCTGAAAGACACTTAGAAGACTGAAATATTTGAAAAGAAACCTACTATTCTTAAAACTTTGATAAATAACTCTGTATGTTCATGCAGTATGTTATACTGTAGATAATCTCTGAAATTTGGTAGCTTTTAGAATGCCTGCGTATTTACTCTCTTTAAACATGGGCTATCTATTTCAAATTTGCTAGAGAAGGGAGATTGAGTAGTTTGTAGTATTTCACTGCTGATATCTTCCTGAAAAATTCTAGCCTTGAAACCAGATGGTTGTGACTTGTTTTTATAATTCTGAAATATGAAATACTCATGTGAACTATTTGGAGCTACCTGTCCAGACTGGCACGCGCACATAGTCAGAGAACTAGGAAAAAAACCAAAAAAACACAGGGAAAAGTTTTTGTTACCCGTTGGTAATGATAATGTCTTAAGACTTACTGGTAATAAAATTTTCAGCTAGAAATATGAGTTTTTAATTGATCCTGCCCTTTTAATAAATCATGTCCTTGCTTAAAGATTCCCGTTCCCACAGACTTGAGCAGGGGTGAAGGGTCAGCTCTCCTTGTAACAGCTCGCCTCTTGAAAAAGGAAGAACTTCTTCGCTCAGCCCTCAGTTAGGGGCAAAACAAGATATTGAATTTCTGGTTTCATCTGTGCTGCCTCATGAGTGACTTCCGAAGCTGCCGGGGTGACTCCTGTTTTTTTCTGAGAGTACTGCATTGCGGTATATCTTGGTCTTGAGGTGTCAATACATTTGTTCAGTCAGAAGCACACTTTCTTTTTTCAACTTGCTACTCTGGGAGAAGTGTTTCCCGCCTCATGTTGTTTTTGAATTATTAATTATATTAGTTATGATTAATACTGATCAAGGCTCTTCATTTCTGATGTCAGTTTTGTAGCGAGCATCCCATCTCCCCATGATGGACTTTTTCTCTCCTTATTAATGCTGAGAGATGCTGGTGCTCATGACTGAGCAGTCAAGTAAGTGAAAGTTCACAGCTTCCTGCAGTTGCGTTCCCTAGTGTCAGAATTCTGCCTAAAGAGATGCTGGTTGAGTGCTGGTAGGAATGGTTTGAAAACTAATGAGTTTACTTTGCATGTATGGCCCATTACATCTGTATGTAAATAGAGTGATTATTTGATCTTCAGCTGTAAAAGGAGTCAGTCTGGAGGAGAAATGTGGAATACATTGATAAGTATATTTGAGCTCTGCCACCTTTCTTTCATCAAAGATTTATCATATTTTTTTGATACCTGTTTGCTTTTGGGGTGGTATAAAAAAGGTACGTGCTTTTGCTGGTAATTGATTCATCGTGTTAGCAGCTGGAGCCTGCATGAGTGTTCTTACATGAGTAAGATTGGCATCTCCTGAACAAGAACTTAAACTTAGTTCTACTTTTTAAATTTTGAGTACCTGACACTTACTGTTGACCTTGGGCTTAACCATTGGAAGGTTTTTTTCTGGATGTTCTGTGTATTACACCATCAGTGTGTCTGTACACCCAACATACCTACCTTAACTGTGTGACAGGAGGTTACACTGTTCTTTTTAAACAAGACGTGCATGTACACCTAAAATCTCTGTCTACTAAAACATATTTCATGTGTACACGTGAACACATAAATATTTCACTGTCAGGATGTAACAGTGTATTCTGTTTTAGCTGAGGAAGGAGAGACTGTTTAAAACCCAAGATTGTTAGTGTAGAGGCTTCTAAATTCAGGGCTCATTAATCAATTTTACAATCAGAGCTGCAAAAATAAAAAGGGTATCATCTAGAGCTGTGATTATTTCCATCAACGGCAGCAGTTTAAAATGTGACTTGTGTAACTAAGGAAGTAAGTAGGAAATTAAAAAAAAAAAAAAAAAAAAAAAAATCCCCAAAGACTATAACATTTTAAATTGGAAGTTATATAACAAGCAGGAAGCAGCCAGGAAAACTTATGCTTCTTGCTTTTTGCAGAGTGAAGAGTGAACTTTTGACATGCTGACTTAGAGTCTTCATCTGAATTTGCCTAATTTGAGATACTCTTGCTTCCTATCTTGTGACATTCACCCAGGACCCAGTGACTTCATGAGCCGGAGGAATCCTTCTGTTTATCTCAGCCAAACCCATTTTTTACAAGCTACACTAGCATTTCACATTTCTACTGGGGACCTTTGTAAGGGGAAGAAAACAAATGAAGTAATAAAAGTGAGAAGATAATTGTCAGGAAAATGAAACAGCAAAAGAGGAAAAGTGATTTAAACAAAAGAAGGAAAATCCAGCTAGGAATTATGAATGTTTTCTCTGGTCTACTTTCATTAATGTGGAAACCAACTTGCTGAAGGAATGGGAACCTCCTGTGTTAGTCTATGGAGAGGAGAAATTGCAGAAAACATTTGCCGTGCTGTGAACATGGCCTTGCTGGCTTCGTTTTGATTTCCCTAGTGCTAATAGCTTAGAAAACAGCAATAAAGATGGACTGTGTGCTGCCACATCTTATTAAACACTCCGTGTTGATCCGACCTGATTGATGTGGCTGGGCAAGGTGGCTTCTGACACCCTCTGGAGTACAAAAGGGACCAACAACCTTCTTAGCTTTATGAAAACAATCCAAAGAAATAGATGTTTTTTCTTGGTAACATATGGAAACAGCAAGGCAGGGAGAGATTCTCAGTTAGTTTAACATGGATAGCAGATCAGCCATTGACAGGCTCCTCAGCCACCTCTCACAGAGCTGCCCACATCCTGAGATGGTGTTTTCAGGACAACCATTCTCTATCAGGTGCTCCAGAAAGATGTATTTTGGAAGTATATTTAAAAGAAGTGTTTAATACTAATGGAGATTGTGATTGTTTTGGTGTGTCTTTAAGTGGTATTTTGGAAAACAGATGGAGTTCAAATTGTGCGACATTGACGTGGAGTAGATCTGCAGTGACTTATCAAACATCCGTGAAGTCACTGACCTTAAATGTTGCACATGTGATCCTCTTGAGGTTTTAAGGTTCCTATAAATGTTTTTTTAATAAATAACTTCCTATTGCCCAGTACTCAAATATTCCCAAGTCTGGAAAAAAACTTAGTTTGGTGCAATGGTCTATGGCTGCATAAACATGCACCATCATTGGAGCCAACGCCACAAACAGCACAGAGATGGCAGCCTGTGTGCTTGACTGTGTAATGAGGAGAAATCTCATGATCTTCTTTGTAGTGATGTTTGGAAACCATAAATATAACAAAACATAAACCTGTCACACTACATGATGGCGGCAGCCTACTGAGAAGATAATCTTCTTGTAATTAAGGTTGTTCATAGTGAGTTTTGACCAGCAAGTGATTGTAAATTGAAGAAAGATGCAGCAGCAATAGAGACACACCAAATACCCAGGTCTCCAGCTGCCCCAAGATGTGTATGCCAGGTGGTCACTTCTGCAATTACAAACACTGTACAGGTCTCTTTTGCTCAGATATATATTATTCTGTTACTTTTGTATGGATAAGATTTCCATGGAAAAGTAGTCTTGCACTGTCAAAATAAACCACTGCAAAAATAAGTCCTCTACCCTCTGCTGCTCTGAAGAAATTCTAGCTGAGTACTCATCTTTACAGAGTTGTATTTCCAGTTCCTTTCAAAATACATTTTAAAAAAAAATTTAACAAAGATTACGGATTAAAATATAAATATATAGAGATGTGTATAATGACGGTTTACGGTGACAATTTCCCGCTATATCATGACTTCATTGTTTGATGTCAAGTATAGTTTGTTAAAATTTTCTTAGTATGAATGGATTTAGATCCTCTGAACTTTGAAGTCTCCATTTTGCTCCATGTTCAGCTTTTAAAAGAATATCTACTTGATAATATGAGGATTCTAACTTAGTCTGACAGATCAATGGAAATTTAAAGTTGTCTTGTCTGTCCTTTTTACGTTCCTTTTGTGCCAATGAAAATACTGCCACATGGAGATTGTCAGTCTTCAAATAGCACTAGGATAGGTTTCCTTATGAGGTTTGGCTGTCAGCAGGATGTATGGAGCATAACACAGAATGGTTTCAAATTCCCTCAGTCCCCACACATTACTCAACAGGAGAATAGGTCTTGATCTTTCCCCCCTTAATTTTAAAGAATGCTTTCCCAATACATGCTTGGTTTTTATAGATTTGCTTTTAGATTTGATTACAACACGAGATCCTGATGTGATCCCGTGTTCTGTACAGGATTTTCCTGTGCATGGCCTAAATCTTGATTTAGGAGCCAGTAAGTTGGAATGAGGATATAAGAATACAGCTGGCAATTCATGTTTAATGTCATCAAAAAGTTTCCTATAACCCCTTTTGCATGGACTTGCAAGAAGAATGACAGACACTAAAGAGTAGATTTAATTAGATGTCAGCTTTGATAAACTAATTTGTTTAGAGACGTATCTGGCAAAAAATTGGACACTGCACTGCAGGTTCCTGTTTGTATCTGACAATTTACATAGGGCTGCCTTCATCTGCTCTCCCTTCCTGATCTGATTTCTGTCTGTGCTCCGTCTCATCCCTGTGGCAGGCATTAGAGCACAGCCAGATTCCTTAACTTTTGTTGCCTTCACCTTTCAACTGACTTCAAGGAACCAGACTTCCATGGGAAAGCTACTTGCCCTGGACATCTGCTGCTTGCTAATTGATTTAGTTTAAGCAGCAACATCCTGATCTGCCTGGGTAGATGCTGAAAGTGTCCATGGCGTGCTGGTGGTGGTGGTGGTGACAGAGGCAAAAGGAATTTGAATAAGGAAGAGAGAATCCTGACAAGGCCATCAAACACAATGAAACTTTATCTTGCTGAGAGCCTGTGGCTACAAAAGTGGGTCGCACTTGAAAAAATATGTACGTGTGCCATATACCTTGTCAGCTAGGACAGAAAATGTCCTGCCTTACTCAGACCTCTTTCAAAACCAACTAACTTAAATAGGACCTGAGGATATGAACCATAAAAACCAGAAAAGGTCCATGACCTCTTTCATCCTGCTTGACCAGCAAGTGCCGCCCTGTCTCTGAGGCTGTGTCAATAATACTTCTTCATTTCAGCTTTGCATTGTGTTAAATGTTGTTTTAATTAAAAATAAATAGGCAAAATGACTCCTTAGAAGTGGTATCCCGGGAACAGAATTCTTCAGGGTATTTTGCTAAACTTAGGCTTGTTTTCATCAATTTTGCTGGCAGACCTGGAGGATAGGTGTCAATTCTGTGATCTCGGTTATGTATGTTAAAGCTAAAGGAATAGTTAAAAGGTTACAGCCAAAATTGACCTTAAAGCTGTTTGATGTTCAAATCTTTCATGTGTTGACAGGCCTGCTCAAGTGAAGGTCGCTGCTTCAGCAGGAGTTTTCCACTTCTCTGTAAGGCTCACCCGTCTCTTAAAAATCTCACATTCAAAGTGGAATTTATGGGGCTGTTGACTTTTAGTTTCTGGATAAGTAAGGCTGGGTCCCCCTTAATAGACCATTGATCCATTTCCCAACAAATACACATTTTAAAGCCGGAATGGTTAGGCTATTATCAGGACAAGTTTGTTGTCCGGTACGTGTACGTTTTCCCTCAGTAGGTATGTGAGGAGTGCTTCTATCTATAGGTGATTTGTTACTTATTAGGCCTAAATTTTGCGGTTCTTTGTTCAATCCAAATAATCCAAATACCCTCAGATAAACCCGAATACCTTATCTTGTCCTTTCCATTGATAGCCTTTACAGTATGGAAATGGTTAAGCCCCAGGAATGCTTAATCATGCCTTAGCCAAGGAACGGATGGAATTTATTCAAGATGCACTGTTCTGTATGGGTCTCATGCTACACCAAAGTATGTCAGAAATGTCCAGCATTTCAACAAGCATGGAACTGAGCAATGTGACTTAATTCCTCACACTCTTCTTTGTTCCCTGCCTCTGTCGCCAATGGGAGAACGGCGTGGTGACCAGAATTCTGTTTCTGTGGGGCCTTGTGCTTCTTTTCCTTAGCATGTGTGAGCTGCTCTGTCTCTAATTATGTGCTAGGTTTGGTGTACGGTTATGAGCTTGTTCATTTTGTCATGGCAAACCTGTGACAACCCCACTGGTTTTTTTTAAAAATCTCATTTTGTAGCTTAGTCTTGCCAGCCCACAGTCTTCTGTTTTTTTTCTTTTTTCTGAATCCCTGCAGTTTGTCTCCATCGTTCCTGGGAGTCAGCATGGTGTAGAGGTTAGGTAATAAATAAAAGTTCCTGGCTCTGGCTCAGACTTCCCATGTGATCCTGATAAATCATTTACCCTTATTGCCTCAATTATGAAGCAAAAAGAGGTAATATTTACTTACCTCAGAGGCACTGTAAAGTTAAAATGTTTGAAAGCTCTTTCACCTATTTTTCTGGCTAGTTATGTATCTTTTATCTTTGTGGTGGTTTTGCTTCCATACTGAACTTTGTCTTTGGCGTCTTTTTTTCCCCCGCTTTTCTCCCTCAGAGGCCTCACCCATTTTGTACCACAGCTGTTTTCTCCACAGTGGAGGGTTACAGTCTCTGTCACTGTGTGGGTCATCCTGAAAGCCTCATCTTGGAAAGTCTTGCTGAATCTTTTATTACGCTGCAATTCTTTGGTGGTTTTTTATGTCCAAACTTTGCAAAATTGTGGCTTTGTAATGTGTTTCTGCTTTGTTAGTTTTCAGTTAAGTTCTCATATAGAGGTTCAAAGCCACAGTGCCCTTTCATATATTCTGCTTGTGTTTTTTTTCTTTCACTTAACCTTTTTATATTGGTTTAAGAAGCACCTCTAGGAAATTGCACTATATTCTCTGTTAGAGAACAGTGAGTTGTTCAGTAGTAATTACCTCCTTACAAATACACCTGTATTCTTAAACAAAGTAAAACTTTTTAAATTTTGAGGCAGCACAGAGGTGCCTGAGCACCTGAGCTACTTCAATACAAATGTTTGTGCAGTTGTATCATCAGTGAACACATATTTTATGTTCCACCATGAGCGCCTGTCGCAAGGATTATGTAAAAGACAGATGGAAAAACAATAGTGTGAAGAGGAATATGCTTGAAGGTTGAGTACTATTGTTCTTGTTGTTTGCACATTTATTTTGCATAAAAGATTTTTAAAACAATAAATCCATAAAATTTGGGTTTCTTTTTGTTCAATTTCCTTGGGACGTGAACTGCCATCTTTCAAAGAGGTTTTTAAATAAATCCATGTCTCGTCTCTGTATTTATTTTTGTAATGATAGAATAAAATATTCCAAATATGTGTAAGTTTTAAGGAGATTAATCTACGCTGCCTTTTAATGAGGGTTATGCCTATTTAAAATGCACTAATGATACCTGTCAGGATTGCAGGTGAAAACAGTCCTGTCTGTGGTCACTCAGCAAACAGGATGTACCCCCATGCTGTTACTGTGAGATAGCCTGTCTGGTTTGGGGTTTTTTTTCATCTATTCCTACTGCTAGACAGCTTCAGACTTCATTTTTTTTTGGCCTGCACTCCACACTGTCCCCGGTAGAACCTAGAGAAATGTTTACTTCAAATCCAGAGCCTGTCAGGAGTTGCAGGCTTAATCAACAGACCTCATGAGAGATTACTAGAAAAGCTGTTTAAGTTCTCAAGATGTAGACATTTTCTGCAATCCTTCAACTTCCAGGGCATGTGGTGGAGCCTCTTCTTAACCCCAGTTCTCTCCATCTCTCTGCCTCAGAGGCTTTGGGATTTAGATTGACATACCTTACAATCTCAAAGGGTTTTGAATCTCTTGGAGCAGATTCAGACCTATGGAGTACAGAATTGTGGTAGGTGCCTTTATTTTTAGCAACAGGGCCGTTCAGAGGTGGTTCATTTAATGATCCTGTCTCTGGCTGGAGTTCCTGTTCCTCTGTAACTCTCCCACAGCGAGGAAGTCTGATAGTTTGGCATTTGGAAGCTAAATCAATAGCATGCATTCAGGAGGAGAGGGATCTGCAAGCATTAGTGGGAGCACTTCTTGCTCCCACGCCAGTAACCCTTGTGCCTTAAACACTGAGTGAGAGACACTTGCTTGAGCTAAAGTGCGTGTGGGAGTTCAGTGCTCCTAGTTAGTCCCTCTTCTGTAGTGTTAACTCTAAGGTATCAATTAGAATAATGATTATGCTGTTTAAACAGCACCTGTTTTTTTCTTTTTTTCCTATTTTGGATTGGCACTTTAAAAGCCAGTGATCAAGCTATGGCTTTATTAATGTAGATTTGGTGAATATACTAACTAATGACTTCAGAATTTGATGTGACGTGAATGTTCTATTAACGCAGAGGAAAAATTAGGCTATCATCCCTGTCAGGCAGGAAACAAAGGGATGATAAATGGGGTGAATAGTTATCCTAGCTCCATGCAGCTTCACGCAACTTCGAGGTACCACCCTGAAATTATCATCTGAAGAGTTATTTTTAGAATGAAAAAAAGAATGAAATGAGGCAGCACTTGCCATGTGTTAGATCCCTGAATGAAAATGTGATGGGACTTTCCTGGGCACACAGGACAGGCAAGTCATCTTGTTTCAACTTCAGCATCCATCACTGGTGGTTGCTGCAGTGCAATGTTAAGAATAGGAGTTAATGCCACAGTTTTTAGCAAACTTGAGCTTTTCTCGCTATTTTTTTTGGTCATTTAAAAGGCAGTAAAGTTCCCCACAGTGAAATTGCATCTGCCAAGCGTTAGGGAGCTGTTCTGAAGCGCACCTGCAGCATTATGCTAAGGACTGGCTTAAGGTCTTCTCTCCTTCAGGTACCACCTAATAGAATGCATACTGCAACCATTTGTTCCAGAGATATATTCCTCTAAAAGGTTTATTTATTGACTTTTGTCTCAGTGTTCCCTTTCTGTAATTTCTGTGGAGTTTCATTAGCTCCAGGTATCCTAGTTGAAATCCAGACTATAAGAAATGGTGGTTTAAATTGAGACTTGTCTTTTGAAGTGCTGTAGAATAGTTTTAATATAGTTACTATAATGTATGTTTTTCTGTTTACACTGTTGGTTAAATGAGACAAAATGAGAGCTTCTGTGTGAATTTTGGTATATGAAGTCGGTCCCAGAGCAAATGTCTATGTGATTAAAGTGATATTGAAGCATTATTAAAAAGCTGTAATTTCAAATGTTTTATGCTTTGTTTCACATATAGTGCCTCTACAGTGAAGACTAGTTACTTAATGTAATTCTGATGCTTGCACTCTACTGAAGTCAAAGAAACTTTTCATAGGTCCCTGCTGGCTTTGGATCAAGCTCTTGGTTTAAAAGTATTGATTAAAAGAGAAACTCAATCTGAATGGAAAGCCAAGAGAATGGATGTAGCAAATGTGGTGAATTAGCAGAAAGAAAAAAAACAAAACACAAAAAAGGAGCTCCCAGAAGATTGCATCCACAAATGCAATTTGTTCCTTTGATTTGATGAATCTGGTTCCAGGTGCTTATTCAAAAGGCATCTGTACCTACCCTTGCTTTTCTTCTCTTTATTCTTTTTCTAATAACTCTGCCATTTAATAGATTTTGTTTCCCTAGTATTTATTAGATTGCTATGCAGTAAAAATATGATCAGAAGAGACTTCATTAAGGGCTCCTGCAGGTGTTGAACTTTGGAAGACAACATATTGTAGTATTGAAGATTGTCAAGCGCCCCAATAAAAGAGGAAGTGCCCTCGGGGAGAACCAACACTGCAACTTAAAATCTGGTAGTCTAGGAGGGAAAAAACTGGTTCAAAGTGTCTGCTTTATTCCTGTCTTTCCTAAATCACAGTCCTCAACAATAAAAATGCATGTGGTTAAAAGGAAAGGCGGAATCAGAATGGAGTAGCTCCTCAAACAGCTCCCTGAGGTCTGCCGTATCTAAATACTGTGAATGAAAACTGCTGAATGAAATTCATGCAATCTGTTAGACAAATCATATGCTGATAATACCTGGGTTTTTATAGCCCTGGGAGGATTATGCAGAAGAGAAAACATCTCAAGAAATAATGTAAATCCAGAAAACATCGTAGAACTTTGTTGTGCAAGCCTGCTGCGCTTCAAGTCATGCCAATTTGACAAACCAGTGCTTACAGTTTAGAAACTAAATTTCAACGGAGTAAGTAATGGTTTATATATCCCTTAAGGTGATTGACATTTCAACCATCCAGATTTGTAAAATAAAAGGAAATTTGAAGGACATCTAAAACTGCAGTCCAGGCAGAAAGAAGAGTAATGTGTGCATTATTTGTCGCAGCCCTGCCCTCTGGGGATATGGTCAGGTTTGATCCAGAGCCAGAAGCAGAGAAGAGAAGGATGCATTTTAGGGATGTACTCCTGATGATGGGGAGCCTTCCCTCTCTTGCACAACACGGCCTTTTTCCTGAGTACCTTCTCCCTTTGGCAGATCTACCGTGTCAGGAAAATCTATAACCCTTTTGACAGGGAAGCGGAGTGCTGCTGAATCGATCACTTTGTTAGGCTGCAGATGAGACCCCTTCCTAACACAGCAGGGCCAAACAATTCCTGGCCTGGTCTCCAGGCAGGGAGAAAACTTTGAAGGCTCTCAGTGTGCAGAGAAAGCATCTGTAACAGCAGAAGACGGTGTATTTTGGCTTTTTATCGGGTCATCTGTTCCACTGGTGAAATTAACGCAGTGGGGAAGTAGAGTTTGGGGACAAAGGAGGAGAGGGAGGAGTTCTGCACCCTGCACACCCTATAGTCATGCGCAAATCACCATCCTTATATCTTCAAAATGCAGTTCACAGGCTTAAAGTTCAGTCCTGCACATGGGAAGGGCCAAGGTGAGATGCTACTTTACTGTATGTACATATATTTTACAAATTATGACACCCATCACTGAAGTGTGGGTCCTAGCGCCCTACAGAAACACCTGCATTTTGTCTTAATGAAGACACAGTCATTCTCTCAAACAGATAAAATGGAATCTAATACAGGTTTATTTTCCTATTCCTGAGTTTAACCTTGTTTCCAAGGAAAGAAGGAAAATATGTGGCTAATAGTAGACATAGAGAAGGAAAAGCACAGTTAGTCTTTTTCCTGAGAGAGCTTGTTCTCGTTATCTAATGTCTCTGTAAAAGGGGGTTTTTGTTCCCATTTTGCTACCCAACACTTTCATTTCTGAATAGTCTGTTGCAGCCTTTGGTCCTCAGGTTCTGCTTTCTAAACAAGCTCAAATACACAAAAAAAAAATATTAACAGGTATTTTTCTGTTCAGAAGATGTGGTGAGATCACTTTTCCTTTCAAAAGATTTGTGTTTTTATTAGCAGTTGTGTATGTTTGCTGGGTTTTAGATGTTTTGTCATTCCATCTGATCAATGCCATTTCAGAGTCATAGTCAGAGAAGATATATTGTATTATTGGTCAGATATCTTTTAAAAATTTTTTTCCAGTTTGAGTTTGTCTGGCCTCACTGAACATTCTGGAAATCCTATTATATAAGTCTGTGATTTTTAGGTAGAGCTGGTCAAGAATTTTCCACTATAATTTTTTTCTTTTCAGAACTCATGAATTCCTCAAAAGAGAAATGTTTTCAAGAAGGTTATTTCATATACAGCTGACGAACCTTAATAAGTAACTGAGATGTATCAATCTGTTGCCTGCTTTTTAAAGTTTAATAATGTCTCCATTTTCTACCTGTTCATAGAATTGATTGGTAAGTCAGGTGTGTTTCCCTGAGTCTTTGCAGTTAATATTTCAGTAATCCATGAGAAGGGAAGAATGTATATTCAGTGATAAAATTGTGGAAAAATTCTTGATAGATAAACCAACTTAAAAATGATTTCTCTTTTCTTCATATCAACTTATCTATGCAACAGGAATAGAAGTAGTTTATTCAGTAATGAGTGTGTGAAGTTTTGATACATGACCAAAAGTATATATTTCTGATTTTTCTGTGCTGTTATATTTTTTTTTACTAGAGAATAAAAGTGTCTCTGAGCATCACTCATAATGGTTTTTGGATAGAAGACCAATGAGAGTATGTCCAATAAATTAAAAAAATAAGTTTCATTCCTGTATTCAAAGGGGAGTTTAATGAGTTTTTCACACAGTAAACTGCAGTGGGTTTTTTATGAACAGGGCTACCATGCTTGTGGTGAAGGCTATGTAAATTACACCGATGCATATTTATTCATGTACTTCTTGTGGGAATATATTTAGGGGCCTATAAGCATATATCAGAATTTGTTACAGGGAAAGGAACTTAGGAGGAAGGCTTATTATCCCAGGAGTGGAATTAAGGTGAAATTAACAAGTAATTGAAGTTATCTTTGATCATGATTTTTCATTCCCTTTTTTTCCCTGCTCCAAGGAAGTGAATATTTTTGATGTTCAGTAGAGCAGTACAATGCAGCACAGAGAGGCATAATGCTGAATTTTCATAATAATGTTTCTAATGCAAATGAGGGACACTTCAAAAACAGGTTGATTAGCATTTCTTAATAAATTGCCAGTCTCCTCCTTTTTTCTTCATTAATTCTCTCAGCAGATTACATAGCTAGATTTTAGCATTAGTGAATGTGAAGTGTGCGGTGGCTTCTTGTGATATAGTTATTTGGTGGCTCTAAATAGTTTCAGATTGTGCGTTTACAGCAGTTCCTCCAGTACTAAAGCACTACAGTGAATTAATGAGCTGCTTGTCACCTCTGGGACCTTTCCTTTGAAATCCAGTCTGCCTTCAAGTGAACTCCTACCATTGCAGGCCAGCAGCTGGGAAAAGGTTAGAAAATGAATGAGCTCCAGGGACATTGCTGAACTTCCACAGGAGCATATATTTATTTTAGTGCTGTTTTTCAGAGATCAAACCTGGGGAAATGCAGAGCTGCTGTGCAGTTCCTCCCACAGAGCACATCAGCCAGCCAGAGCATTCCCCATTGTGCGGCTCGTGGTGGTGTCCTCTCCTCTCCTCTCCTCTCCTCTACTCTCCACTACTCTCCTCCTAGGTTTTGCTTTGAGTGAAGACTGAAAATCTGAGTCTTGAACTCAGTCAGGATATGTACTTCCACTTTAGGAACCATCCAAGCAGGCACTGGGAGGAATTTTGATGTTTTTGAACAAATGTTTTTCATCAGCATGGAGGTTGTGTCACCTAAGTGTCTTTAGTCTTGACACANCATCCCCGCCTCCTGCAAGGGAGGTGTTGGCAATACAGCCCCTGGAGCAAAGAAGTGGCTTCTCCCTCCTATGTGTCATTCAGGTTCCTTCCTAATTATTTTTGTTGTCTTTTTAATTGCCAAAGATTCCTCCTGTTCCCTCTTGTCCTTGATTTCATTTTAAAAAATAATTTATTCTCTTCCTTATCTCCCAAATCTTGCGTTTGCTCAGTGTGTGGCTTTTTAGTCTCCTTTTCCTCCGTTGTTTCCCACTGGGAGACCCAACAAGTGATCTCCCCTGCTAAACACCTGTGAGGAGCTGTCTGCTGCCCTTTTTTTGTTCTCATTAGAGAGACTTCAGAGAATGAAATTATCATTGTGCTGCTTTGATTTTAGAGGAGGAACAGGAGTGACATTGTATGAGCTTTCAGTTCAGAGCATCAGTTGGTGAGCATAAGTCCTTGTCCGGTTTTGATTCCAGCTGAGCATTGCTCCGCTGGTCAAATTACTTTTCCTGACTACACGAGGCAACAACAAACTGAGTTTCCAGGGACTGTATTTAAATGATATGTGCAACTTGCGATAAGCATTCAGCTTGCATGGCTGAAGTTGGAAATGTAAGAGCTGTGGAATAGAATCATAGATTCATGGAACAGTTTGGGCTGGAAAGGACCTTTAAAGGTCGTGTGGCTCAGCCCCCTGCAGGGGACATCTTCAACCAGATCAGGTTGCTCAGAGGACAAACTGCAACTCTTGAATGTCCCTGGAGAAGCTCTGAGTTAGGATACTTCCATCTGCTCTAGTTTTTGGGTCCTAATGCTGTCTTGCTAGTGGTTTCCAGCATGGGGCTGGCTGGCTGTGATCACACTGTGTAGTTACACATAACATAACCCAACATTGCTGCTTCTAAGATTCTACACAGGATTTTTTTTCCAGAAATATGAATGTGGAAGTAATGTATTACACATACTCTTATTAAGATGGTCCTGGAGCCTCATCTTTGTGAGTAAATCATCTTGACAATCTTCTTCCTTTCGTGTGTGTTGATTTTGATGAGGTAATTCATCAAAAGTCTGTTGTAAGCCATTTCGTAGGCCTTCTGTCATTTTAGCTGCTTGTGGACTCAGCAGTCAAGCCAAGGCTGGCAGCTCCATTCTCTGATTTCCCTCCCAATACTTCAGGGAAGTCATGTGGCATTCTCCTTTCTCAGTAACAAGAGTCACTTAAATTTGACATTTACGATAAACCCATGATTTGCACTATTGATGATTACTTAAAGTTTTTGCTGCTGATTTCGTGTGGGACCTTAACTGTTTTAAAAAGAAATTTGGCTCCAAGAAGCTGTGTAGTTTTAAAACACAACACTGTGTGGCAGGTTAGACTGATGGCTTTTGCTGTCCCGTCCTTTTTTACTGGATTTGAGAAGAGAGGGAGATGTATTATTTAAAAAATATTGCTGCTAGATTAATTGAGTGAAGGAAATTTATTTGTGGAATTACCTTCATTTCAAGAAAAATGTTGCTTTATTTTTTTCCTCTTTTCTTTAGGATTTGAATTGGTACCACAGCAGGGGGTGGCGTGGAAGGGACTTCTGGAGATCATTTGGTCTGTCATTCTGTTGCAGGACTTACATTTGATTATTCAGGACATGACCAAGCTGAGCCTTGACTTTTTCCAGCAAGAAGATTCCACCACTTCTTTGAGCAATCTTTTCCAAAATTCAGTTGTTCCCACTGGATTTTTTTTTTCCCCCCCCCTATATTCATCTGTACTTTCCCTTGCAGCCAATTGTGCCCATTAACCTGTTTTGTAAAAAGGTGGGAGGGAGCAGAAGCTCCATCACTGCTCCTTCTTGGTCAGCCAGCTTGGAGGACAGGAAAAGTAGAGCACTCACTTTGCCTGTCCTCCAAGCCAGGCTCCAAAATCCAGAGGCCGTGTGATCTTGACCTTCCTCAGCAGAGCCCAAGGGCTCAGTGAAGTGGTTCCCAGGCCCACCTGGACTGGAGCAGGAAATCTCCAGTCTATTGTGAAAGACCTGCCGTATTTCCCACAGCACCTTACCTAGCAAGGCACAAGAGGGGAGGAGGCGAGAGGATGCACTGCACAGCCTCCTCAGACACCCAGTGTAGCTTGCTCATCCTCTGCCACTGCTCCAGCAGCTTCCTTGTGGAAGTTTATTTGGGTCACAGGCAGCAAACTCAGCCTTTGTGCTGCCTGTCAACCATTATGTTACAGATTTGCTGCCAGAATTCTCCTCATTCACCAAGCTGACAATTGAATTCATTTGTTCAGTGGAAAATGGGGCTGTGCTGCCTGCCACGTTAAGGTGAAACTGCTGGGAGAGCTGTGGGAGGATAAACTGGCTCAGAGCATGAGGCTGGGAGGGGAAGGCTGTCCAGCCACAACACACACTGCTGGCTGACCAAGAAGGAGCAGCGATGGAGCTTCTGCTCCCTCCCGCCTTTTTACCCAAAACCTAACAGCCCTGTGTGTTGTCAGGTGTCTGGCCAGCTTTCCAAGAGGGACTAAGAAACCAAAAAGTTATTATTGATCGTGAAGAAATTTATACCTGACCTACTTTGAGTCTGTTGCTCTTTTGATGCCTTGTATCACTCGAAGCAGTTACACAGGACTCTTGATAGATGGATGATACGGGGCCAACCTCTCTGTTAAGCCTCTGGGCTCTTTCTATGATTGGATTAGGTCAGTTCCTAATCGGATCTTTCTCCCTATCACAAGCCAGACTCAATACAATGTAATCAGAGAAGAGCAGCAGGAGTGCTAGCATTGTTCTAATAAAGTGAAAAATCAACTTCACTTTTTCTTCGGTTGTTTTCGTAATTTATTTTAACAATTAAAAATTAATTCGGTCAGGAATTTGCTATAAAGACATGATAATGTTGCTGAGAGCTGGAGCTAAGAAGCTTTCCTGGCTGCCCTTAGTGCCAGTGGAGAACCAAGAGATGACCAGCATGGTGTCTGACACATTGAGAGGCACTCAACATATTCAAAGTCTGCATAGTTATTAAGTGTTCAGAACTTGACTCCAAATGACTTTTTATTTGTGTGGAGGGGAAACAAAAACAGAGAAGATGTAAATATGGCAAGTTTTAATTTAGGCTTGAGAGGACGATAGCTTAGCCAGTTTATTAGCATTCACCTTCACAAATGGTTTTGTTATGTGGCTTATTTTAAATAAATCTTCAATGAATAAAGAAAAACAGAGATTGTTTCTCTATTAACAAGTAAAGCCCTATGCCCTTTCTCGGTAATGAAGCGGAAATAGTCCTTTTTTGCTCCCCATCACTTTAGGTTTCCAGTTACTTTTCCATCTCTTATTCCTTCATTCTTAACTTAAAACATATTCAAAATCGTGCTCACATTGTTTGATGAAGGTGAAATTTCAGAAAGTTAAATGTTCGGAAACAGCGCTAATTTGATTTATGTTAGCTGTCCTCCTGGGAGCATTGCTTTGCTTCCAGGTATAAGGACTAAGGAAAATCAAACAATTCCCTCCCATATATTCCCACTATTATACCCCCTGTGTCTGATACTGCAACAGAGTTTGGCCCAAGACCCAAGGGACTGTGACTTTTGCAGGCACCCTGTGTCTGGTGGGAAGCCGAAGACAGATATTGTCATATTCTGATCATAACACCAAAAAGAATCTGAAATGCTTTTTTTCTGAAATCCTTGGCATCTGAAATGTCAAAGATACCTTGATGGTGTCCTTGGCAGAGCTGGACAGGCATCCACGAAATGAAAGCAGTGGCTAGACCAAAGAGGAAAGAAAGCATGAGAGTATGACCCCGAGTTTGATCCTGAAGTTACAGGAATGCTGGAATATTTTGAACAGGCTAACGATGGATAGCAATTTCACGCCAAGAAAAGATTTTGGTAAGCAAAATGGACTCCTCCAATTAGTTTCATTTAGATTCGCTTAGATTAAATTTTCAGTAGGACTTACATCTGGACTAATGTCAGCACTGGAAGATCATTTTGCTACTGGAGAATATGAAATTGTATCTGGAAGGGCATGGTAGGAAGTGGGATCCATTTCATCAATTTCTTAGGAAATTAAGTTTTCAATTAAAATAAAATGAATTTATCTTCCTACAGATAGGCCTGTAGAGGCTTACATTTGGGACATTATTTAAACATCCACAAACAGATGGCTCCCACATTTCTTTACTTATAACCTACCCAAGCAGAGAACAAAACCCCACCAAAAATAAATCCCCACCAAAAAAACTGTCAATGTCTGCAACACCAAAACAGTTCCCTGAAACTGTACTGCCAGTCTGGGATACTTGACTTGATTTGATCTCCGCTGGCACGCAAGAAGGGAATGTTGAAATAGGTAAGTATATCTCAGTGCTTGGTACTTGATATTTTAAAACGTTAATATTCTGAAAGCTGTAGTCAAAGAAGGTGAGTAACCATTTTTCGAATGTATGCAAAAGTGGTAAGTGTTGTGGTCTGATTTGGAGGAAATTACTTGCTCCCTGTTGAGCTGCAAGCTTCCAGCAGAGCTTGGGAAAGGTGTGAAGTTTTCCCCTTGGGATTGTTCCACAGTTCTCCCAGATGTTCCCATTCCATGTGTTTATATATGGCTCTTAAAGTATTTGTTAACCTGTGCAAAATTTCCAAAATGTCCAGTACTATTGAAAATTAGCCTTCCTAAACCAAGGTTCCATCTTTTCTCACAGACGCGGTTTGATTTGTGGCTGGGGAAGCAGGGAGTTTTTAAGCAAAGAGTTGATATTTGCTCTCAGTTGGTACTAGGTAGACACTTGGGAGTGCTCAAACCTTCCCCCCTCTCTTCAGCCCGTGCTTTCACTTCCACAAAGCTGGGAACACTTCGGATATGCCAGACAAGTGGAAACTGCGTTTTTAAGTGGAGAAGGAGAAAATAAAAAAAGCAAAGATTAAGTAGCTTTCACTACTGCAATTCAGTGTGAACAGCTGGAGGTGGCAAACAGAAAATGGAAGAATTAAAATGATCCTACATTTGCATTCACAAATCCACGGAAAGAGAATTTGTCTTCAGAATTGCCCAATTGTGAGATGTGTGCAACCAGAGCATCAAACATGTTACAAAGGTTTGAAGGTGTGGCAGAGTGAAGGCAAGCACTGACCAAGAATATCAGTTTGGAGAAAATAAAACAGGTTGAAAGGGAAAATAAAAGAAGAATTTTGAAAGGAAACATGTTGAAAGATAAAAGCTGGCACTGGAGAGCAGTCTAATGCACTGAGGTATTGATCCAAATGCCCTATGAGCTTTGCAAAGAATGATGTGGTGTTTTGCTTTGCCTGGAGGACACAGGTACGATAATTTTGAAACAATTCAGATCAAAGGGAAAAAAAGATGTATCTCAAGTCTTCAAGAAAGATAAACCTTCTGTCATTTTCTCAACCCAAGTTATTATGCATTTTACCACATTTGAAATGCAATCCTAATTGGGGAATCACTACATTCTGGGACTACAAATTTCTCTTTCTGTGGTCATCTAAATTCTGACAATTGCAGAAACAAACTTATGAGAAGCCCCCCAAACTGGCATGTACTCTTTTTTGTACAAAAATATTGTAGATAAAAGGACAGATAGAGAAATACATATATAGAAAATAATACAAAAATATTCTTCAAGTAAAACTGAATTCCAAAGAGATGCTGAATATTGATATTGACTCGACAAGAGCAGAAAGGGGCCATTTGCAGTGAATAGTGTATTAAGTAGTTGGAATGTGAAGTGTTTACTAAAATAACAGTAATTATACAAAGCAAGCTAATGGCAGCAGAGTTGTTGGGAAGCCTGTGGAATGTGATCTGTTGGTTTGCTGCAGCATGAATGCTGTGGGTAACTTGTATTTTGTTTTGCTTTTCTTTTTTTTTTATTTTACAAAATACTGTGAAATTTTAAAGGGTTATTTATTTATTTTAAATAAGCTTGCACCACAACATAATCCAATCAAAGGGGAAAAATTCAAATGGTTCTTCAGCATCTTCTGTCTGGAGGCAATAGCTAACAATGTCTTGCAATACATTTGATTATGACATTACAGAGATTTGCTGTTTATTATAAGGGCTGCATCCATATCACTCAAATACAGCTAGAAGCCTATGAAAGAACTTTGTGTTCTCAACTGTGAAATGAAACTGATTCTGTGCCTACTGGCAAAGGCTGAAGTTTCCATTGACAAATGTGTACAATATGTAAAGACTCGGATTTTGTATTTTTGACGGCCAAAATGCTTTAATGTTGTAAAGAATGTATTAGAATACTGTCAAAAGGCACTTTTAATAATTTTATTCATTACTCAACATGTTTTGTAATATTTAATTTGTCTTTTGCCTCTTAGTGTGAAAATGAATCTGTTATCTGCTGTTATTATCTCTTCAGATATACAAATGTCCTTTTTCACAGATGCACACATGTGCAATGGAACAGGGAGTTATTTAACTATAAAACTTGGAATCCAACCCCAAGCAATAGATGCCAAATGAGAATTGATTTTTTTTTTCAATTTATATAAAGGCAACAAACCAGTAACACATCATCTTTAGAAGAATTTTTGTGTAAAATGTTTTTACAGTTTTAATTATTCACCTTTCCTCATGTTGTCAAACTAGCTGGCAAAAAGACCCCTTGTTCAGGTATTGCAGGTGGGATGTGTTGTGAGACACAAGGTGTTTTTTTCTTCTAACAACCTGCTTTGTTCTTTCTATAATTTATAGGGAAGACATAAAGTAAGCTAATGAAATAACTGGGAATGGATTGGCGTGTCACATGCAGGAGGGCACACAGCCCTCGTTGGGATGACTGTGATGGATGGTGGGCATGAATAGATGAAGTGGTTGCTTGTGCTCGGTATGATCCATAACCTCCAACTTCAGAAAGCATCCTTAATCATGACAGCTGTTGGAAAAGAGAGAGTCCTGTGGATAGCAGGGGAAAAAAAAAACCAAAAAAAAAAACCCAACCCTGGGTTTTCTCAACATTACTGTTGTTGGTTCCTGAACCCCTTTGGGATTCTGAAGCTACTTCAAAGCCGGGAGCAGTAGGAACAGCTGCCCGGCATCTGTGGGATCTGCCCAGCAGGGCCGGCACTGGTGGGATCATCTCACCCTCGTGTGGGTGTGAACAGAGGAGCCTCCCCTCTGCCCACCTGTTGATTTCCCAAACTGAAGGGAGATTAATCGCCTACCGTTTTCCTCTGCTCTTCCAGGTCTGTTTGAGGCTGACTAATGGCTTCCAAATGAGTTTGAAGACGATTTCCGTAGAGAAGGAAGGAGAGGCAGGAAGATGGGAGGAAATTGCCTGGGCCTTGTTTATTCTAGGGAGCCAGGATCAAAGCAAAGCCCAAATGTGCATTGTATGAATTATTGTAGGATTGGGGTCTCATCTAGAGATTGCAAACACCTCCCTCTCTAACACTGTGAGTTGAGACCTTCGCCTCACGACTCCGCATTTTGAGTGGGACTGCTGCAGCTCAGGTCTTGGCAGAGAATTATCAGGTCCCGTGCGTGTAAGAAATTAATTCTGAATGGTTTTGCCACCGAGGGTCAGTTATTGAAAACTGGGACCTCCAGTGATCTTTGGGTCAGGTGAATAAACTGCTCCGGTTACAAGGAAGCACCTTGTTATTGAGAATTGACTGCTGAGTAGTTGTAATTGTATAAATTAACATTAATTTTTTTTTTTTTTAAAAAAAGCATAGTATCAGGAGATTTTGAAAAACTGTTTAGCAAACATTATATGCAAAAAGGATGAAATAGTAGGCCTCAGAGGTTAGGCTGGATGAAGAAGCAAGGAAAACCATTACAATAATTGCTACCAGCAGTGATGGAGGGTGTTTCAGCAACTGGACTTCCTGAATACAAAAGGTGTGCGTGCATAAAAACATCAAGATGCCAATCTGGGGGAAAGTCGCGTCTCTAATTGTTTCTGTAGCATAGATGATAATTAATCAAGGTGGGCCCAGCTGGTTTGGTTTAAAGCATATCCAACAAGTCATATATGGCAGAAGCCAACTCAGCAGAGCTCCGTTTAAAAGCAGAATCTGCCCTGTGTGAAACTCTTCATGTTTTCTGTGGATGTAGTCTCTTGGTGGCCATTTATATTTTAGGAACTGACATGTTCACTTTCATTAAACTTGCCTGAAAATGGAGAGCAACTGTTTAAGACCAGAGCTGTTGACCTTATATTTCACAAGTAATAAGATTTTATTTTCTGTAGTTACTGCAGGCTTACTAAAACTGGGGAAATATTTTAAAAATACTTTTCCATTTCTGATACTTAAATGTAGATACATACACAGTTCCTATACATTGTTCAAATGAACAACCAAAAAATAGTTTTAAATGTATGAAACTGAGCTGGAAAACATCTGAATGCACAAGTGCTATTTTTTCTTTGGCTCGTGAGTTTTCAAGCCAAAATGTTTACCAGTTTCACACAGGTGTTTTTTTTTTTTTTTTTTTTTTTTTTTTTTNCATCTCAGGTGTTTTTTTTTTTTTTTTTTTTTTAATTTTGGTTTGGCATGAAAGTCCTTCAGGAAGCAGATGGACTTGTGGCATCATTATCAACCTTAGAAAAAAACAGGTTTCATTTTAGCCAAAGAGTGGTTAAACATTTTTTCTTTTTTTTTCCTGCTGTGAAGATTTTCATGTCTATGCCCATGATTCCTGCCTGTAGTTTTGCTGTACTATACAGTAGCAGTGCTTTCACACAGCATTTTATTTACAATTTTCCTATGTTTGGCTTTCTGAATCTTCCCAGTAAGCAGGAAAAAAAAAAAAAAAATCACATATTATTCAAAATCTGAAATGATATCTGGTTTAGATAGGCCCCAAAAGCTTTTGTAAAGCTTGTCAGTATTTTGTACAGGGTTTGATTGTCTCTGGAGTTGTATTAAATTTTCTTTTTTTCCTTTGCACTGTGTGATGCTTCCTTGCCTAAGTTACAGATCTGAGAGAGGTTGGGTTGGACTTCCAGATGGGAAACTGGTAGATTTTTTAATTTGGTTTTCATAGTTTTTTGTTTTGTTTTATTTTCTGAGAAAGTACAGAGAATGAGGAAATGTATCCAATTAAGTAATAAAGTAGTTTGCAATGAAGATACTTCAGTTTTGGGTTCTTTTTTCAGTCATCTGAAATGTCACGGGCAATTACAAGGAATTACTTTCCTCACTGGGGTGCTTCAGCTGGGGACCTGTACATCAAACTGGGGGAGCAGGGATTTCGGCTGTGTCCTACAGGAGGCTACAGGAAATGTGGAATGCCCCATCTTGCAGTTGTTTCTGGCACGTACATTTTCCAGGACAGAGCGAAGGGACTAGATTTACTTCAAAATCCGTGGCAGATCAAGTAACTCACATGGCTGTGACTGATGAAACAACTCCTGCGACTGCGCGCTGCAGCCCCGGCAGAAGGGAGGGAACTCAGAGAGGGAAAAAGCCTCATTGGCAAAAGCTTACAAAAGAGGCTGGGAGAGGCAGGCTGTGGTGGAAAAAAGCAAACGAGTCCTTTCCCATAGCAAAGTGTCCTGTATGAGTGCACCAGCAACATCTTGGAAGAGGGGGAGAACGAGCTATTCCATGAGTTACGATAAATAGCAAATAGATTGGTTAGGTCAAAAAATGATTTGCTTTTCCTCTGTGATGAGAACTGATCTAGGAAGGTGCTGGCAGATCTGCCTGGTTGCTGTGTATCTTCCTTTCCCGCTGCTGCATTCAAAATACACACAGAATAATTTACTGCGAGTTTCAGAACCGATCATTCGCCTAACCCTGTCAAGAGCACAACATTAACTGAGAACGGAGAGAAAATACAGTTTTGTTTTGATCTTTCCATGACCCGTCTGCTAGAGGACATAAAAATATATATAGTGATTATTTTCTTGTGGTTTTTTATGAGTTCATTAATTAATTAATTAATTTATTTATTTAATTTCCCTTTAAAGAAAAGACTGTGGCATGACAGTATTCTGAATTCCTAAATTATGCTTGTCTTCAATTCCTTTTTGAAGTCAGAAAATTGTTGTTCTGTGTAACGAAATGGCTAAAGCTGCCAGTTTGATGGTGAAGCAAAGGCAATTGGCTCTAAGGAGTTCTTTTGTATATTTACGGAAAACCCGAGAGAATGGCTGATTTATACCTCAGTCAAATCACGTGCCGATAATTTAGGTATCTCTGTCTTTTGGAAGTGTCAGGCTCCTGCTTCAACATGCAAAGTGACAGCTACATTTTAACTCTATTTAGTTTCCTGAATGGGTTCTTAATTACTTGCCAAAACAATATTGATGTTAGATTATGGACTAAGACTAGGTTTTCTGATGTACAGGTTTTTTAGCAAACAGGCAGGAGGTCTAAGGTGTCCTGTGAAATATTTTACTATTTTGCATCCCCTCGTTCTCCTTCTTTGGCACATGAGTACATGCTCCCTCTCTTGACGGTGAGCTGGAAGTGACACTTTTCAAAATAACTTGACAAAGATGCTTTCAAAACTGTCACTTCCTTATGATAATGTAATTATTCCTTATTTCTTCAGAGGAAATTTCAGTCTCTTTGCAACTTCTCATGCACATTTTTATCTACTGCTTTTGGAATTGGAGCATAATATCACTGAAAGTTAACAGTGTAAGAAAAATCTAGAGATTGTTGGTTACAAATGTAGTGTTTGGTCTTACAAATACACTATTTTGAAATCAAAAAGCAGTATTAAAATCTGACCCAAATGCTGATTTTGCATTTAAACTGTCAAAGAATCAGCAATATGAACTGCATTTCCTACATATGAATGAATTGCATATTAATGAAAACTAATAGCAACAGGCTAGATTATAATTTTCCAAGAGTCAATACTGTGCTTCACGAAAATAGGTTTTATTATAAAATAATTTTTATTTTATGGACAGTTTTGCTTTCTCTGAAAGGCCCAGGAGAGAATTTTGTGCTATTACCTCTGAGTTTCAATAAAAGTACAGATATGTTTAACATGACTTAAATGCTGTGTGTTTAATTGGATTTTTTTGATCATGTCAGGTTAATTATGTGTAGCAGTACTTGATAGTAGCAAGATTTACACAGGTAACCATTCTGATGAGGTCGTTCTCTTCAAGAATGCTATTTATTTTAATACTGTGCTCTGCTTCAGTGACAATATCTATGGCCATAAGAATGTCAATTTCAGAACTTCATCCAGCTTGAAGGATGTGATGTTATGGGGAGCCTCTCCTAGTGTTTGCTGCCTTCCTTGCAGGATGAACTGGAGATCTTTGGATTCCAGAGCTTGAGCTGCCAGCCATGGGCAGCTGAAGCACCTTTACCATCTGAAGTTTTGTGATGTTGGCTTTTTATTCTTTTATATGTGTGTGAAGACTGGCTGGTCAGTGTTAGTGAAATGTTTGCAAAATTCCATTCTAGTTTCTTGGTCAAGAGCATTATTTTGGTGACATTTTTTGCCTCCATATTTGGGTTTATCTGTCTACACACACACACAAACACCATATATATTATTCACGTTTCATTCTATGTGGAGATATCTATATTTTTGACATCAAAACAGTGATGGCCCTAAAATATGTACTTTTTCTGTAATAGTGACAGTTTTTATTTATGGACAGACACTTGCAAACTGAAAGGAAAAAGGGACACTCAGAAAACGATAATGTCACAGTAGCACAATCTCCACATAGGATGTAATACTGTATATACTGCATTGTAAATATTTCCCTCCAAGAGGAATGGGATGTCTATAGGCATGTGCCTAAAACTCTGTGATTGTTAATGTTTAGAGTAAATGAATATGGTTGTAAAGATATTTTTTAAAATCTCCAATATTGGAAGAGTCAGCTGAAAATAGCTGTGTGGCATGCCTGAAACAGATTCAGACGTCTCTGCCGAGCACAAGGAAAGACCTGAATACCAGGATTACAGATCCCACAAATCCCCTGCTCAGTTTTACAGACGGATCAGGCAGTTTATATATGCAGTTAATCTATTTTCACTTCAGTGGAGTGGCTTGCAGCTGCAGCCCACTTCATTGGCAGATCGGAAGCTATGCTGTACTATATCTGTCCAGCCCGTACCATTTTTCTTGGAAGGCTAATTGTTTATCTTATGGCATGTTTTATTTTCTCAGGGTATACTTAGAAATAAACAGAGCTCAGGCAACCTAAACCTCGCTCCCCCGCGGTGACTCGGCCATGTCTGTGGCAATTGGAAGAGCAGTTGGAGAAGCCCAGGCGCTGCAGAATTATCTCACCACGCCACACCTGGGTGGTCTTGTGGGGACTCTTCTACAGATCCTGTTCAGATGTTTACTCCAGGCAGTGCTTGAAAACCCAGCTGGGGATGCTGAGGGGGACTGTCAGCAGGACAGGCAGGTGAGGCAGGTTTTCCAACTTGTCGTTATCCAGAGTTAAGAGGATAACAGCCTCAAAACCCACAGTGCCTCTTCAGGCCTTCAGTCATTCATTTATTTTTAAAACATCCCTCTCAAGCTGTGTTGTTTCATTTCACAAAGAGCAGTTTCCTTTACTGCTTTCTAGCATTTGCATGTATCAAGGGCCAAGTCTGTCTGGAAGTCTGGCTCTGCATTTCAGGGAAAACAACCCCAGAGCCTGGCTGCTGGTGTGCAGTACCTACAGTAGCTGAGCCATCATTTGGGAGACATGTTCTGTAAAGTTTCATAAAACTGCAGATGCTCTGATGTTTTGCTGAGCTAGGAGGAAGTTTCTTGGCGAGATCAATGAACTCTCAAGTTTTCAGTCATCAAACGACTTGAAAATGAGAAGGTTCTTCTTTTCTGACAATGTTCAAATGTTTCAAAGTACAAAGGGACTGGAGCTCATAGAATTGGAGGTCCTCTTGGCATCCCTATCCATATTTGAGAGGTCGGACCAAGTTATCCAGGCTGTTAGGAAAATTCCACACCAAAGCTTCAGTGTGCCTACACAGACCTCCTGTGCATGAAGACCAGGATGGGAAAGCATCAACTCGTCTGTTTTCTGCCAGGAAGCAAAGAGCTTCCCCTGCCATCAGCCAGTGCACACCTGACGGTGATGAGAGCTTCTACACCCAAACACGGAGCCTGATGAGCAGGGTTCAGCCAGTGTTTATTTATTTGGGTGCACGTCTTCATCACATCAGCATTTGCATATGCAAACAGGAGATCTGAAGGGTAACAGCTGTGAAAATACGTACTTATGACCCAACTTAGGCACGCCATATGCAACCTGGCGATGTGAATTTTATATGGGTTAAAAAAATTACAAGCACGTGTACGTAGGCACAGTGTCAGGTTTCCTGCTTTGCTGTATTTTGGACTTCATTAGCTTCCATCCACAAGTGATTAGATGTACAGTCCAGGAACACTTGAGAGTGCTCTATTCCTTCTCCCATCACTTCGGATTCTGATCAGCTCGCTTGGAGCTCGGCATGTAGTGCAAGCTCCTGCAATTAAGCCCTTCCCCATGGCATTTTACCACATGGTGTCATGCTGCAGCGCTGTTTACTTAATCGCCTTACTTTGCTGGATGGCAAGTGTTTCATTAGGAACTGTTAGGAATTTGTTATAATGCAACATAATCTAATGAGGGCTTGTCTCCAGTCAGGACACGTTTGCATTACTGGTTGGTGTGATTATGTGGGTAAAGCTTCAGTGTAAACTGGACTAGGGAGTCTTTTGCACACGCATTTAAAAATGCAATTATGTTGTTGCTAAATGATGTACCTGCAAGACTTGGTACAGTTAATTTCGTAGCTCAGCTGTGAAATACTGCAAAAGGCTTTTCTTTTAAAAAGTTCAGACAATTAACGTGATACGTAAACAGTAATTCTTTGGAGAAATACCATGGCTGTGTAATATTAGTGTCATTCTTCTTTTATTGTGACAAACTTAAATTTAGCTTCGTGTCATAAAGACACGATGCATGCTTTTAATTTGAACTATAAAAGTCGAAACATTGCCTTCCCGGTATTTGAACTGAGTTCTCATCTTTGATTCTGCTAAGAGAAAAGTTAGTGGTGGGAATTGGTTTAAAGGATGTGATTCAAATTAATTCGATGGCAAGAGCCTCGATTCAGGGTGTAACCTAGGGGTTGGCACTGCTAACAAAGGTGAAGAAGTGTAATTATTTACCAAATGGCATTGAAACGGTACCTATGTTAAGAACTAAGCACATGCTGAATTATGTGGGTAAAAAATCCTGTGCTCTCAGTGTTAGTCTGAAGGAAAATGCTGTGACCTCTATGAGGACCACAGGAATGTTCAGCTTTCATTTCCCCGCTGCGTCTCCTTCACCTCCTTTTTCTGACTTTGTGTAAATCTATGAGCCAGATTTACTGTACCTTAATAAGAATGAAATGAAGATTTCTAGGCAACTAGGATGCTTACAAATGGGCAA
Source organism: Dasyornis broadbenti (assembly GCA_013397935.1). NCBI lineage: Eukaryota > Metazoa > Chordata > Aves > Passeriformes > Dasyornithidae > Dasyornis > Dasyornis broadbenti. The sequence goes on along the minus strand of VZRN01006642.1, from coordinate 2,004,739 downwards.
CTTAACATTTGGAAATGTTTTTACATCTTATTAGCTTTGTGTTGTCAAGAAACAGAATTTTGCAATTTATTTTCCCTTCTCTCTCTCTCTCTCATTTTTCTTTATTTTTGCTCTCTGTTTTGCCCTTTCCTCCCTTTTCTGGTGTCTTTGAATTTGTTTCCTTGATCGGACACATTTTGTAACTGTAAAATGTTGAGCAGTGAATCTGCTTTTGCACTATTTTCACCCCATTCTGCACCTGATTTACACTCTGATGTGCAACCCCGTGTTACCAGGCTCGCAGCACACTTGGCTGTGCACATGCAGAGGCCTTGGGAAGGACATTGACCACTTGGGCGAGTTCCCTTCACCTCAAAGCTCACAGAGGTCACGGTCCAGAGAAATGGACCTGGCAAATCCATTTCTGCCTGCAGCGTGCAAAGAGCTGGAAGGGGTGAGCTGGAGAGAAACCCAAGTGAGACATAAAGGCCAGAGTATTCATCATCTGGGACACAGTTTGGCACCGCTTTGTGGTTCTTATTTTTAATAGAAAAAGAAAGGGAAACAAAAAAACTCTTTCACAAAAACCCAGCCCCCAAGCCTTCACCTCCCTCTGCCTGAGAGCTGCTAGCTTGTTTTCTAGAAAAATATCTGAAGTATTTGGCGCTAAACTTCCTTTTAGATGAAAGTTTGAAGGAGCTTTACAAGATATGTGCAGAATTTAATGTCAGCAACAGATGTTTAAGCTTTTCCTAAATGAGGCATTCTTTAGCCAGATGATATAGCTTGTTGTTACATTGAAATATTGATCTAGAATTATGAATTCCTAATCCATTCCTCAGGCTCCCATTGCTGGATTCCAGATGTGGAAAATAATGTGTTAAAACAGTGCTGCTGCTTTTCCTTCCCTCAGAGTTTCAGTTCCTTCACTTTTGTACTCCGTCTCCTCCTCTCCTATATGATTTATGGATTCCTGAACATCATCAAGAGCAAGCAGTGCCGTGTCCCAGCACCCTAATTTTGGTATGATTGTATTTATACTCAAGGTTAACAGTCCTTTTGCAATTTGAACTCAACCTTTTTCTCTGCCCCTACACTTCCACTCACAGGTGCCTCTAGGACTTTTGCCATAGTAATGCTTTTGAATATCAATTAAAAAAAATGTAGCACAGGCCAATTTAATAAGTATCTGAAGCATCAAAAGCAGGTATTTTGCCGTTTTCCTAGGTGCAGGTTCTCCCAAACCTGTGGATGAGTTGTTCTTTGCATGTTTTTGATGCCAATTTAATTTCCAATTGTATTAAAATTATATTGGTAATTATTAAGTGTTATGAAGTGTTAGAAGTACATATATTTAATGATAAGTATATCAGATTCCAATCAGTTAGCATTTATTATCCAGAAGATTTTCCCCTAAACGATGGAAATTTACGGCTTGCATGGTATAATTATAGGCTTTATGGTTTCCTGCTTTTGATGCTGTTCTTGGGATTGGTTAGTAGGAAATCAGGTGTATCTCCACTCCAAGGACACCTTTGTAGATGCACACACACAGGTAGAGCAGGATTTGAGAGCTGTTTGTATTTGTTTACAGCCCATCCTGTAGGATTTTGCATAGACTAAAGGAGTACACGATACATTTTTTTTAACATACAGTTTTAAAGTTTGAGGTCCTTTTGTTTCCCAGCTCTTCCTGGAAAAAAAACCAAACCTCTAAGAAACAGGTGGGAGAAGTAGTCATTTGAATTTCATATTGTAGTATGGATGGCCTTAAAAGGATTTTATAAATTTATGGCCTCTATCATCCGAAGTTCTGCTCTTTCATAGCATTACAATGCGTTGGCTGCCGAGTTCTGTGTTACTGTGCTCTACTTGAGCTGTTTGGAATATTACTTTGAGAATTGGAAGGGCTCTGGGGTGCTAAAACTGATTATGAGATTTTTCCTTGCTTGACAAGATGAGCAGGTCCATGTGAAGTATAAGGCAGTTATGTGGATTGACGGCAGACAGGTTTCCATCACAGAATCATGTTGTGTTTTGCTCATCTTTGAGGTGGGATGCCTGTGGAATTGAGTTTGAAGAGGATAATTGCAGCCCAATCAAACTCGCAGTTCAGGTTTCATGCCTTTCTTTTTTTAATTATTCTTAAAAAGATTCCTTCCAGTGACTCAGTGTATTCTGAGACTTCTTCAGAAACTTCGTTTATAATTTGTCTTTCTGAATATCAGATTAAAAAGTGGTATATTGAGCAAAAACCCAGTCATGTCCAAAACCCTTCATTTTAGAAGTTGAATAATCAAGGATCTCCAGTCCTTACTGGTCCATATTTCCAGCTGTAAGTGAATATTATCCTTCAGCATGCATTTGTGCTGATACCTCTGCTGGGTAGGAGTCTCTGCAGCCTGGTTAAGTGATCCTGGCTTCTTGCTTCCCACCCCAGAGATAACCTTCCCTAGTCAAGTACCTGAGCATCTTAAAAGTCAGGAGTTAATTCTGTGAATGAGGACTGTTTTGAGTGGTGAAATAATCCCTTTGGCTAAGCAGGATAAGCCCAGAGAGACCAGACAGAGCCCTTTTAGGAAATTACAGTTACACATTTCCCAGGCATAACACAACTTTCACAACTCCGCGTGGATCATGATACAATTTATTGGGCTCTGCCCACAGAGGTTGGGTGAGGGCTGCGGCTTTTTTGTAATCTGTTTTCTTGAGAAGCGCTTGCTGCAGCCCCTCATTTTCATTTGTATGCCGGAAAGTCTGGGTTCAGGCTCCTGTGGCTTGAGTTGTCCCTCTTCCCAGCCCTTGTACACGTCCAAGCTGAGTCAGTCAACTCAAACTGCTTCGCTGGGCTCCTGCTCTGCCCCAAAATCCACCTCCTCGCACAGCAGGTTTGTCCCTTCCAAACCTCCTCAGAAGACTTTCTGATGTCATGGGAATACTCCACTAACACCCAGAAGTTTTGGGAAGACTGATGTATTTAGATTTTGACACTTCAATATGCAGCTCTGTTATTTTAAGACATTCTCGTTGCTTTTGTTAGTTGTAATCATTAATTTGTACCATTCTGAGCTTTCTCTACTTACTCCTTCTTTTTAAATTATACCATATGTGAATTATAGGAAGCTGAGTTTTAATGCTGAAATGATGCTGTTGTGACCCAGCCGTGTTCCAGGATATGAACTGATAGATTTTATTATGCTGAAGTTCACTTTTGGTCTGGAAAGCAAACTCTCAAGATGCCTGTGAAGAAATTAAAATTCCTTGAATAGAATTTTGTTTTCACCTGCCCCAAACCAGTGAGCTGGGAGCAGGGCATGCTATATCCAATAGACTGAGAAATTTTTGGTAGTTATGTCCGACGATGGGCACGGAAACACAGAATCAGGGGAAAATAATGTAGCTTTTCATCACTTTTAAATAATCTAGAGATGGTTGACATTAACCCTGGGACAAAATGTAACTGAAGTGTACCAGTCAAGATCCAGTTTAAATTATTTTTATGTTTTTCTCTCAAATTCATTGTTTGGCAGTGGGTAATTCTGTAATACAAAGCAGTTGTTTTCATTTTTAACTTTAGTTACAGGAAAATTTATGATGTATTTGTACTTCTCTGCAAATAGTCAAGTGCTCCTCTGGAAGAAAGTATGCAATAAATACTGTTGCTTCAAACACAGAGTGGACATGAAATCATTTAATAGTATAATAAGAAAACCTTGAACTAAAATCTTTGTGGATCTTCCAGAAGTATTTTTATTAGATTGTGCAGTTATGTTCTTTAATGGAAACCTTTCCCTCCTGCTAGTATACATTCAGTCTTGTCTGAAAATTAACATATGACAAAGTATCTGCTGTAACTACAAAACAGAGATATACAAAAGACAGAAAGTTTATCTATATTAAATCGCTATGCTATAATCCAAAATATTGACATACCTTTTAAGAATACTGACAAATCTGAGTGTCTGACAGTGTATGGTGGCACTTGCCTTAGCTCAAGTTTGCAAATACCAAAATCAAGAAACAAGGTGTGGGGTTTTTTCAGGGTCCGGTGATTTCTTTGAATTAGTTCAGACTCACGGTTTCTCAGAAAATGAGTTGTTGGTTTTCTTTCTCAGGGCTACTGTTACATAAACCATCCCCCCCGCCCCCCAAACCCTTTGTACTATAGTTTTCTCCTTAAGTAGGCTTAAAACACACATGGAAGCTTTAACATTTGAAGAGATGCACATTCAGCCAGTACAGAGTGCAAAACTGACAGTGCCAAAGCCTCTGAGCTGGAGGAGTGACTTCATTAGCTGGCGTCACCAGCAGCCTTTTATGATCTTCTTAGGCCTCACCCCAGCGAGCGCCTGTTCCACACACCCAGGCTATCATCCCTGCAGCCCCGTTTGAGCTTAGTAACAACTCACTGCATGGGAAAGCACAGTCCTAAGCCTTTTTCTTTCAGAGACACACTCGTGCTCTGAAAAGTGAATGTAGGGGACGTAATCGGAGACGTGAGGCTTTTGCATTTCGTTTGTCTCAGTGACTCGGATTAAATGTCATGTGCACAAATACAAATATTTGTCTGTAGCTGGCTGTTCTTCCAAGAGTGACAGAGTCGGGCTTTGTCCTTTCTAAGCAGCTAACTATCATCACCCTCTCTGGCCTCAGATTGAGCACTGGAGTCATGTGCAGGAGATCTCAAAGATAGCAGGAGCTATCTTCAGCTTGTCACCCTTCAGCACTTGGAAATTCTGAAAAACTGAGAATCAAATTGCTGTTTCTGCTTTGGTTTAAACAAGGGTGGAAGTCCTGTGTCCTTTGGTGAGAACCTGGCCTCAGAAGAGGTGCAGGTAACAATTTCTCCCCTGCTCTGCAATGGTGCAAGACCCGTATTGGATTCTGTCCCTGCATCGCTGTATAAAAATACCTTATCAGAAGTGTTCAAAATTAGATCAGGTTCTTAGTCTGTGAGGGCGGCATGTCAGAAGATGTGAAATTCCCAGTGAAATAACTTGTATATCAAACAGTGAGGTATGCCTGCATACATTGTTGTGTGCAGTTCGAACACCCACGGATTCACTTTTATTGCCTTCTTTCCTCCAGTTGAGATCCTGTGAAATCCCACTCAGAGGGGGGCAGATTTTATGACTGGATTTTATTTTATTGCTTCTGGTTGTGCATTTGCTCCGTGTATTTTTGAACTCCCTGTGTATGTCTGTGTACAGCGTTAGAAATTTGGGAATAAATTTACAACTAATCTTCAAGAAATCATTGCAGTGCAATGCTTTCCTTCAAGAAGGCTTTTTTGGTCCTGTCTTTGCTTTTATGAAAATGTGGAAATAGGCTGAAATACTTGAGAGAAAATATGAGAGAATTTATCTTGCACTTAGTGCAGATTTTAAGCTGTGGTGAACAAAACCTTAGTGCCTTATGCAGCACAGCAGCTTCTCCAGCCAGACACATTCACTCTTTCAAGACATTCCACCATGAAGGATTTTGTTGTTGGTGTTGTAGTTGGGTTGGTTTTTTTTTTATTATTTTTTTAATTTCTGTGTCTTTTAGTCTCCTCTTTGTGCTGAAAATGTGAAGTGTGGTATGTTTCAATTCCTTTGCTCCCTGGAAATGTTAAAGCCGTTTGCTGTTCTAACTGATCCCTGCTTGGAGTGTTTCATTACTGACACAATCTCGAGGTGAGCATTATGAAGAGAAGTATTATTCTTGATCTCACTGCGAAGCAGTGGGGAGTCAAACTGCAGGCAGCCAACGTAAAAATCGCCTTTTCGAAAGGATTTTCTTTTTCTTTTTTTTTTTAAAGAGAGTGAGGGTGAAGTGCATTTAAGGCTGTGTTTGCTGATCTTGAAGCTCGGGATGTAACAAGTAAAATGAGAAAGAAAAATATGACCTTGCAAAGAATGAGAGGAATAAAATCTACATGAGCTTTGGGAATAATGGAAATGAGGCACAGCCCAAATGAATGAGACCTTTAAAGGTTGCCTTTCCCTTCAAAAAGCTTTTTGATACAATATGAAGCTTCTAGCAAACCGTTAAGAAAAGACAATTATGGTACTATCCATAGGGCTTAGAATTCAAGGTGTTCAGACTGGCTGCAATTTGACAGCCATAGAAACCATTTCCCATTTAATCTATTTAACAAGAATGAAAGAGTGTTTTCTTGCTCTTAGTATGTAGAATATTTAGTCATTAATTTGGTTTTATACTGTTTTCACTGCTGAGATTTGAGCATATTGTGGAAAATTAATTATCTTAGCGCACACCATACTTATGAAGTATTGATTAGCCTTTTCCAGCTACAGAAAATTGTACCTTTCTTCCCTCTTAAATTGAATTTATTTCTTCAGAGGAGCTATACTGGAAAATACTGCATGAAAAGCCAGGATTTTGAAAAGCGGGGTGTATCAAGTGGATCTTTTGAAACGAATTGGAAATATTTTGGGCAGCCTTCTTTCACTGCCCCCTTTTGTAATGTATCAATCCCCAAAGAAATTATGCACTGCATCTTCAGCCATTAAAGAATTTTTGGATGATGATGATGATGATGATGATGGTGATGATTTCATCATGTTCAAAGCTCGTTCCTCTGTCCCTGCCTTCATGTAACTGAACTGATGGGTTTTTGACTTTCATTCTAGAGTGGCTGGTTTTGGAAAAGGGAAAGAGAGGTGGGAGCAGGAAGTCGGTTGGTTTGGTACATGGGGCTTTTTCTATTTGGGTTTGGTTGGTTGGTTTTTTTCTTGGAACAAAATCTGTAGCTTTAGGAACAATGGGAAAAGAAAAGATACATGTTCGTGTTAATTTTCCTGTTGGTTTTTGCCTTCTATGTCAAATGCACCTCAACACCCCTCATGACTGGCACCAGTTGCACATTGGTGCTTTTCTTGCGCATCCTCTTGTTATCACACTGTGTGTAACGAACCCTCCCTCTCCCTCTGTCACCGTGCTGTGCTTTTTCCTTTCTCCCGTTCTACCAGATTTCACTTGTGGTTTCTGTAGCTGACGTATGAATGCTCAGAATTTCAAAACAGCCCACAGCTGCAATTAGCCATTTGTCAAGGTGTGCATGAACCAATGGGCCTGCTCGCTGCAGTTGTGTCCTTCACTTGATCTGCTGACACACCGCAAAATTATCCTCTTAGCTCAATGAATGAGAACGGTCCCACAGCAACAGAAGCCTGTCTGGGTAATATATAAAAAACCCATTGTGTGCGTTCACCCTTCCCCCCTCAATGTAGAGCTGTTTTCCCCTTTCATCTGAGTGTTTCTAAAGGCAATAAAAGCTTTGTCCACCAGCAGTTATAAATATCTGCTGTGCCACACCCCCAATTCAGCGCTATTGTGCTTCGGCTTGTACGGCTGGAACCCCACGAGGCATTTTCAAGTGTCCTCTCCATCCAGCTCAAGCAGTTCTCATCACTCCAGAAATGTCTTTCTTTAGCTTATAGGACAGAAGAATGAGCTCCCTTCAGAGCTTAATAGACCTCTGCTTCACACAGCAGCTGAAGGGGTGCCGAGGTAGTGTAATGAGAGCACAGGCAATCCAAGTTGGAAGTAAAATACATTTTCTCTGTGATGTGCTCAACCTTCTCTGCCCTGGGGCTTAAAAACTGAGATCAACTCTTTAATTTAGCGTTCTCCTCCTGTACACTGAAATGCCGCTAATGATTTGAGAGAGTTAACAAGAGGGTAGCAAAAATGATGTGTCAGATATGTCTGAAACCGTAAAAATTCTAGAGGCAAAGCAATTTGAGTCATGTCAATGGATTTTGAAAATATCATTTTCTGCCCACTGGAGGCCATGGAAGGGAATATACAGAGTTCATTTGTGTCGCAGTATTTTTGCAAACTCCTTATTAAATCAAACTCGAACTAAAGATTCATTTTAACGACAGTTAGAGTTTTATTGCCCTTATGTGTTTAGAATAGCAAAATAGCTTAATTTTTAAGTTTAAAAAGAATCTAAAAAAATATAAAGCTCTCCAAAACAGATGTATATTTTGCTGAGGCTTTTTTTCTTTTTTCCTTTCTTTCTTTTTCTGTAGAAGCAGTGCTCTTGGGAGAAAGGCTGGGATTTGTGATTCACCACTACAATTGTTCTTACAAATATGTCATGTGTGTCAGTTCTTCTGACTTTTTTTTTTCTTTTGCTTTTTTTTCCATAAGATTTTACTGGGCAAGCTCGCAGTGCGTCATGAGCACAAGGTTTCAAGGAGATTAATATCCATTTCCAGAAACATAGCAATTCGTTATGATTTGTGATTCATAAAGGAGGCTATTTACACCATCTAAAAATGTTGAATAGGGCATCTATTATTTAACCTGTCTAATTTTTTTTAAGTGCTATAGAGAAGTTCATTTATTCAGTAAGATAGTTGCTTTTCATGACACTTTAACATCTGTTTCCAAATGATATCTTCAGCTCTGCAGCAACACTTAAATCTACTTTGGAGTTGGAAGCTATTGCATGTTAGCAATGGCACGCGATGCAATTTTAAGCTGTTCATGTGTATTTAAAATAAGATTGATTTACACTAGTTTCTTTCCCCGGGAACTACAACTTAAACTAATTCTTAATGATCCAAATGCATTTAAAACTGGTTCATAAAATCCTCATGCAAAACCACAAAACTCGGAAATCTTTCAAAGCCAGTTTACTCCAGCATTACTGGCATGGCTGAAAAGCCCAGTTCCCTGACAACTGTGTGGTCGGCTTGTTTTTTTCCTTGCTATTGCCTGTTCTCAGCTCACAAAATGCAATGTAAAAAGAAATTCTTGCAATGTATCCCCTGGTGCAAATCAGCTGGAGATACACTTGGGAAGGTAGATTCCTGAGAGAATAGGTGTGGGTTTTTAAAAGAAAGCTTGGAAACCCCCAGATTTGCCTATATACACCTGTGTTCCACACACCTATTTGGGGTCTACAATAGTGCCTGGCCCCAGACTGGTCTCTGGATTACTTTAGCTGTATGGGCCCAGCTTGAGGAAACAGTTCTGAACTCACCAGGAGAGTTAAGTTTTTTTGGTTTTGTTTGTTTTTTGTTTGTTCATTTTTGGGGATTTTTTGGTGGTCTTTTTAGTTTGTTTTTTTGGTTTTGTTGTTGTTGTGGGTTTTTTCTTTTTTTAAGGGAGTGTACTCTTAGCAGCTACTCCCATCTCGTTATGGGGCTTATATTTGGCTAGACATCAGCTCTATTCCCTGGCTTCTTCCAATTAGGAAGAGAGCCGTTTCAGCTGCAGCAAAGCCTCCATTTCTCTCACAGTGGGAATGAGAAAGGAAGATGATGAAAAGCCAGTTAATCAGGCAAAAGATGATCTAAGCTTTTGTCCCGCGCTGGCTGGTGGGCAATCACTATCTCAGGTTCCATATTTGGAGAGGATATTGCAAAGGTATGAGCACAGGAGGGATGCTGAGCACGATGGACAATGCTTTGGGAGTGCCTCTTGCCTGGGAACTCCGCAGGTCCTTCCTTGTGACGTGCAGCCGGGGCCGAATCCGCACTGTGTAAAACACTGACCGGTGCTTAACAGGTCCGTGGGGTGACGGAAATGAAGCCAAATGTCCTATCAGATCCCAATTGTCAAGGCAAAGGAGGATGTGAGTTGCTGCTATCCGATTAACAGCACAGTAAATTGAATCTGTTAAGTCTAAACAAAATTTGCTTTGGTCCCCACTTTTGAGCATACCTTTATTATTTTTAATGGATTGAAGCTGACAGGAGATTTGTGTAAGAAGATTTTGCAGAATTCTAATGAGAATGAGTTCTTTGTCAGCGCGCGACGAAATCCTGAATCATTCACAGAATGTAAGATGGTGTTAGTGTTATCCAAGATTATTTACAGAATATTTATAAATGGCTAAATGTTTCTCTGTTGCCTGTTGGAACCATCCGTGGGCTCTGGAAGCCCTGAGGCAGCAAACACCCCTAACTGCACAGGGAGTGCAGTGAGTGTTGGTATTGCAGCAGGAGCCAGGGAGGGCTGTGTGGGCATGGAGGCTGCACACTGTGCTGGGAAGGGTGGAGGCATAGGGAAAGAAATCACAGAATCACAGAATATTCAGAGGTGGGACCCACAGGGATCACTGAGTCCAGCTCTCAGCCCTGCACAGGACAGCCCCAAGAATCTCACTATGTGCCTGACAGCATTATCCGAACGTTTCTTGAACTCTGTCAGGCTTGATGCTGACAACTTGGTGCTGACAACTTCAAGCCATTCCCTGGGGCCCTCTCACTGGTCACCGCAGAGGAGAGATCAGTGTCTGCCCCTCTTCTTCCCCTCATGAGAGGAAGTTGTAGACTGCAATTTGGAGACTCCCCTCAGTCTCTCCTCCTGTCACCTCAGCCACTCCTCTGTGTGACTTCCCTTCAAGACCCTTCACCATTCTTGTGGCCCTCTTTTGGATGCTTTCTAACAGCTTCATGTCCTTTTTTATTGTGATGCTTAAAACTGCACACGCAGCACTCGAGGTGAGGCCGCACCAGACGGGGCAGAGTGGGACAATCACCTCGCTCGAGCGGCTGGCGATGCAGTGCCTGATGACCTCCAGGACATGGCTGGCACAGGGCACATTGTTGATTAAATTCAACTTGCTGTCGACCAAGACTCCCAGGTCCCTTTTCACAGCCCAGTAAGAGCTGTCTAAACCCAAAGGGAGAAAGCAGAAACCCTCGAGGTCCTCTCAAAGTGGCTGCCTCCCACCTGGCCCCACACACCTTCTGCAGCAGGTCGGCAGCCCAGCCAAGCCCTGCCTTGAGTGCCGGACACTGAGCAGCCCATCAGCGTTTCCACGGGGGAAAGGCAGCGGCAGCAGCACGGTGTCGTGCGGGTGCAGTGCAGTTTCAGGTATTTGATGGCCATTCCTGAGCACACCTGATTCTCTCCCAGCGATTACAGGCGTGCAGTAACCATGCGGTTGGCTCCTGTCTGAGGGGGTAATTGCAATATCCTGTGTGTAGCCATGAGCGAATGTAAACTTCTGCAAAGGCAAGAAATACTGCGTGAGGTATTTAATCCTTATTCCACACGTAGCCTGTTTTCAATACCTTTCTCAAAGCCCTTTCTGCTCCCTTGGAGCGTATGGGCATTGCTAAAATAATATATTAAGGAGGAAACAGAATTTTCCAGCTGACTCGATAGTAGACTTTAATTTCTGGGGTTCGTAGATTTGTGTAAAATTTATCTCATCAGCGCCTCATGATCTGATGACTATTTAGTAATGACGGTCACCCACACAGTGCACCAGGACACCATGCTGTGTGGTAATGAGCACTCCTGGAGTTCCGTGAAGGCCTCAATTAATCATCATAGTGCCAATTAAAAAGGCCATTAGAAATACTGTCCGTAGCCATCAATCCTGCTTAGCTGTTCTTTCTCCAAGAGACGCATGTGGAATGCACTCAGATATGCACACATACGCAGACTCCTTTTTCCAGGTCGAAATGACCTGGCTGAATGATTGGGCAAAATATATTGGCAGTGGTAGTGAATTTATAGTCTGTCTTACATCATACTGTAGTTAGATCCCAAATTTATTCTGATCCTCTAGATCTTAAATCAGGTTTTGTTTCTCTAAGTATGACCCGGGTCTTCATGTGGCACAGTTAGACTCAAGCTCTCTTTGGAGTTGCACTGCAGCATTATCAAGGTATGATTTTAAAGCCTATATTCATTAAATCCTTTTAGAACAGTGACTTTGCTGTGCCACAGTTCCTGGTTGCTTGTTGTTGATGTTGTTGTTGTTTTAATCAGGAAGAAGAGCTCATGCTTTGAGCAAGGGTCTTAAACTTCTTAAGGGGCTCTGGTTTCAGTTTTCTCTTGTAAAACGTCTGCCTAAGTTGTTCAAAGTTACAGTAAGGCTCTGGAAACCCCTGTTTTCTCATGCTCAGCAGAGGGTGAGCTGCGCTCTGCAGGAAGAATGGAACTGCATGGGACAGATCTGTAATAAGTGCGTCATTATCAAGAATCTGGAACCAAACTCAGGATTTTTGTCTGCTGTTAGCAAACACTTTATGAAACGAGTAGCAGATATGTATGCTATCACCCTGTTATCGCAGAAGATAATCTGCCACCTCTGTCTTTTAGTTCAATTGTTTAGGTGCCAGATTTTTGATAAGTGGATCTTGTAATTGATGATATGGCTGTCAATGTGCTGCTTCATAGTGGGATGTCAGGTTGGCTTTTTAGTTGACAGAAACAAAGCAAGAATCCAAACGACCAGTTTACATCAAAGAAATAATAATCCAAACAAACCAATTCCAAGTTTTTGCAGCTTCCAAATCCCAGAACTTAACATACAGAGGCTATGCATTAAAAGAAGTTCAGAAAATTATGAATACTTGCAGAGTTTTGCTTAAGTCTTTGCCTTTGTATATGATTGTTGTAATTTATTTTTTGATAATGTGATCATAGAGCTCAAAAGATTTTTTGATTGCAGAAGAGGACATGGCTCTGGGAATCAGGGTTGTGGCTCCAGGAATCAGGCTTGTGTGGTGAATGAGCTGTGTGCCTGGTTTATTTGCTGAAATCATGAGGTGGGCATTGTGTGAAAGAGAAGAAATAAATCCATTATTGTTTCATTGCATGGCCACCATCCTCTCCCTGGTGGAGGTGAGGCATCATCACCTCGGGCAGACAGCGCCAGCTGACATCCCCATTCCCGGAACAAAGAGTTGGAGGCCAGGACAAGCACAGTTCCTACAGCTGCCACTGAAATCAGCGCGGAGATGCTCTGAACCCCATAAAACGCTAACAAAGTGCTGAATACCCTTGGTGGGTGGACCTGCCGGCTTTTCACACGGGCACGCAGGAATCTTGGGAGTCAATTGACCTTCGTCTTGCTGTGCCCCCACATCCCAGTTTTTATCCAGGAAACGATAAAATGCCTTTGTCAGAAGGGAGTGGGGGAGTTTGCAAACAGTAAATAGCTTTGTTGTAAGTAGTCACGTGTTAGCGTACTGAGCACCAGGAAAACTTGATGATATTAAGCATTTTTCATTCAGAGCGAAATCCAGAAGGGTGTTACAAGGCAGCCAGAAATCACAATAAGGCCAATTATTAACTAGATTCCTTTCATTCAGTGAGACCCTGCGTTTGTCATTTACAGTGGGGCAGAAAGATGCAGCTTGTTAACAAATGTTGGGAGCTTAAAAGGGTGACATTTTAAATTAGAGTATTTGTAATAATAAAGGAACATAAAGCTTGTATATATTAAAAGGAAATTTTAAAATGAAGCCTCTTTCCTGCCCTTTAAATGAGAATCTTATGATTATCTTAAATCCCAAAATGTGGCTTCATTATTCATTTCCTTTTTACGAGAATGTAAAATAACAGGAGCTTGAGGTATTAAAAGGAAGTAATCCTTTTTCATTATAACTTCTAGTAGTGTTTTAATTAAAGGTATTAGGAACTGTCATGGGTAAAACATTTTAAAATTCTTGTACATTATACTGAAGAAAATCTAGGAAGGGGATTATATGCATAACTTGTTCACTCACAGTGAAGTAGACCAGATTTTGTTATTCTTTACTGTTTATCACCTGGAATTTGATCATGTATATTTACGTGGCAAAGAGGAAGAACAGGAGTGTCTTTGTGTGTGTGCTCTTTGCGGTTCATAACAAACTGAGAGTGCTTTTGGCAAAGTTCAGCGTTGTTTTTCTCATACTGAAAGAAACTGAAACTACCGAAAAATGTGGCAAACAGTTGAAGATGAGACCAAGAAAAGTACTTGCCTGGCTTTGTGGCTTTCTTTTCGTCCTCGTTTCACCCCACCACCTTTCCCCACGTGCCTCCCAAGAGTGCCCTCATAGCTTCTTTCAGTCTGTCTTTGCACATGCCACCTTCAACAAAGGCTTTTGGTGCTTCACTCCGATTGCCCTCGCTCTTCTGTTGGAATCACACGGTGTTACCTGCCTGGCATCCTGGGATCACTCTGCGCTGCCCCAGTGATGAGGTGCCACCTTTCTGCAAAAGCCGGCAATTTAAGAGAGTAATCCAACATAATTCTTTGCAAGCTTCCTCTGATCTGGTGATCAGCGCTCGATGCCAGTATTTTCCCTTATTTCTCGGAGAGTTTCCGTGATGTCGCTACTCTGTAAAACTGTGTCTGAAGTATTTGATGGGAATGATGATGAGTAGTACAGAGCGATGTATGAAAATTGCACTGGTTGCTGTTTGGCGTGAAAAGTTTTGGGTTTTAACCTCCAGCATTTTGAATGAGAGGAGGATGGAGGAAGCAATTGGGATTGTCCCCAGAAATTTTACTGTAATATTTTTTGGTATAGATTTTGAAAAGCTTTGAAAAACGGTGAGCTTCTAGGAGGATGTTTTAAAAGGAGAATGGTGTTTCCACCCACTCCCGGGCGTCTGTGTAAGCCAGGAGTGTCACCACTTTAACAGCTGCCAGTGCAGCTGACCTGGGTTTGAATGGAAAGATCTTGTTGATTGACGTTTAAACAAAATGTTAATTTGTTTCCATGCCATGTGGTCTCAGTGGACTTGCTTAGATCACCAGATGCCTTGAAAAGCCAAAGTTTTTGACCGTTGTAAGGAATTTGTGCAATTTTTCTGTTCGTGCTTTGTACTATTGTCTTCCTCCAGCAGATCTGATTTTCTTATAAGATGGCTTTAAGTAGGTCTTTTTACTTTCATGTTCAGCTGAAAAAAGTTAAACTTGTGTCTAAATTCAGCTGCAGTTCCTCTCTATAAACACGTAAACCCCGTTATTAGGTGAGGCAGGGTTATTTTTTAGAGAGAAAAGTATACCCCTGAAATAATAGCATGGGCTGGCTTCCCTGCTTGGATGAGAGGAAGAGTTGTGTGACTTTGCTACTGTTGTGCACTTTTTGAAGAGTTAGTAAATAATCTGAATTAACTTTTTCCTGTTTATTTTTTTGAGTTGTTTATCTAACTGCTGATTGGCCAGCCATGCTTAAAGTTGGTGGGAAAATCTGTTCAGATGGCCCTAGTTTTTCTTTTCCCACTTTTTTTCCTTTTTCCTTTTCTTTCCCCCCCCCCTTTTTTTTTTCTTCTTTTTTTTTTCCTTTTCTTCTCAGGATCTCACCTAATTACAAGGTAGGTAGGGTGGCTGTGGCCTAATTGTTTTTACCCTGATAATTAACATCCATTCAGAAATATGGGTCTTCCTTGCACTTTTTGCCAGATGAATGGTTCTCAAATTCAGTTACAATAATACAATAAATCCAAATTTATATTGCTCTGCACATAGGAAAGGGAGCGTATAATAAATTCATACTTATTCCCATCTGTACTTGGTGCAAGTGCTGATATACTCCTAAAGAAAATTACATCCAAGTGCTTCATCAAACACAAAATTTTGTCTTTTCTTATTACACAAAAGCAAACTATTTATCTTGCAAGTATTTGAAGATTTATAGAGTCCATGTGAAGAAATTTCTGCCCGTTAGTGCGCAGTATTAATGAATGCCTCCGGTTCATTTGGGAGTTTTATGTGTAGGAAACAATATTAATCGACTGGTGTGTGTGAATTTGTCTGAAGTGCCTGCAACCGTATTTACTTAAGTGCAGATATCCCGTGGAGATTTGGCCATGCCTACACTTCTGCAGAGTGCCCAAGGTGAAATTATATAAATTATACGTCGGGGGTCTCAGCTGGTTGTAACATTAACTAACTACATCAGGCATAAGAGAAATAAATAGAATTGTAAAAAGTAAATAATAGAATTGTTTGAAAAGTTTCTAGGGGTAAGTAGTTGTTATAATTAGTATTTGTTGAGGTGATATGAGAGGCTAAATCTGAAGGAGTTTAGAATTTTGTAGTGTGTCGGCTGACATGTCACTGGGTGAGCTGTTTCATTCTGCTGCCCCATCGAAGCACTCCAAGAGCAGAATACATTTTGAATAGCAGAATATATCCTGTTCAAAGTGCTCTCAGTTAAATGTTTTCGGTCTTTCTGCTTGAGACTGTATGCAGACAGAGGCACACTGTTTCTCAGACATCTCGGAAGACAAAACTAGAGTCTCTGTAATTTTTCATTTCATGGCCATTGTGGTCTCTCTCAGTTATTAGAAGTTTGACACTCCTTACGAGCAGCTTTTGCAGCTTTTTCAGCCGTTGAGTGAACTGAGACTCTTGGTTTCACAGCAGATTTCTGAGAAGCCCAGTGAACTGTGGGAACTGGTTTAAAATCCCAGATTAGATGAAGACAGAACCCCCAAGGTGTCAAGTGTCTCCACAGTGAATTTGAAGGCACTTTTCATTTCTTTGTCAACGAGATGAAAATGGAGCCATTTCCCTGAGAAAGTGGGAGAAAGCAGTCACGCCATGTAATAGCATTTTGCAGGACAGGTGACATCCTCTCCCACAGGAAGCAGGAGAACAAGCTGGTGTCTGTCACCTTCCTCCCCTCCACAGCTGCACATTAAGCTTAGGCTGCTGTGGGTAGAGGGGCAGGCATTGAGTAAGTGGGGAGAACAGATAGAATTCTCTGTCTGGAGTTTATTCCCATTATCCCTTCTGCAAAACCAAGGGAAGCCTCTGGTGATTCACTGCTGGTGAAAATGATACATCCAGCTTTTACCGCCTTGTGCATTTTCTTCTGATATGTTGGGCAAAATGAACAAGTGGGTAAAATTGGAGCAGTGGCAGAAGAGGGGAGGAGAAAAGGAAGGGCAAGTCCTAAAGACTGAGTCATACGATGGCAGCCCTTAAAGCTAGAAAAACGCCGTTCAGAATTGCTGAGTACGAAGCAAACATCGCCTGGATCAGCTT
Organism: Dasyornis broadbenti; assembly: GCA_013397935.1. Lineage (NCBI taxonomy): Eukaryota > Metazoa > Chordata > Aves > Passeriformes > Dasyornithidae > Dasyornis > Dasyornis broadbenti. Next base: position 1,988,010 of record VZRN01006642.1, on the reverse strand, counting down.
TCCGGCATGCCAGTGATAAACATGTGACCAATAATTCAACCCGACAGAGGAGCCGTTCAGGAATACAAACATCACGAGTGCTCTGTTCTGCTTATGCACCAGAAACGCGATATGTGAGCCGGGACTTCCCTGGCAGCGAGCTGTCTCTCCTGGCCTCTCCTCTGATGAGCGTCTTCCATGGGAAAGCGCAGCCTTTCTGATCCCATTAGAGGAGAGAGGCTCTGTCTCCGTGGTCCTTTTTGCAACCTGTGCGCTTTTTGAAGCGCGCCGTGCACGGCGGGATTTGTTCAGAGATGTATTGGGACCTAACATGTCACAGGCAGGCTTGTTAGAGATGAAACCCTGTTGACAGAAAGGATTAGCTGCAACCGAGAGAGAAAAACAAGAAGTCATGTTTTTTTAAGGACGATCGTGGTGCAAAATTTTGATTATTTATTGGGCAAGATAGTCAGGGCTTTGTGTTATTAGAGATTCTGTACCCTAGGAAACTGGCAGCGATTTCAGCCTGGTGCTGCCAAACTGTACTCCAGAATCTGAGGTTTCATATGAAAAAGGGGGGAAAAAAGCAAAACAAACAGAAAACCCTCTATACCCTGCAGCTGCAGAGAAAATACTCAGAAACTCACTGTGACCAGGGTTGTGTTCTTGTCTTGAGTCAGCAATCAGCTTGAAGCAATACCTTTGAGAAGAGCGAACTGTGCTGGTCATTTCAATGCATGTGAGGTATGAAGCCTGACATGTTTACATAGCAGCTAGCTCCTTTCATTCCCTTTTTTGTGAAAATCCCAGTGTTATGCATGCTGTTTGAGACGTATTTTCTTCGGACGCAAGAAGAGAACCAGAAGGAAGGTCTATTATTTGTCACGTAAATAAGAATTAATGTTAAACATAACTTCCGCTCTTCTTCTCTCCCTACCCCACACTCCTCAAAAGAAAAAAAAAAGGGGGGGGGGTGTGGAAAAAGCAAGCAACTTTTCAAATTGTGGAGAAATGGATAAACAAGGGATATTTTCTTTGCCCACCGGAAAAAGCTTTAGTCATATCCGGACTCTTGAAAAAAATCAAAACAAAACCCCCTTCTTCCTACTAACCCCTACATTCTCTGTAGCACGATATGCCCCAGCTTGCAATTATCCAGCTTTTCATACATTCCACTTCTGCTCTGACAGCTATACAATGTACAACAGTTGCACAGAGTCAGGAGGCAAATCTGGGAGGCACCAAGAAAAAAGAATTCAGTGCCAGCTTAAAAAAATTGTAGTGAATATGGAAGTAAGTGAATAACGTAAGTAAAACTGGATGCTGATGGTGTCTTTTCATTTCTGTGTGTCTTACTAAATATCCAGTCTCCAGCTTCTATAAACAGCACAGTGAATTTCCCTTTCTGCATCGGCTTCGCTGAATTTACCTTTAGAGGCTGCAAAATGCAGGAAATCTTGTACCTCATGGTCATGACCACCCCGAGGAACCTCCTAATCAGTGGAACTATTGTATGGTTATACGGCTCACACACATCATGTTTGAGCATTGGAGCTCAACATGAGAAAAGCACTGTAATTGCTAACAATTAGTACTGGGTAAGCCCCACAAGGTTTACTTAAGAGTTCCCTCATGTCAGGTTCATATCCGAAATTTATCTGAAGTATCTGAACCGTTTAAGAGTCTGGGAGGTAATTCTTTGTCATTGTATGAGGCAGAGGACCTGTATATGAAAGGGCAAGGGGATTGTGAAATAATTACTGGCTCTGCATTTAATTTGAGTCAATGAAAATGCCAGAATGATTGAAGTGTTTATGCTGAAGATCAAGGAGTTATATTGGAATAGGGTAATCAAAACCAGGGACATTTCTCTTTAAGTTTTTTAATATTTCTCAAGGAGGAGATAATGGAGGAGTATCACAATATAGTGCGGGGAGTGTTGGAAGGAAAATCAGGATCAGAGGTCACACCTGTGTGAAGTGATGGTTTGAAAATGACAAGTAAAAATAGAAATATGCTTCACTTGACAGTGATGAATGGGTTCCTTGACCTGAGGAGGAAGACTTGAGGTGGCTTTGCACTGTGGAGATGGTAATTTGATAGTGGCAATTATAGGTGAAAAAGTTAGCCAGGAAAAATACAGTGGGAAAAGTGACTGGTCTTAATTAGGTATGGTACTCATGCCCCTGGGCCTTGATTGCCAGGGTAGCTGTGCTTTTCTCCAGCCTGGGATACTTTCAGTTTGCCATTTTTCCACGCTTGCAGTGTGGTTCTACCATCCCTATTTTCTCCACCTGTTCCCAGTATGCCTTTTGCTTTGTGTTTGTCTATCCTTTGCTTCCCTTCAGCACTGCAATATTCTGCATCACTCAGCTGTATTCTTCTTCTAGCAACACAAAACCTCAGAAAGTTGGTGAACTGATGGGCCTGGCTCATGGAGAGTCAGTATTGCTAAACCTGGGACAGTTTCCACAACGTGGGAGGTGGGATCAGTCGTATCTTGCTCACACATCTCTCATATCCCAAGGGCAGGAAAACATTTGCCAGTGACCTATAACTGTGCCTCTCTGCAAGCAATAAATGCCAAGAGTCTTGTCAGCTTCTTACATGCTAAGGTAAAAAGCATGTTATGTGGTGCTGGTGGCCTCAGTGGAAACATGAGGCATGGATTTTGAGGTTAGTAGAGGTTTGCTTGCTTAAAAGAGCTTCTGATCAAGATGAATTATGAAAATAGCAATAAATCCTATGTTTTAAGAGGTAATAAACTGACTATTAATGTTTAAGGCAGAGCTCCAGGCAAACACGAGCAGAAGCCTGAACCACCTACCCTTATGTACTTTCCTCCTCCGTAATGCTCAGCACGAGAAGCTGAAGCAGCCCAAACACCCAGAGGGTCTTCTTAGAGGCCCAAAGAGTCAAAAGTGCTTCAGACACCGCATTCATGGGTTTTGTTCCTTTGTGTGTAGGTTTCCATCTATCTGACCACATAAGTCCCTTACGTGCATGTGACATTGATCCATTCCTCAGCTGAAAGTACTGAGTGCGTAGCAGTTCAGTATGATACAATTTATCTTGTGTTTTGGCACTATAAGTTTTATTTTGTCGGGAAAGAAGGTGGATATAGGGAAAATAGGAAATAATAAATAGTGAAACGCCATGTTTAGCATAGTTGTCTTCTGCGATTCTTTGTAAAAATGTACCAAAGGTTTCTTCTAAAGAGTTGAGTTTAAAATGAATAATCTTTCTTTCATCAGACAGGGGTTTGATTGCTTGCCCACCCAGTCAGGAGATACCAGCTACTTGCCAAGTTCCAGTCTGTGTGCTATCATAACACCAGTCTGGGGACTCTCAACTCCAGTGACCCATTTGGGGAGCGCTCATATCCCTAGTTCTTCCTCATTCTCCTGCCCTGGACCTGAAGTCTGATTAGTGTTTAGACATTGCTTTGAGATAATGATAATGTGCCTTTTAATTAGCATCAATATTTCTAGTCTTTTGGGAAATAATAATGTGCTTCTTTTTTACTCCTTGGCTGTTGACAGATGGCCACTTATTAAACATCATTAAATTCCGATATCAATCATTTTTGTGCTTCATAAAATTTACTTATCGTTTAAAGGAAATGATAAATACAGGAGGAAGATTTTCCACGTGGATTGTGTAGACTTTGATCTGAGCAGCAGCAATTGATGGAGGGAGGCCTTGTTTTTTAAGACATTAGAAGCATAATCTCTGAGGCCTTGTTACCTCCCTTGCCGTGTATATGTGTACGTGCGGCTCTTGCGTGGAAGTAGCCTGAACGCTTTTGAGACAAAGCCACTGTTTAAGCATTTGGAAACATGAACTTTTGAGAAGCCTGTGCTTACATGCAGAAAACATGTCATGCATTTACACAGGAATCAATATTGTGTGTGGTTTTGTGAATGCCATGAAAAAGTGAAGATGGATTCCCGTACGTCTGTTATTTGCAGCAAGGCTTTATTTGACTTGATGCATTCTTGGCAAGAGCCTCCAATTCATTACTTGTGAAACTTTGTTTAATGGGTACAATTACGATCTGCATTGTGCCCTTGCTCATCTTAATAGCAGTATTAATTTGCAGGAAGGGACAAAAATCATCTTGCGGAGTTATCAAGCCGTGTTTAGGCTTTCTGAATGCTAATTAATTCAGAGCTCAAATGCTGTACCTGCTGTTTAAAAGGCTGGCAGCTTGTATTCATCACCTGAGTGACAGCTGTTCCTTGCCTTTTTTACTCTTAAAAAAAGAGTGGGGAAGATTAACTCCTTCCATGCTAATCACTGCCATAGTGAAGTAACAATTATGTTCAACATTTAAATGTTTTGTTTTTTTTCTTTAACAGATTTGCTGATTTTGACAGCATATTAGAGAAAGGATTGCTGACTGTATGTTGTTAAGAGAAATTGCTAAATATTTCTCCAAATCACTGTTACTTTTTCTGTGCAGGGCAAAAAACCCTCAAACAGTCTCTGTGACATTTAATGCCAAAACCAGATCCACTGTGTAAGCTAAAAGAGAAAGAATTAAAATATTGTTAAGTCAGATTTGGACATTTATAGTGAGTATGGAATCTGAAGAATTTTTCTCCTGCAGTCAAATAGCTTTTTTTAATATTTACTGTCAAGAAAATCTTTATTAGTTGCAATTAAATTAAATGTTCACTTAAGCCATTTAAGTGTCACAGAAAATAGTAAAGTACAGTTTTATATTTTATCTGCTGCATTCAAAGCTCATTGACTTTCTGTTTGTTAAACTGAGCTCCCCTGCACTAGGAAGAAGTGATAGTCTTTGGGACAAAAGAAGGGGCCTTAAAGGCATGCAGGTGATTTAATTTAATTCAATCTGAGAAAAAGTATCGATTGGTGCAATGCAGATGTTCATATGCAGGTGTGAGGGGATTACACAGTTTGCCTGAGTGACTGAGGAAGTGAGATGGTAATATTGGATGAATTTTCTTCTTTTTCACAGAGGAACAGATAACTTTTATATATATATATATATAGATAGATAGATATGTTGGCTCCATTCCCTCCTGCCTCAAATCGAAATACTTAAATTACGCTATATTTTGGCAGAAACATGAGATAAATCAGCAGTTGTTTCATGTCAAAGGGTATTGCTGAACTACTGACACCAAACAAAATTCCACAAAATCTTCCAGCTAGTATTTTAGGGTAAATCTAAAGTTTTTCTTTCCTCACTTTAAAGACCTACAAAGTCTGGTATGTGTTTTACTACATAAATATTTCAGAAATATGATGTGCAGTAGACATGTCATAATAATGTAAAATTTTCATTCACATTTTAGAGGCCCTGTATCTTTAGGGAAACTTGGGGTGGAGCTGGCGAATGCCTCAGGGCTTTGATTCTGCTCACATCGGGTTTTACGCATTCTGACTCAGTAAATCTCATTAAGCACATGCTTAACTTCGGTATTCACTGGTAGTTCTGTTGACTTCAACAGCAAATTAAGCACATGCTTAAATGTTCAGAGCCTTAGGGAAAGGTGATTAAAATAAATAACAAAACTATGCTAATAAAATATTTTAACTCATTAAAATCCAGCGGATTTGCCGATACTGATCCACTGAAAACTCTGTACTGAAAGTTAAACAATTACCTTGTAGCTGGCTGGCTCTCTTGTGCATCTTGGAGCATCAAATCAGGATATTAGATGGGTATTTCTGCTGTGACAATGCCTTTCCTTTTACTTGTGATCTGCTGTTGTATTCTTACAAATAATTATTGATTATAATGAGTGATTGAAAATATCATTGGCAATAAAAGGGTTTCCAAGCTTGTTTACAAAGCGTTCTTGAAAGTGAAAGTAATTTAAAAGAAATTATTGTCTTGTTCCAAGTTACTAAAATACCTTTTGTTATTACTCATTAACTTCAAAAGTTGTTTTTAATTTCCATGCACAGGGATGATTTTTTGAAGCTTCAGCAGTATTGATTTAGTGCTCTTTATGTGTGGACAATTTCCATGTTAATTTATGGCATTTGATACAGAGTAATTAGAAATTATGCTCTAGCAAGACTGAGATATAGTCTTTGAATTAGCGTGCGAGATGCTCTAATGAGTCCAGCAAGGATTAAGGAAATGTACTGCAGTAGTTCCATTTTTAATAGGATATTTATTAAAAATTCCCTCAACTTTTTAGAATTTTGTGAAGTAGTTTGTGTAGGGGAGGTGTGTTTCTTAAACAACCCCTTTACGATTCAGAAAGCAGACGATTCCTTTATTGTTTGGGGCTGGGGGCATGGAAGCAGCAGGAGCTTGGAGGTCAGAGGGAAAGGCTAGGTGTTTTTTTCTTTTTATTTAGTTTACCACGGAGGAAATAATCGGATCAAGACTGAACTATTTTGGGAGGCTGGGCATGGCATCGTTAGCTTTCCCAAGTTCCTGTCCTGAAACAGTTCCTGTGTGTGCAAAATCATGAGCTCACTGAGATCCTGGAGTGAGTTATTTGGGGTCTGTAGTCTGTCTGAAATAAATCTGAGTGATAAAGCTCCATAATTGTTGCTACCATGGTGTTAAAATCTTGGAATGATTCAGTCTCAGCGTGCGCACTGAGTCAGAGCGAGAAACCATCGAGTCTGCTGATTCGTGTTTGCCTCTTGACCTTTTGGCAAAGATCAAGTGCAGCATATGTTTTTATCAGTTTAATATCTGTTATGTCCTCGACGGCAGGATTTTATGTTAAATGAGTTTGGGGACTGGGAAATGTACTAGGAGCTTACGCCATCCTCTCCATGCGTGAAGACGGCTATTGCTGTGTTTCTGGAATGGTGTGAAAAGAAAAAAGGGAAAAAAAAGAAAAGCAACAAGTCCCTTAATGACCATAAAAGAGTGCCAAGGGAAGAGCAGGAACAGAGCAAACATAGATTATGCCTCTCCACAGTGTTCTCTTAATTCCCACCAATTTTCAGCTCAGGGAGTTCCTGAGCCTCCATAAAACCCCTGTAAAAATAAAATAAAATAAGATAAAATAAAATAAAATAAAATAGCACTTCTGATTTCACTTTAACCTTGTTTTCACTACTTTCTCAATCTATATTAACATCTATATTGTAATGCCCAGTATTATAAGATCAGGTTATCACCCTCAGGACTGGGTGTTACCTTGTACCTACTGGGTACAGTGAGCCTACACGTGGTCTCATCCTTGCTGAAGAGCCAGTTCTTGCATCACTGGTGCTCTTTATTTTCACTCACCAATCTTACAGGTGCTTTTTTGCTGAAAAATGAGATAAATAGCAATCAGAAATAACCACAGAGTCCAACAGATAGGAAAAGCACTGTGTGATGGTGAAATGGAACACTCAGGATTTGGTTCGTTTCAATCAGAGACCATTGGAAAGAAATAGATGTGACCTGTATCTTTGAGGAAACGCTATTTTTTAAAATACAAGTGCTTAAAATATATATGTGTGCCAAAAACTATGGAGAGCTGGTGTTCACTTGAATGTTTTTGACTGATTAAATACCGACTCAGTCCATTTTTTAAACTGGAGGTCTAGAGAGTGGCTAACAGGAGCTGGTTTTATTTGGCCTGTGACAGAGTGGCCACTGAGGTCCATGTAACGCAGCAGGTGATGACAAGCATGGCTCGTGACATCTTTTGAAACAGAAGCAAGGCAATACAGGCCACGTCGATGTGACAGGGTGAAAACTGGGAGTTCCATTAGAAGCAAAATTAATAGTTTAGGTAGAGAGTGATCAAAATAATTTTTAGATGACATAAGAATTTGACCCTTCAAGGATTTTTTATTAAGTACATGAGGTAATACAGAGTGGAGGAACCCATGTCATTGTAAATTAGTGTCCTTGACTTAAGTCTCATTACTAAGACACCTTCACTTTTTAAATTATTTGACCTGCCATGGTTAATAAAAAGGAAGTTAATTTGGTGTGACATTTTTGGTGGTAGCTTGGTGCACTACCAACTTAATTGCAGTAAAATAAAATAATAGTTTCCAAAAAAACCCTAAACTTCACGTTCCTTGCATTTTAATCACTGGATGATTTACTAGTCATTACTTACAGCCTCAGTATTTGAGTTAGGACACATTAAATAAAGCTTATGTGGGGGATGTGGAAGTAAATGTTTGTTGATTGTAATTATTTTAACGTTAATATTTAATGGAAAAGACTATATTTTGACTCTTTAATATTTCTGCTTAGATCCAAACCCAGAAGTCTACAAGGTAGAAATGCACTGCAGCAGAATGCCATCTGATTACTATGCGTGGTATGACGCTCACAGGTTATTGTCAATATACAGTGTCTACCGGCGAGGAAGCTTTTGTTTGTCATGGGAACAAAATGATTGCTCCTCGTTTTTCTAGACTGCTGAGTTCTTGAAACGAAAAGCATTTTGATCCTGGAATAAATATTGATTCTCTCTTTTCTCTCTCTGAGAAAATTAATTTAGTGGGTGTTATATGCACCCAGGTGAGGTAAGGCCAGCTCAGGACCCCACAGGCTGCTTAAACCTGTGACACAGACAAGCATTCAAGTGGCTTCATTACCCCTAGGTCAGCACACACATGCTGGTTCTTTTGGAGAATGTCTTCTGCAGCAGAGCAGAGAAGGATTCGTGTGCCATTTGCCTGTAGCGATAGGACCTCAGATTTCTCCTTTTTAGCCAAGAAGTAGTGGCATCAATTTGCCCTTAGTTTCGTCCACCCGCCCCCTTCTGAGTGGTTCTGTACCTCAAACCCAGGCGAGCTGGGCGAGGCCATGGTTACTGATGCACTGCGCCTCCCAGAAACAGCCTTTGGAGAAACAGAGATCTGCATTCTGCTGTGCAGATTTTTAGCGCGCAGAAATCCTTTTCACAGTGCGTTGGGGCAAAAGTAGAGTGGTTGGCAACAGCCAAGTCTTCCCTTTATAAACAGACTGAAAACATGGAAAAGGGAGTGCAGGGTGTTGAGATAATACATTTACGAAACGGAGCATCCACTGCTGTTGCCACTCCTCAGCTGACTGGGGGCATCCCGGGAGAGGGGCTCATTGGCACGTCCTCGATGCAAAATCTGAAAGAATTGGCAAGAGCAACAGAAAGAGTTGGACAGATTTCCTTAAAGAATTGCACATTTCCACCTCCTCCTTTTAAAGAACTGCACACTTCCACCTCCTCATTTTTGCAGCTCTCTTAGGAAGAAACTCTCTGAGAAATAGCTGAGCCTTTGCGAATGACCACAATGTGTTTGCTGCTATCGCAGTGTTTGATATCAATCCCTGTCTGTGTGCATCCCTGTTGGATTCATAGCATAAGCCCACATTGCTGTGGAAACTGTGTCATGCAAATGCAAAATTTCTGCTGCCCCAACTTAGAACTTAACTTTCATTGTAAATTAGCAGTTAGACCAGGTTGATTGGGTCCCTTTAGAGAGTGATACTGTGGGATCATGATTTCAGCATTACAAAAGCAACAGCTGGCGTTACAAGAAATTAGTTTTAGTGGAATTTTTTGCAACATGATTATCTTTGTTATTTGTAAATAACAAATAATAACTGTGTAAACTTCTGACATCTTGAATCACTGAATATCACTGTGAAACTGTTTTCTCATGTTTATGTGCTATACACTGGTTTCTGTATTGTAGCATCAGCCATTTCCTTAGTAAAATGTTTTGAAAGGATGAAGAAAAGTGAAAAAAAGAGAAGAAAATGTTAGGGACTATACATCTCTAACACTGTGTTAACTGTACATCTCAGACACAGCATTATCATGCCTTTTTTCCCAGAGCCAGCACTGTTGAATTAATGTAGAATTCACATTTAATTTCTTTTTTTATTTTTGACTCCTAATATTATTTTTTATAAACCTTCACCGTAAATAGAAAAAAAATACAAGAAAGGGCTTACATATTACTTGCCTCTTATGTGCCTCAGAAGGCACAATCCTACTACTGACTTTCTGAAAACAGTGAAGATTGTTTAACAAGGTTTGAAGCTAAAACAGGGACTTTCATATGGCCCATATTACCTCTCCCCAAGGGGAATGCATTTTCTTAAAGTGACGATTTATGAGATTCAATACTAATGTCAAACTTCATTCTGCCATGTGAAGTAACATAATTAAAACGCCAGAATAGCAGAACACAAGAAGCAACATTGTTGAACTTGTAGATGTTTCCACATAGGTGATGCAAAGTTTGATGGAAAAGTGATATGAGTGTGAGGCACGTCCATGTGAATTGTAAGAAAAAGAAGCCTTAAGCAAGTCTGTTATTTCCCTCAGAAGGATTTTATCCAGAGAGGAAGATGGAATATTTATGTGCAATAGCAGCTGCATATTTTTAGAATAATTTTAAATTCTTTTATAGTAAGTCTGTGTGATTAGAAAATAGATACAAATCGGATGAGGTAACAGTTTGTCCCATTTGTGTGAAGTGGTTTTCCAGGATAAAATTACAATTTCTTTCCTTCTAAATGCAGTATTCATTTGGGAGTGAATTAATTAAGGCTGAGTGGATAAGTATCTGCTGTCGTTCTGCAGTCATGACATGGCAAGACACTGGCTATCTACGTGCAAAACTCATTCGTAGATGAAAAATAAGTAAAGTGCCTGTGCCTGTTGCTTTTAGTGCTGTTACATGATCCGTTGAGTAAATAACTTAATTCCATGTTCAAAATACTCAAAGGTATAGTATTTTATTGTTGGTATTATTAACTTAGATTGCAATAGTGCAACAGGTCCTCCCTCCTTTGAGAGCTTCTCTCATGAGACAGGAATGTGGTCTCTGCGCCATGCCCTAACAGGTTTATTATTTTATCTGTGCTATGGCTTGAACAACTGAAGATGGACGTAATGTAGATCAAGCATCCCACAATGACTCTCAGGCCAGGCTTCCCTCAGTGATCTTCGCTGTTGGGGAGGTTTTGTCTGGGGGGTCATGGTATGAGTTGCTTGATTACTCTGTACATGCTGGAAAATGGAGTGGTTTCCTTGTTCCTCTTCAAGGGGAGATCAAAAATTCATTCAGAAAAATGCATGAATTTCTGTCATGTTTGAAGCAGTCCATTAGGACAACAGAGAAGAGCATGTTGACTTTCCATTGAGCTCTAGCAGATCATTGGCTTGATGTCTACATGTGTTTAAACAAAATTGCTTTCTGTGCTTACCCCAGTCATCCTGCGTCATATTCTGTCGAATTACTTTTCTACCCTAGAATTAAACTAATTACAAAATGGTTTTACATAACAACATTGACTGTAAAGGTATATGTTTCTACATAAGTGTTCTTTTGTATGGCTTCTCTGCAATACTTTTTCAATGAGGTGGATGAAAAATCAAGCGCTGAATCTTTTAAAAATGTTTCTGAATGCTGTCTTCAAGTGAAGATTATGAGGAATGATATAGCCAGAGTTTAATCATAAACTTTTCCCTTTCCTGACAGTACCGACATTTATTTCCTAGACAAACAGATGAATCTTAGATAACGAGTTGTTTTGATCATGTGTGGTGTTGATGCAAAACTAAGGCCCATCTATTCTGACCCTGAACCTCTGAATTGTCTTTAAAAGACTGAAAGCCTAAAAGCTGATACTGTGCAAAGACTTACAAACTACTCTAAAAGTTACTCTGTTCAGCTGGCTTCGGCCTGGGGTAACAAACCGCTGCTGATCCATGTGCAGGGCAATCCATCACCCAGTGCACATGTCCTGGCACATAGCACTGGAGGCTGAATATTTAGTAACATTCCTTTTTTTTTTTTTCACGTGAAACTTTACCTACGGCTCTTGCTGTGAGTGGAGTTGAGTGGTAGCCTGTGATCCCTGTGAGTCTGATTCACACCAAGCTTTGTAGAGGGTTTTACAGCACTGTCTTGCACTTCTCACTGTGAAATTGTCCAAATAGCCTCCACCAGAGCAAGAAAAGGAAATGTGGGTATGTGAAAAAGGGAAAGATGTCTGAACAGGGAGATTCTAAATACAGAAAATATAGAGGAAATCCCTGACCAGATCGAAGCTGAAAACGCTTACCTCTTCCATTTTTAGCATCCCTTCTTGTATGAAGAGCAACGTAAAGGAGCATGGAGTTCCAAAGTGTGGGGATTTGCATCTGTGATACGTTGTTGGATCCTGGAGCAAAATTTTGGTCCTGTGGTTGGCTTCCACAGTCAGTTTAGGAAGCATTAAATGTAAATTTAGTCCTTGAACCTTTGTGTTTCTGTGATTTTAAAAATATTTTGCTGTGTGTAGGTTTTTTTTGTTTGTTTGTTTGTTTTTTTTAATGGGATGTCTAACCCAAAGGCCACATACAAGCCTTCAAGTTTAACCTTTTCATTTTGCTTGACACTGTAGAAGAAGATAAGAGGGGAATGCTGTCAGGGAGTTTACACAGAGGATGGAGAGTGGTGGTGGTGAAGGGGATAATGACTTGGGCTCTGATTTTCTTCCTCCTGCTGCAACAAGGGATCTGTATTCTCTGCTGGGTGCAAGCAGCCTGCAGGAAGCTTTCCTTCCTGCAAGCAACAAGTAAGCCAGATGATCAGCTGGGAAATTAAGGAGACATCAGACCTGGACTTGCCATGACTTGTTTGAAAAAAAATAAATAAAAAAATTGTGAATGGATGGTGAAGGGGAATGATGGGAAGAACTTCCATCTTCAGTATTGTAGGATAATACTTGCTATGGCACTGGGTGCTGTGAGATTCCAGCCATCCACAGTGACAGATCTTTGTTTTCCATTTCACTTACAAAGGTGAGAGCTCGGTCCAAAATCAACTTGCAGCTGCCTGACACTTCAGGGGGACCATTGGCAGTAGTGAAGGAAGAAGATGGAAAGTTCCTGGGCTGAGATTAGTTGAAGCCTTCTCTTACCAAATAATATCTTGTTATACCATCGTATTCTGGCAAATATGGACAGTGCGACAGTACATCAGTTATTCCGTCTAGCAGTCAGACTCCTCATTTTGAAAATGACTCTTTTTCAATTGCTTTAATATGCTATGCTCTTTAATTAGATGCTCTACGGGCAGCGCATAACCAGCACTCTCCAATATGGTTTCAGAAAATGAATAGCACGTGTGATGCCTACCCTCATCTACAAGAGGAATGCAGACTGACATAGATTCTTGTTATTTGTTTCCATATGAACAGCTCTAAGTGTCCGTTCTCAAGAAATGCACATTTTCTGCGTTCTGGCTCAGGGGAGGCTGTGTGACATGCTCTCAGTGGAGAATTGCTTATCCATGCCTGATCCTGGAGGGTTTCAACTTCCAAAAGAAACTAGCATAGGTCAAAAGTTGGCAAGATGGATTGAAAAGTGTTTCCAGCTGATGGAAAGGCTTCTGGTAACTAAGTGGCGGAATTTGAAATCCAATCTATTCTCAGTGGAAAACCAGCAAATTGTCCATGTTTCAACACAGAGAATCTATTCCAGTGTCTAAGTGCTCACATACAGCAGTTTTTCAGACAACACAGACTTGAATCAACTAGTTTTGCGTGAAAGGTACAAATTCAAAGCATTGTCTTTAACAGCCTGCAATATGCCAAAAGAACTTACTTGTTTATTAGTTGAGTGCAGTGCTAATGGTCACACCTGGATGTGAATGTCTCCAGAATCCCCCTCCTCCTCCAGTTCTTACATTCATTGATTCTGGCATTGCAGATGTCTCATTTCTTTCCCTATCTAAATTCTTAATATTTTCCCTTCTGTAGCTGAATCTTTCCCTCCTTTATCTGAATAGTTAACATTTTCATCTTTCCTATTTTCTCATCCAAATTTCTTTTTCCTGTTTACTTTTTTCACTCTTGCCTGTTTGCCATGTTTAGGTTCTTCCATATGCCATTTCTTCACAAGTTGTTCCCATATTGTCCAATACTTAGAAGAAAACACACATTCTCAGTTGTTACCTATTCCTCTACATGAAGGAGTGCATGCTGTGAGCGTGGGATGAGAAGAGTGGGTCTTGCTGGGCAAAGATGATTTTATTCCTCCGTGATTTTCTGAGCTACTTTTCTTTGCCTTCCATTCCTTCCATCTGTCTCTGACTGTAAGCAGAGCGTAAAGTGAAGGAAGGGCCAAGTGTCTGTTAGGTTTCCTGTTAAAATACAGAATAATGATGAGGATGTGAGTCAGAGATTGAGCACAACAGCATAGAAGTGCTTTATGTATATTCTTTTATTAAAATTTTCCTTTATTTTATTCCATCATTTGTCCATTTTTTGCCCTGTTTGTACCTCTCCTAGGTCCTGTACACAACGGATTGACTTATTATAGGAGATCTTTAATCAAAGATGGTTACTTTCTCATTTGTCTGGAACAGGGGACTGCTTTCGTACAGGAATTGCACCAGGAGTGCTGAGCTGCCCTCCTTCACGGCTCTGCAGGGCTAATGAAACCCCCTGTTACACTGATACGGTTTATGTCCTCACCCTGCCCTTTGCACTCACGGATTTCCTACTCAAACTGGGGTACGCAAATTTCTAGTTTAAATTCAGAACTAAACAAGGCAAGGAGCTCTTACGGTTGTTTTGGTATAATCTTTAAAAACAGTTTCAAAACCTAAATTCTCCCGATAAGGACTATCAGCAAAACCTGTACTCCTGTACTCTTGCTTGGCTGCCGTGACCAAATTCTCCCACTACTGACTGACTACTGGGCTTAAGTGGAATTTCTCACAAATCTGGTTGCAGTGGGTCAAACACCATCCCTCTAGTTTTACCTATGTGTTGCAAGCCTTATGTGTTGCAGTAGAAGTTTATTTTAGCACAGCCATTTGATGGTGCTTGGGATATTTTCCTGCTCTGCATTGCTGCTGCTGTAGATAATGGATGACCACTTGGTTAATGTTTGACGGCGGTTGCAATGCACCTCTCCCAACGTTAAGTGTCCTTATGTCTTTTTACTGGAACTGACCTTCAGGGACAGTAAACATATTGTTTGGCAACAAGATAATTACAGACTTTATCTTCCAAAAGCATTCATGTCACGGGTGGGATAATTAAGATGTCCTTGCAAGTGAAAAAACTTTGTGAGTTATAGTAATGCTCCAGTGTAGGTGTTAGCAACCGAGGTCACAACAGTGTTATAAGAGCTGTGTACTCATGTTATTTTGACTAAATAATTCTCCTCTTCAGGCTATAAAAGTGACGGATGGACTTAACTGGTATGTATGGCTATATATTCTATAAGTCTGAGAAGAAAAACAAAGGAATTGAGTTGTCCAGGTGTATGATGGGCAAGCAGAACTGATTGTATTTGATTTATTGTGGGATTCATTACTAGGGTTTATTTTGTTTTTCTCCCCTTTCCTCCTTTTAAGGCCTCTGTCTTTTGTTAAATGGTTAGAATCATATTGACCCTTTCTGATTTTATGATGTGAACTTCACGGTGATAAATAGCTAATTATTTGCAATTGAATTAGGCTATGAATTTAAATATGACAGAAACAGATGTACCTTCAGCATGGCTCAGGGGGTTTAAGTTCAGCACAGTCCAAATACTTTGCAGAAATATTATCTCTGAAATGGAGCACTGCAACTAGTGGAGAGTATCATGAAGATATGAATGAGCTCTGTGGTACACGAATTTTGTTGGGGCTTTTTTCCTGAAAAATTTCATGGAGGGAGGCGCGGAGTGTCAACTGGTGACATCTGAAGTTCCAGTTCTGGAGTGTTCAGTCTCTAAGATGGAAGCATGTAGTTTGGGTGAAGTTCCAAAGTATTTTTTTCACAGTGTAATTCAGAAGTGGACACTGAGCATTCTCAAAAATTGGAGCCCCTCAAGGGGCACAACTGCAGTGTTATTTTGTGAGTGCCACTCAAATGAAAGTCCTTGCTAGCTGCCTGAATTAGGGCAGGATGTGCAGCTTAGCGGCCCCAGCATGTCTTTATATTAACACGAAACTAAGGATGGATACACACATGACTGTAATTTAAAGATCTGAATTGCAGTATTTGAAAAAAGCATGGATTCTTTACATGTTCTCTTTCTCAAAACCTGGCTCGAGGAAATCAACAGGTCTACTAATGGGCTTCTTCTGAGCTTCAGAATTTCAGGTTTTCTACTGGGAAACTTACATTCCAACGGAAATAAGTCGTTCCTTTTTTAATGATCGGTATCATTGTGAACAATCAGATAACTTCAGAATAAATTTTATTTTCTTCTAAAAAGGCAAGTCAAAATCAAGAAAACATTTCACAGTACAGCCACAATATGTGGCAAGTGATGAGTCATGCCTTGCCAAAATGTAGCAGGAGTATGAAGGACTGAAACGTACATTTTGAGGTTTTTTTTTTTCTGGGTATCTGCTTGTTAGGACGAGGATATTTAAGCATCCCAACATTAGAGAATAAGAGAATGAAATGGGATCTAAGCACAAAGACTTAGATCTGTGGAATGCTGTCATTCATGTGTAATGCAGGGCTGTTAACATCCTCGTGTGTAAGTGATGCTGTTATTCAGAATGTCCTGGCTGGGTGTAAATGAACAGCAAAGCAATGGAATAACACCTTCAAAATGATTAATTTTGAGGCTGTCCTGGTGACTGTCTTGAAAGCTAAATCCCTCTATCTTTACACTTATGAAAATGTTGTCCATGTATTTGGGCATGATGTGCTCGAGGAAAGTCAGATAATCTCTTCCAGATTCCTTCATTATTAAATGGCGCTGGAATGTGATTTTCACTGTGCAAATTGAGTCAGGGGTTCCATATTTTGAAATTCCATCTCCAGCCCTAATCTGGAAGCTAGTTCATATTTGTTTTACCTTCTGCAGTACATGAGAGCTGAGTAAGCTAGCTGATCTCTCAGTCAGGATGAGGCACCCCTTAAAATGAAGTTAGCAATGAACATCGCATGCACCATACAGCATTTTTACTTTCGTATAAACTAGACAGTTGTTGGTGAGCAAACATTTCACTTTTCCATTTTTAACTTTTTAAATATCCAGTTTCCCCTTTGATTTTTATTTTTTATTTTTATTTTTATTTTTTTTTTAGAAATTTTGTAGCCTATTTTAATGTTGTCTGTGTTGTTTATCAGGTTTACTTGTGTATTCTATTCAGCATAATATGGTTCTGTTGAATTTCATTTAAGGTGATTTTTTCTGCATAACTACATGCAAATAAAGGTTTGATAATCCCTTTCTTTTTAAATCAACCAGTTTAATACTTCTGTCACTGTTGCACGGAGATGAGAAACTTGACCTATTTTTAAAAATGAGCTTTTTAGCTTTTTTAGCTGCAGGAGAACAGTATTTTAGAATTTTTAGAGTTTATTATTCAATCAGTTGCCATTAGGATTTGCTGCTGCACACATGGGTGATATTTTCCTTTTAATTGTTATCATTTGCAATGGAACTTAGTGGATTCTTTTCCTCCTCTTGACTCCTTGGTGCTTCCTAACCTTGTTAGTGTTCTTCAGCCTTTGATTTTAACCTGCTGTATCAGCTTCAGCGTTGCTGCGTAAAAGTTGCTTGGATTCTGCTGAAATATACAGATTATTCCATTTCATAAGCGTTCCAGCAAGAGGCACGAAAGGTGATCCATATATGATTACAATTATTTCTAATGTGACATTTACCCCAGAACTATACGAAGTATTTAGCCCCGGAAAAAAAGAAGTATTTTGTTAATGCTATTCTGTATTCGATGGCTTTGATGGTACGTGTTGCAGATGTTTCAGATTACTGTCAAAACTTCATTATCGGTGATAATATATTAATGCAGTAAGTTGACATAGGGGTTGACTGAATGACTATTGCAATCTATAATTAGGTTGGTGTAATGTGGTACGTATCCACTGATCCTCCACAGCCTTTATATGAAATCTGTTAGAGACTGAATTCCCTTCCTGCACTGTTACTATTCCCAGAATGACTGCTACCATTTTTTTTTTTTTTTTTTTTGGATTCTTGAAGAGGGTATGCATATGTTAAAGAAACTCCATGTTACAGAGCTGCAAATGCATTTTCTTTCAATTTTTGCTTTAATATTGATATCACTGAAACTAATAATATCATCATAAAATTAGCAGAATGTGTAGCTGGGCCTCGTTCTAATAAACCAGATCAAAATACACTGGTTTTATATTATATATAATCAGTGTACTGTATTTACAAGTATTGAGTAATTTCTGAGCTCTTGTAGTTTCTGTACAAACAAAAAATGGTTTGCAGAGATGTTTGCAAAGCAAAAAAAATGAAATTTTAATGGAATCCTTCCAATAGCTGTCAGTTTCTTCCTTAGAGTTTGATAATTGAAAGGTTTGTTATTTTCTTTAGGAAAGGAAGATGGTTTCGATTATCCAAAGGCAGTGGAATGTTTAACTACCCTTCTGCTATCAGTGGACATGTTTACATTAGGATTTTGACTAAATTGAGGTTGCACATGTCCAGATGTTATCTGCCTGGGTGACTTTTTCATTTACTTTGGCAACAGATTTGATGGTGTATTGCTACCATCCCTTTGTCATTTTTCACATTATATATTTCAGGCTACACTTAGCCTTTCCTTTTCTAAACTTCTATTAAATTTTTAACTCCTAAACTTTTGCTCTTTTTTTTTTTCCTAAGGATGAATCCTTACTGAAACTACTAATGGGATTTTGATCTTTACTGCAGGTTTTCTCATCGGTTGCCATGACTAAAGCCAAAATCCCAGACAAACAAACCCAAGACACAAAAGAAACTTTTTTTGTTCTTGATTTTTATCTCTGCTTTGTTGTGCTGAGGGCCAGAGATGTGTCTCAAATGCATCCACTCTGCAATGTCCTTCAGCAAGAGAGGAAAGACAAAGAGCCCTCCACCAGGAATGGCTTTCTTCCCAGCACCCAGTGACCCATGGCGCCAGCGGCTCACACACAGGAGCAAGGGCTCCTCGTGCAAGTAGATTACAGCAGGATAACTTTCCAGAGAGTATCAGTGGGGAATTGTAGAAAACATTTGCCGGGTCTACTCAGTAGAAATGCTCTCTAGTTCTGAAAAAAAGCCACAGTTGGACAAGACTATGATTTAATTCACTGCTGTCGNGGAGGGAGAAATATCCAAGCCCAGAAACCTGCAGCTTAGGATGTGCCAGCTTGAGAACCAGCTTGAATAAAAAATTCCATTTTTCATATCTTCAGAGTGCTAAAGATGTAAAGTGGGCGAGCGCTGAAGCTCAGCGGCAATCAGACAGAGCTGCCGCCAACAGAAACAGGCGTGTGAAAGTGTAAGATCCTAATCTATGTCCTAGTGAACCTTTCTGCTGAGTTGTTTTACCTCTTTCAACCTCCAGACCTTCTGGTTGCAAATTAAAAAGAGTTCATGCTGGTCCTCACGTGACTCACTGATACATTACCTCTGAATGGAGCTCCACTTACTAATGTTTACACAGTCTTGGTAGATCTAATCCTATTTGCAGGCCTTTAAAATGCCAACTTTTTATTTTAAGCATGGTTTACTTTTAACTGCAATATTTAACCTCAGAAATGTATTTGTGGGGGTTTTTTTCCTCAATGGCATTTTCCCTCAGTGGCATTTTTAAAAGTGTGAGGCTTTAAATCAGTAAAAGTAATGAAATTTTATGTGCTCTTTTGCATGTGATTTAAGCAACTCTGTGGTGTAACCATACATTGGAAGATTTGAATCAAGCAGATCTAATTGTTGCTAATACTGTTTATTTTGGTAATGCCTAGAAAACAGCTATGATTGGCAACACAGAAACTCATGGAGAAGGGTTTATGTCCTCTTGAAGCAGCCAGAGATGAGTGATACTGGTAGAAGTTCAAGTTAAAATCCACAGTGTTGATGTCAGCAAAAATCAGACCAATTCCAGTTAGAATAGAGGAGAGAGAAGAGCAAAGGGAGGGGGAAAATTGATTATGAAGATGCAAGATAGTTGGAAGGAAATGTGATACTGAAAAGGGAGACATGAATAAACAGTGACTCTGAATTGAAGGAGGGGCAAGCAAAGATGATCTGCCAAGCAAAAGAGCAGTTAGCACAGGAAAACATAACAAAACCAGACATTTATGGATCACCAA
The DNA here is from genome assembly GCA_013397935.1 of Dasyornis broadbenti. NCBI lineage: Eukaryota > Metazoa > Chordata > Aves > Passeriformes > Dasyornithidae > Dasyornis > Dasyornis broadbenti. The sequence continues at coordinate 1,968,026 of VZRN01006642.1, read as the reverse complement.
AAGTACCTCTTTTTGGCAGCTTTTGCAGCTGCTTTTACAGGTCGGAGAGTGACAGGTCTCTCTCTGAATATTTTCCCCCAGGCCAAGTGAAGGACTGAGATTTGACATCTGCAATGAACTATCTGCTGTCAATAAATTAGTACTAGATATGAGATGGTTTTTTTAGATGTGTGCCTACAATTTGCACAGGGCTGAGCAAGAGGTGAACACAAAACTATTTCCAGTGACTTCCCAGCCTACCTGACAGGCAAACAGGTTGTGCGTTGTGGTGGCGGGAGCTCTACTTCCTTTTCTTCCTTTTTGTGACTTTTATAAGAGAGCAGGGGTTTACTCCGCATTGTGAGTGAGTCGTGTTTGCAATAGGCAGCTGACTCACTGTATAAGGGCCTGATAACTCTATGAGATTTGTGAGATTGGAGAAAATTATTGTTTAATGTTGGGTCTGAAAAACATAGAATGAAAAGAAGTCTCTTGTACCTTAGGAGATCTGCTGAGTGGGGAGCTGTCCTACAGTGTTAGCTTTGTGCACATTTGAGCAGTATCTGCTCTAGGACCAATAGCAGAATCACAATCACAAAACCCTGAGGGAATCAATTATCCTACTTTTCCATTGCCATCTCTGTGGACACTTTTGTTCTGCATAATTTTTTTCTTTTTTGAAAATGGTGTTGAAAAGGTTGGAATTTTGTTTCTATGGGTCTACTTTCCACAGAGAGAGTAGGGCTTGTGTTATAAACCTGTGTGTTTCCCTCTCCCTCAGTCCTTTACAATGGCACTGGTCAGGTGCTTGGTGTTTAATTGCGCTGCGTCATTAGCAATTATGGCGTGGTCAGAAGCAAAGGGCAAGGGCCGGGGAAATTGACCAGTGTTGCTTTTCGGGTCAGCCAGGTTGCCTTCAGGAGATCCCAGTAGATCATTCTGCTCTTTGCTCCTTGCCTTGTGTATAATTAATTCGGCCTTAGTGACTGCTTTTGAACTGAGTTTTGTGGTAGCTGCTGGTTCAGAGAGCGGGTCTGAGCTGTTTACTGCTCACAGGTGTCTTCCCAACTGATGGTAATAATTCACTTAGAGCAAAATAACCCATGGGCTGAGATTCCTATGTCCTCTTCCCCTGCAGAGCTGTGAGTCTTGAGAAGAAAGGGAATTTATTAAACTGGAGTAAAGCGAAGAAACGAGGATTAGTGGGAGAATCAAAATAGTTTCAAAGTATTTGGGGAGATGGAGCAACCTGGCTGGAGGACATTGTTGCCTAGACATAAAATAATGTGCCAAAGGACATCACTAGAAGGTTCTGCTAAATTCCAAAGTCACTCAGGAATGAAGAAAGTGAGGCTTCGGGATGGACGGGTGGTCGTTTACTTTTTTTTTTTTCCTAGACCCTTCCATCTCTTGGTGTGTCCAAAATAGAGGTTCCTAGGACCTCTTTACAAAGCTGTATGGTGCATGCATCCTTCAGCTCTGATCGCTGGAACAGCGAGACACTGCAATCCAGCATCCCCAGAAGGAAGGAGCTGTGAGAAATGAGTAGATTTAAGCAATCAGGTGGTTAATTTTTGATGTGAGATGTTGTGAAGGACTAGGGAAGCCGGGGATTATCTCAGTAACGCTTGCCAGAAGACTGAGCTGGTACCAACTTACACCAAAGGAAACTCGAGAGCACCTGGGTACACACCACGTCTAGTTACAGGAACTGCTACTGACACTGTTTCCCTGACAGCTTGGCAGGTTGAAATAACAGTGGGAGACTGGAAAGGAGCGGAAAGAAATATTCCACAAAGAGCTGCGCGGCTGATTGCATCGGTGCCTTTATGCCAGTGGGTCCTCACCATGAGACATGCACAAAGGCTCTGCAGCAGGTGTACACGTATGGTGGCACACACGTGTCTTGTGAGGTGCCATGAACAATAACAGCTCTTTCTTCTTAAGATTTGTAGGAATTGTATTTAAATAAAATGATCCGTATTAATTGCTACTTGAAGCAGATTTTCAGATTTTCTCTGATATTCAAAACACCATGTTTCATGTAATGTTTTATTCCTGTTAAGAGACAGACTAGTTGGAAGCAAGAAGGCACAAACGGGTTTTGAGGAAAGGTAAATGACACAGTTTGAATTGAGCAAAATTCTAAGAGAATTCCATCTTTAAAATCTTTGTTATTAATTACTTCGCTTCTTGAGTCTCTCGATTGTACCTCACAAAAGCAAAATGAAAGAAAACTGTTACCAAAACTTTATCGATCCAAACCGAATGTGCAGAGGTTGGGAAGTGCCAGAAAACAGCATCCTTCAACCCACTGCAGATCAAGGAAATCTGCAGATATCAACTGTAGTTCACCAAGTCCTTCCCTGGTGACTTGACAGCCTCGCAGTCCCGTTTCACAAGTCGGTTCCCTGGTCCCAGGTGGGCCTTGGAGGGGTCTTACTGAGCTGTCTGCATCTTGACTGATCTTGGAGATCAGGATATCTCCAAGCCTTTGACGAGGAGCTGCAAAAAAAAGAGACAGTATGCTCCCAGACCGTTTCCTAGTATCCCCATTCCCTCCACTCTCATATTCCTTTAATTTGGCCTTTTAAAAAATTGTTGTTAATTCATTTTCTCTAGACAGGATTCAGTAGTTGTTCACCCACTTCATAATGGCACTCACCTATATTTAATATTATTTCCTAAAGTAAATTTGAACTCAGTGTAACAGTACAATGCAAATGCAACAAGGACAAAATAACATATAAATTCACTGGCTGACATTTGCCCTGCTTTCTGAAAGAAAGGCATAAATTCCTTACTCTTTAATCCTTCTAATTTAATGTTTCATGCATAAGCTTTTATCTTTTGTAGAAACTACAAAATTAGAGCATACATTTTGGATGCTTTAGAACCAGGAGGTGTTCATTTTTTTCCCCCTTGAGTTCAGATGCTTTTTCACCTCTTCCTAAAAGTGTTTCCTTAGTTCAAATTTGCTATGCTTGTCTCAAGCACGGGAATGTTGCCTTGGATCATTTGCAATGAACAGCTGCAAGGAGATCTCAGAAAGAGAATATGCTAAGTAAATTAGAGGGTTTAGCTGCACAGCAGTCAGCAGTCTTTCATCTGCGATATTGTGTGCTTGTCTGTGAATTCGGGAGTAAGTTTCAAGAGTTCCAGAAAGCTCCTGGTTTTGATGTATGGAATCCCAATGAGCAGGAACCTCTGGCAGCAGCTTTTCCCAATATTTAATCTTCACAGTGTCAATGAAAGGAAGCTCAGATTTAAATTTTTTTTTTTCCCCCCCTCTGTCACCCATTTCTGCACAATTAACAGTGACTGTTTAGAAACTCCCTGCCTGAAGGTGGGCTTTGCTGGTGAACTTACACTCACCCTGAACACCGGAGTGTGAAAGCAACATCCCTTGACCTTCTTTACATCAAGAGGGGAGGTGTTAAAACAACCGTATTTTATCCATACAGCTGTTGCCTTGGCTGTCACTCGTGCTTTAACACCACTCTTTGATGTTGGAGAATTTCAGGGTAAAGTGACAGCCATAAATCTTCGTATCGGTAAAATTCCTGAAATGTAGTGCCTACATGCACTTTATTGTATATTCTGTACTTTAGGCTGCTACCTGCTGATGGAATTGAAAGTGTTTGGGAGAAGGAGGGGAGGGAAAAGGCTTGGGTGGATTTTTCTACGGTTTTGAAGTGAAAGAACATTTACTATAATCATGTCATTATAATATTTGACATCATTTTATGGCCATTTATGTAAAGTAGTAAAATAACTGCTCCCAACTGCTTCTCCATTGTGAACTTGCACGAACTGTTAGGATAAGTCTGTGGAACAGGTTTGGAAAAGAATGCTGTCAAAAAATGGGTTTAAAATGTGTAGAATGCACAGCATATTTGAGATCGAGATCTATGCAAAATTTAATTTTCCTTCTTTAAAATACTGGGAGGAGAGAAGTTCTGAATTCACTTGACAGATGAAAAAATTAGGAAGGTATGAATTGAGCAAAACCTGTCTCTGCACACTGCATGTCAGGATAGAGGAAAATCAGTACCTTATGAATAAGATGCTGGTAATAAAGGTTATATAAGATATATTAGTTCATGCCATCTTTCAGAAACTTCTCAAATACACAGAGATTTTTGGGAAAAAAAAAAAAAAAACAAAAAAACGTTGCTTAGGTACCCTAAGAAGCTCCAGTTTAATCTAAAAAATATGGATGAATCTTGTTTACGTGCTGAACCGTAATTTGTCATCCTAAGGTTTATCTGTCATTTTATGGAGGCACAGCAGCATGCTTCCTCCAATATTTTATCTGTAACCATCACAAAACAAGCTGGTTTTCATTTTCAAAGCATGGTTTTCATTTTCAAAGTATTTTCATGCTGTCCCTAAGTAGAATGTACCGTATTTTCAATTGTTATGTCAGAGACATTGTTATAAATACCCCTTACACTCCTTGAAAAGTTTCGCGTTTAATAGAGATTGAGTTTCAGAATCTTTTCTTATCGGAGCAATGGATAGGATGGCTCTACATTAGCACTTTTGGGATTTATGCTGGGTTTTACACTACAACTGTTGAAAATTACTCACACAAGCACCTGCATGTGCGGAAGAAGAATTGTCCTAGACCAGTAATAGGTGCAAAACCTGTTATTTTTCTGCTAGGAGCCGGGATTTCAATTCAGCATTCCAGCTGCTAATGGATATTCTGGGCCCTTCCGGATGGAATCTTGATTAGTAGATGACAGATTAACAGAAAACCTATGTTTTATGGTTAGGGAGGTTAAACAAAACTCACGTTGCCTTTTGGATGGAGAGGAAGTAGGATCATTCAGAGACTTCACAGGAAGTCATGGGAGGAGAATGTCATGGTGATTGATGAAGGTGGTCCATTATCAAACACTTTGAGAAAACTTTTATTTCCTCTGAGTAAATCACATGGCTTGTGCAGGGCACAAGTAGAAAATTAATTTTGTTGCCTTTTGCTGGAAATATGTCAAATGGTATTCAAGCCAAAATTCAGGAAGGGAAATTGCATAGAGTCTTTAAGCCAATTGTGTGGTTGATATTCCCTTTTAATTTAGCAGCTTTTATTGTTTGGTAAATTCTGTTCTGTTGAAAATTCTCTTTTTATATCAAGGTCATTTGGATTTCTATGTCCTGTCACATGAAATAGAACAGCAGAAGTTAGAAGCCTTTTCAGTAAACTGAATATGTAAATAGGTTGATTATTTTCATCTAACTTAGAATATTGCAGTTTTATTTTATTTTTGCAAAATGGCATTTAAGTATTACTTAAGGAAATTACATTCTCTCGGTTGCTATTAGCATTTGAGTCTGGTCTGTCCCCTAGGTAAGGAAATCCAAGCTTAGAGAATAATAATTTTGCATGTGCAAAAGGTGATTGTGAAGGTGTTCTTTTGGCTGGGGAAGCTCTAAAGGAGTTCAGACTCAAAAAATACATTTGGTGGATCCTTCCAAACAAGAATGGCATGTGCAGCCACCCAAGGGCTTTACAGACCGCTGAGTCCCCAAGGAATGCAGCCCTGGATTGGTAAAGGCGGGACTTGTTCTGTTGGATGGCCCTGGAGATCGGGACTGAGATTTTCAGCTTGAATAAATGTGGGCTGGAATCTACCAGGAGCACGAAATAATATCCAGGAGGGAATGTGAAACAAATCAATCCCTTCTAGTTGCAGAAAGGTTGCTGAGTGTTTCTGAGCAGCCTCATTTTGCACCAGCTTGAACCTTTGTATTAATTCTAGGTGTGCCTCTGCATGGCAGGAAAATTCACATGGTGCATGTCTGAATCACCATCGAGGGGACCTTGTCTTTGAGTAAAGGATCAGCAAGCTGGAGAGAAGCTTACTGTAGGCAATTATTTTAGTCTATCATCTTAATTAAATAATAATTTAAGTGTGATTCTAAGCTTCCCATCACTCTTGAAGAACAGATGGGAAAAGTGCTACGGGAAAAGGGAAGACATTCCTCAGGAAGTCCTCTAAAAAAAAAGTTCACATCAGACTTATTCAGGTTTTGTGCCAGGTGTTCCTTTGTGCAAGAAACTGATAGTCCTGGCAGTTGTGAATAATCGGGATTTACACATCTTCTTTTAGACTCTGGAACAGCTTGTAACCTGTGAGACAAAGGAGAGATCAGGTTTAGCTCCTTTTATCTGACAGAGTTTCTGTGACCTACATGTCTTGTGGCAGATAGCTGGAAATCCTAGTGCAGCTGGCTTCTCTGTACACTGACGTGTGTTATCAGCTCAAATACGCCAAATGCAGTGCTGGCTTCACAGGTGAGCCTGTGAAGATCCGATGCAAGCCAGAATCCAGGGGTTAAAGTGTGCCACTGTTCCCTTGAAGCATGCTAACTGACCCTAAAGTGCCAAAATTCAGGTCCACTCTGCTTCTATAAAGAAATTCCCTGCATGGCTTCCTGACTCACAGGTTGTGCTCTGCAGTCTGAATTGTCATCAAGCTCCTTTAAAATTTCAGTCTAATAAAAGTGACTAAAATGAAATAATCTGAAGTTCAAGGACCTTAGAGACCAATACAGATTTTTTTTTCCTTGCATATCTAGCTCCTTGAAGATAATTTTGGAGTAGATCACAGCTGTGTGTCAAAGAATGTACAGTAAAAATCTGTGATGGTTAAAGAATTAATTTTATGTCACATTTCCCGGTAATAGAAGAAAAGGGTTCAGGAAGACAGGTCACCCTGGCCGTTTCCTGTGCTAGTACCAAGTTCTCAGCTTTTGATTGATCCCATAGCATTTTGCTCCAAATTTTTATGAAAGAGATTCTACTGAGTCATTAACTGACCTGGGTTTCTGCCTCAGAAAGAGGTGTGTGTTAGAAAAATGTCAAAATTGGAAGATGTGATTCGCTTTTCCTGCTTTTAACTTCAGGTTGGATGTAAAAGCAATTCCTAATCTCAGTGAGATGCAGCAAAAGCTTCTGTCCTGATATAATACATAGACAGTATCATTCAGGCTGGATAATTGCACTGTTTACCTGTACTACCCACAGCCAGATTCCAGGTAAAATCCCTGGGTTTCGGCTCCCAGGAAGTTCAGCAAATGGAAGCACATTTATACTGAATTCTGTTTGCAGCATGTTGCTTAGTTGTATTTTTCTCTCCGTAATTTTTTTTTCTGATTCTCTAATACAGTTTATTCTTTTCTTTACTTTGACTTTACTTGCCTTATTTTAATTTTAATTTTTCCCCTGTCTTTCCTATTCTCCATATTTTCACTGCTTTGAAAAGTAACTGCTTCTGTCTTGGTGCTTTTCTTTTGCTTGCCTCTGGACTCTCTTGCACACTGCTGTCTTTCACTTCTTCTCCAAATATTTTTGTTGTTTATTTGCTCAGCTTTTGCTGGTGATTCTGCTCTGACAGCTTTAAACTACATGGTCTAAATTATTCTTTTTCAAAGGAATTAATTAGTCTGATCTCCACATATCCAGCTATATTCTTTTGTGTCTCATGGCCTCTTCTTACCTCCAGTAACACTTAAATAACACTATGATATATTAATTGTTAAAGCATCTTTAAAAAGAGCTAAACAACTAGCAGTATTCTTATATTCCGGATGGAGAAGAACGGACGAAGGGAGAGACTGCTCATGACACAGGATTTTTAAGTGATAATTCCCTGTGGTTTTCCTTCTAAGTCTCCTCCCTGCAAACGTGGTGCCTTTGAAAATTTTTATTGCCATGATTTGTGTGGAGCAGAGTGTAAATAATGGAGTGAAAATACCTGCACTTGCTTCATAAATGGTTCTGAGTTTCCTGATCACAAATGAAAATTGCTGGTGGAGCACCGGGAGAGTTAAGAAGATGCAGGAACTTCCCTGACATCGGGCAGGGTACTGACAGCCGCAGAGCTGGTCTTCCCTTGCTGGAGTAGGAAAGCCCTTTGTAAAATCAGAGTAAGAATAGATGGTTTTCAAGAGCCTGGCACAGGCTCACACGGCACAACAAAGGTTTTCACGTGTTATGAAAGGTGCTTTTAATACTTCAGTGGGAGAGACAGAAATCTGAAACAGCCGTCGCCAAACCACAGTGGGCCAGGGGACGCCCCTGCCCCTCCCTGCTCGCTGGGAATTCCTAGAAGTTTGCCTGTGTGTGTATTTTCAGTTCCAAGACCCACGGTGCCTTGCTTATGTGCAGATGCTCGGAGTATTTCAGGGTGTTCCTCCATAGGGAGTGGTGGGGTTGCAAAGTGGCCTTTTTTCCGGCGCAAGCCCTGGTTCCGGTCTGTTCGATCAGTACAAAGTGCTGAAGGAAAATGAATTTAAAAGAAGCTTTTGAAGAGGCCTCCATTACACGGTGATGGTCAGGTCCTCTCTATTGTGTTTGACCCTATTTGACATCTAACAGTTATCGGCACTTTTAAAATTAAAGTGACTTTGGCTTTTTAACTTTAAATGCTTTCTCCCAATTAATATGACCAGGTCTTGAACTAAAGTCAGCTTATCCCCGTTGATGGTCCCCTGTGTAACTCTCCTGACCAAATTTCCGCAAAGGCTTTTGGAGGGGAGCAAAGAAAGGGACTTAACTTCTCTTATTTTAGTCCTTTTAAAACTGAGCTCCCTGTAGAGATGCCTTTAATTTCAGAAGGCATGCAGCATAAATCCTATGTGTTCTATTGCTTGATGTAGTGAAATTTTAAATGTGAACCGGTTTTCTATGCCTATGAGGTGAAGTGTTACAGTAAAACAAGGAGCCTGTTATTGCTGTATTTTCATTTTGTATTACTGAAAAATTCCAACTGACTCAAGCCGTTAAAACAGTAGAATTACCTGGTAACCAACAACACAGGCTTGAAATCTGTGATGAGAAAATGACAGAACATTTTCTACAAATAAATACAAAGGAAATAATAAATAAAATGAGTCTTTAAACTCTCCAGCTTTTCTATCCAACTGATTCGCTGTCCAGCCTACAGAATCTGGAGCATTACGCTGCACCTTCCCTTTATGGCAGGTCTTCATGCCCACACCCAGCCTAAGTAATTTAGGCTGCAGAGTGACTTCTTAATGTTTTTCCTGTGTCCGTATTCCCCAATGCTGCTTTTAAACTTCACTTGGACTGTGACACCTTATTTCCCATAACCATTTTGCAGTTCTTTTAATTTCTGTTCAGAAGAAGAAGACACTGTGGGTAGAGTTGTAAACAGATTTTCCGTAGTGGTCTCCATGTCCTGCCTCCCCCCACCTTCAAAAAAGAGCCTTCCGCAATGAATGATTTTTTAGAATCAAAATCCTTTTCCTTTTAGATTCAAACTAGGTTCCTCATCTATCCATCTGTAGAAGATTTTGAACATCTCTTGCACCCATTTTGCTGTATCAGTGAGAAAATGTCACAAAAGTTACAACAGCAATAGGAGCTCTTGCATGGAAAATGTTATCTAAAACAGAAATACAGATTTCTGTTAGTTACTGATCCTAGCAATAAGCAGCTAATTTGTTCCTGGTGCAAGGAATTTTCAGTGTGACCTCTTTGGGCAATGATATTGTGCACCTGAAGACAATCCAAACATTAGTGCTTCAAATTGCCACCTAGTGGTATTGCACATTGCACAAACTACTCAGGCTACAGCAAAATCCTTAGTAGATTGAAAATAAAATCATATGTGGATGACAACTTTGTCAAAAGATGATCTCGATATTCATGTGAAACTTCATCATCCTGGCTCATGATTTGAATTTTGTTATGTTCCCAATGCAAAAATTGTGACTGTTTAGATTTACTTCCATGTGACATGTTTGTTTCCTTTGTTTTGACAGCTAGCCCTGCACACTTGCTTGTAAATAATTTAGAAAAAAACCCCAGATCCATATGACTTCTTTCAGATAACTTCTTCAGGATCTACGTAATGATAAGCATAAGGAAGGTTCAGATGGTTCGGGTATAAGTTCACTTCTGAATAATCATGTCCTTAATTGCTTTCCTAAATTGAGCAATGGCTTCCAGTCGGCGATAGCATGTAAGTGTGCCTCTGCAACTTCACGCTCAGATGTTTTTTGAGTAGGGATACTTTGAATGTGGGCCTCTCATCGCCCTAGGAGCTGACTGATCCAGAAGAAGGAGGTAAGTATGAAGAATTTCTTTTCAGAACAGAATGTGGAGTGGTTTTTTGGCATTACCGTTGCAGAATTTCCTGGTGTCTGAGATTCACAGGTACAGGCTGGTCCATGTCCAAACCAGCACCCTTCAGAGTGGTGGTGCAGGTCCCTTTTTGTTTCATTTGTAGCCATGCCATTGCTATTTTGGGGGCTGGTTTTGGTTTGTCCCGGAAGTGCATCCAACTGGGACGTTGTTCTGAAATTAGAGGTACACCATAGTTTATCACATTACATTTATGATGTTGAGCTTGTGCATTTTTTCGCTTTGACTAATTAAAGGAAGAAGGTTTAATTACTACCACGTAAAGAAGTTTGCTTTCTTCATTGCATTTCTGCCGTTCTTATGAGGGAAGAACAGCTGTGAAGAATTTTAAGACTTTGATAGTGAACGTATCACTTTTTATGGTCATCGAATGGGCTCATTTTCAGTGTCTCAGTGTTGTTAGATAGATGGAGCCCATCCGACTCAAGCAGGCCTGATGCTGTAAAAGTGGCCCCATGAGCAAAAAAACCAACACTCCGCTGATGGCATCAGCCCTTAAGCCATTCGTTGATAAGGTGGGTTTTCCTGGGATGCAGTGCACCCGAGAGCCTCAGCACAGTGCGAGGGAGGGTGAGCTCCTGAAATCCTATATGATTCTGATCCTCAAGAGAGATCTCTGTGGGATAGCTGAAAAGTTCTTGGATTGTTGGAGGAGAGAGAGCTATCCCTCAGAACAGGATGGGTGGATGTCAGACAGGGAGATGGGAGAGGAATGCTAATTAATGGTAGCATGAGCTGGCCCTGCTTGTCTGAATGTAGCAAAGCCTCCAAAATGTAGGTTCTGGTGCTGGCTTGGGGTGATGGGGAGAGAGTGAAGATGGAACTTAGAATGGTTATGAAAGGGTTTATGCCGTATTGCCCTTGAACTGGCCTGTTTTTAGCGGCCACTCTTTGTGTTCCCACGTACTCACTGGAAATTAGTACTTACTGCTACCAGTTACCTTGTTAAAGGAAAAGTGTTTTTCAACGAATTCAGATAAGAAGCCTTTTATATACTGCTAAGTATTTCATGAATGTGTCCTCCAGGTGTGTTTTTTCTGCTTTTATTTTTGCTGAGGAAACTTGAGCTTGAATTGCTTTGGATGCTGTAGTGGGGTGGGTTGAGTTTAGAGAGCAAAAGATAAGGTTAAGACTATATTCTAAAATTATCAAATGGTCATTTTTTTGTTTTGTTAGGGTACTGATTATTGTTTTTTGATATAGTGGTGGAAGTAAATTATATATAATCTAGTTCACTGCAGTTATGCAGATTCATTTGCTTTTTCATACTGTACTTAGAGTTCTCATCAAATCATGAAATGTAACAAGTGTTGATTTAAAAAAGAAAACCCAAACCTCAACAACCACTCCAGCAGAGTTAAGTGTGTTGTTATGCCCTTAATTCTGTATTTTTCTTTCTGCATGCGATCATTTGTGTTTTTTGGCAATCGTTATGTAGTGTAATGGAAGTGAGCTGAAACAAGTGCAGAGTTGTCTTTTATAAAGAGATTTTTAGAAAGAAATGGGTTGTGGCAGGGGATTATTATATAAAATACATCAGCATACACAGAGTATCTTCCGTATTTAGTGGCACTACAAAAATATTCGTAATTGTGTTATGTGTGGAGTAGTTCTCATGGGAGCCATTTCATATAATTAATTTCCAATAATTGCATTACTATGTAATATCATATCACATGAGAAGATGGATACTCTCTATGGTAGCTGGAAACTATAAATGGCTAATTTTTTTTAGTTCTTTAAAAAGATTAGATCCATACAGAAATTACTTTTTGCAGGGAGGATGTGACATATGAAGTGTTGCCTGCTTGTGAGGAAGCAGCAAGGGGCTTCTTCCAGCAGGTCTGTATTAGGAGTGCCAAAAAATTCATGTTTTGGGTCAGGGTATACTTTTTTATTTATGATTTTGGATCTTACTGGGTTCAAGGCACAAATGAATTTGGCTTTTTATTATTTTCACCTCACTTTTGAAATCACGGTACATGAGAATTCTTTGAAGTAAGTTTACTTATGTAAGCTGCTGAATATAACATTTTTTCATTAAAGCGTAAGTCTTCTGGCTTACAGTGTATTCAAGTTCCTTGTATGTTCTGTAATAACTAATAGGAGGCCTGATTAAAAATGCAGAGGGCTTGTCAGACTGTGAGAGGTGATTTACAGAGCTTTGGGGCAGATTTCTGCATAGAAAAACTGAGACCTACCTTTCACACTGTTTTGTTAAATCTTCCATTTCTCCCCACCCACTTTTGTATTACCTTGTGCAGTGCTGGTAATAACAATAAATATACTGTGAATGTCACTTAGAAGCCAAATCTCTGTCTATTATAACTAATGAAAATATATTAAATTTAATAGACTTGGTTGGAGATATTAGTTTCTGACAGGAAATGATTGCTCACTAATTACATCCATCCTCATACCAGTAGAGTGAATTCTTTAAGTCGGAGGTATTATTGGTAATTCAAAATAATTTTTTTTTTTTTTTTTTTAATTTTTGAAATTTGAAGACGTTAAGCATATTTCCGGTGTTGTTACTCTGTTGGCCACTTGAAGAGAACCGTGCCCATCACAGCTCAGTACTGATGGGGAGGCTCTGATGCGTGCCGAATGACTTGGCCTGCATGGGAAGGTGGAGGAAAGGTGGCACATTGGCTTGCTCGGTCTCTTCTTTTTCCAGATCTTTTTATTTTTACCTCTTAATTTTCACCATCTCCATTTAGTATGTGTAGCAAATATCCCAGGATAAAGGGAGTGTCAGGGTGATTCAGTTCAGTGGGATCACAAGGGTCTTCTTCAGCATATGGGAAGAGATGAAGGACAAATAGAGGAGAGAGAGATAACGAAATGCAGCTCTCATGATCTGTTAGTCTCGAAACCAAAATACTTCAGCTTTTGTTGTTCCTGCAATGGAGAGAGGGGCTCCCATGAAAAAATAGCCTTTTTCTTGTGATAACAGCTGGGAAGAATCAGGCTAACTGACATTTGTTAAAGTAAAAGGAGCAAAATAGTCTTTAGCTTCTGTTTTGAAAAGTTCTTGCTAACAAAGATGTCAGATTGGTTCCTTTGGCTGTTGTTTGGCAGACAGAGCTGTGTCAGTGCCGCCCCTGCTCTGTTGATTGCAGCATGATGGCTGAAGGAAATCTCGAGGTTTTCACCAAACTTAGTTTCCTGAAGTTCCCATGGGGAGAGGGAGGAGGAAATGTTTCAAATGCTCCTTGACTGATTTATAAGTGAGTGCTTCTTGCAGCTGGGTCAGCACGAGGTAAGCGTTGGCTGTGCCTGGTGGCCCTGGCGTGCAGTGGTTTTTCAGCACGAGCGCGTGTCCCTGGCACTGCCCCACGCCTGGGCTGGCCCGTGTCATCCGCCCAAACGGTGCCGTGAGTCTGCTGCTCCGCAAGCCGCTTTTCTGCCGTGAAACAAAGCCAAAAAACTTCACAAACCTGTTTCTGCTCCAAGTCCAGAGAGAAACGGGATTGAGAGGCTGGGGGAATTGGGCTTGCTCAGCCTGGAAAAGAGACGGCTTTGGGGTGACCTTGTTGCAGCCTTCCAGTACGTGAAGGGAGTGTTGAGGAATACGTCTGCTGCAGGTAGCTCAGGGTGCAGGTTGAGTTCTGGGTGGGAGCCTGACACAAGAGGCCATGAACTTCTGAGCCTTTGGATAACAAAGGGCAGTAAAATGGGTAGTGCCAGCCAGGTGAATGCACATGGAGAGGCACAACAGGAACTGAGGAGTCAGGAGGAAGACTGAGACTTGAGTAGGGGTAGACTGTGAGGGGATAAAAGCCCAGGGGTTCCTTTGCTGGGTCCCTCCTCGGAGGCACCAGCTCGAGTTGTTGCTCTGTGGCTGTGTTGTGAATAAATTGCTTTATGGAATGAGGCATCTGAGACTCTGCTGTGGGAACCCTGGGCTCAAACTGGTGAGGAAACCTGGTCTGGCTGGGTGAGTGTGCGCTTTGCAGGGAGTCAAGTGGGGACCCATCGGGCCATTGGAGCCACCCACTGTGAAGGGGCTTTGGTGCCTGCTGTGATAGCCTCTGGCATCGGTCTCTGGCATCGGGAGTGTGACTGCCAGAGAGTCTCGAGAATGGTCAGAATGAGAAATGTCATTAACAGGAGCCTAAAAGAAAGTTGGAGAGGTACTTCTTACAGGAGCAGGTAGTTACAGGACAGGGGAGAATGGATCCAAATTGACAAAGGGTAGGTTTTGAATAGATATTACCGGGAGGAAGCTCTCCCCTGTGAGGGTGGTGAGGCCCTGGCACAGGTTGCCCAGAGAAGATGTAGATACCCCATCCCTGGAAGTGTTCAAGGCCAGGTTGGATGGGGCTCTGAGCAACCTGGTCTAATGGAAGGTTCCCTGTCCACTGCAAGGGAATTGGAACCGGATGATCTTCATGGTCTTTTTCAACCCAAACCATTACGATGAATAGCTGAAAATGAATGTCTTTGTAATTAGGGGCTTTTGACTATATATTTTTTTTCTGGTTCCCCCCCCACTCCTTTTTTTTTATTCGATTTGTGACACTTATAATTCATATATAGGAATACATCTCATAAACTGTCAGAAAAATTACATTCTACATTCTTTTTCTAAATATTTCAAAGGATGGAAGTATTTAACAAGAACAGAGAATATTTTCAGGATACTTTTATTGAAGCTCCCCAAATTGACGAAATATAGAATCATAGAATGGTTTGTGCTGGAATGGACCTAAAGATTATTTAGTTCCAATCCCTGTGCCATGGGCAGGGATGCCACTCACTAGACCAGGCTGCTGAGGGCCACGTCTCCAGTCGGGCCTTCAACACTTCCAGGGATGGAGCGTTGAAAACTTCTCTGGGCAACCTGTTCCACTCTCTCAGCACCCTCACAGTAAAGAATTTCTTCCTAACATCTAATCAAAACCTACTCTCTACCAGTTTAAAACAAAATCTCTGTGGGACTAATGGAATGCATTGGTATTAGAATGTGAGAGCAGACTTTTCTCGTGTATGTTTCACTTATATATGATAATAAAATGCTGAATTCTACATAAAATGTATTGGATTTAACATACTTGCTTGAGAAAATCTTTGTCAGCTGCATCTGACTGTTCCATAAGACTGCAATTATCATCTGGCAAATGGGATGCATTTTGGAGATGAAATCATAAGAATATTTTTCTTTGCCCTTTCCCTCAAGGCCATGGAAATGGAGAAGAATTTCAGTGGGTGCCTGGTTTTTACACTTGGATTTTAAACAAATGCAGGATGAAACTGTAGGTTGTGCATTTTTAGGTATGCATCATTGGCCGCTCTTTTGCACTTTAAGTGCTCTGAAAGAGTGGTTGCCTTGATCTCATGTAAGTCATGAGAGATGAGTGATTCTGGGAAATTGAGAATGTAAAAGAGACGTTTCCACTGTTTAAAAATGCAGGAGTGTGTCCACTGATTTGTTAAATCTTCATGTAAATGCCTGTATTCATTTAGCATGTTGTGTGGACTGGCTGGTGGTTGACTAATGGATTGCTTCGTATTAGTCAGCGGGTGCAGAGGTGAAGAACAGAAAACATCCAGAAACAGTTAATTCATCTGTTCATCCCTTCTGAGCAGCTCTTAAAACCCCTGCAAGACTGAGCTGCCTCTCCAGTTTTCATAATGTAATGTAGCATCTGCATTAATTAGTGGTTTTGGTAAGAGGCCAAAAGGAATGTATTTGTTTCTTAATAAGAAAATAATTATTGTATAATTTTCTTTGACTGCATCAGCATTTTGCAGTAGTTTTCATACGAGTTAATGAGAATCTCTTTGCAGAAGAATAATCTTTCCTCTTTTGGTGGGTAAAATTCTGTGCTGGGGTGAAAAACCTACTGGGCCACATGTTTGTAATGTCTGCAGCACTGAGTACTGCTCAGAATACACATATTCCTTTATGTTTATTTTCCACGCTTTTTAGGAATTCTGTGCTGGTTGTTTACATGGGTAGTTAATGGACTAGCTTTTTTCATTCTTAATGGGAATGGCCCCTCCTGATGTGCTAGAAGGTCATCTGCTAATTTGTGAAGTGTGTAACTCGAGGAAAATGAGTTCGTTTATGGTATGCACATTACAATTCATGTAATTTTTATTTAAATATATGAACATCTGCCATTTTCTAACTACCACACCCTACATAATGGAGACCTGGCAGTCTGAAGGAAGGTAGGAGCTGGTGACAGAAGATTTTTAATTACCTTTTTTTCCTGGAGGTAATCACAATGCTGTCCAAACCTGTCTGATGTTACGGTACTGCTCTTTCTCCCCACTGCCCACCCGCCCATGATTTGTGAACAGATCATTTAGCAAATGATCATGTAAACCCTATGGCTCTAAAAAAAAAGGTAAGAAAAACTGGTAGCCAGGAAAGAGTCTCTAAATGCGGGGGAATTAAGTGCTTGATACTATTAATAATGGTCTGGCCATCACAGGGCTGACATTTCTTAGTCGACAGGAAGATGAAAAGAAAAGCAAGCATTTAGACCATCTGTATGTCTTTAAAGTGATTTGGGGTCTGAGAAGACATCTGATTTCACTAAAGAAGCTAAACATTCCCAAGAAGATAGTAGTAATAGGGGGAGCTAAAGGGTGATCCTATTTGATTTTTCTCAAGGATAATGGGAAACAGCTCATCTGATATAGCTCCTATTTTCTCTAAGAATAGGCACAATTTGCTTAAACTGAAAGACTTAACTGCACCATTCTTCAGTTCTAAAATATTTTCATTTTCTTTAATGAATTTTCCTTTCTACTTCTCCCCTGTGCACTCAAAAGTTTTGGCTTGGAATGGATCCCAGGACTGGGATGCTTTGGTGCAGTTAGCCTTATTGCACCTATGTACTTTTGTCACATGCTCGGGGAAAGATTAAAATAGTCTTGTTCAGAAGGATAACAGGGAAATTATACTCTCAGTCAAAAAACCTCAAATGCCTGTAGCCAGTAAGGGTAAATATCCCTGCTAAAACTACAGCAGTGCTTTCTTGGGTCAGAATGAGCATGAACATTGAATGTATTTTTCAGACCTGTGGAAAATAATTTTGTGGTATCCTTGTGTCATTATTATGCAGCGAGACATTTGGACTCGTACTGCGTGTTTCCAGATTGTTGATAGGTCATGGTTTTGGTGTTCAGAGAGCTTCAAGTTTTGGGGGAGTTGTGAAGTTTGCTTTGGCTCGACTTCTGCTTATGACAAAGCTATGAGCAGAAAAGTCTATATATTTCTTGAGTAGGAGGTAACTTGCAGGGTGGTGGCTCTCAGATCCTCTGGCGCTGGGATGATCTTGCTTTTCAAGATGCATGTTAGTGCATTTTCCAGCAGCACCCAGCAAACAGGAAGGATCTCTTAGGTCACGTTAAAGAGCTCACCTCTTCCATCTCTGCAAGGCGGTGGGTACCGGTGGCACAGTCCAGCTTAAAGGAGTGAGGTGTCATCTCACTGGAAATGGCAGAGATTTCCCGACATCCTTTGGTGTTTCTGGTTGGCTGATCCATCATCAGAAGCCGTTGGCTTCTGGCAGGGTGTACATCAGCTCAGAGCTGCAGATGTTTCCAGCTGTGCAAATTAAAAATCCTCACCTAGTGCTTGCTGTATCAATTTAGGATGGCTCGGAACTTCGTGTAGGTGGATAATAGTTTGTGGTTGATTAGCAAATAAACATGTAATTTGTTGCTTTTTCCTGTGCTGGCACCTGGAGATGAATGAGGCTAATGCTCTGGAGAGGTCATCTCCCAAAGGTGATGAACGCAAATAACTTTACCTCTAACTCCTAAATTGGTAGCCTCATCTTTTCATTGAAATGCAAAGAAGTAGCCCCAAATTTGGCAATTCTAATAAAATGATCTGTTAAATGCTGGAAGTAACTTGAACTGGTGACTTTTGAACCTTTCATATATAGGTCTGTAGATTCTTTAGAAGAGTTATCATCAGTGGGAAAAGACTAGTATTTTTTTATCAAGAAAGCTTTGTTCACAGGTATATAAGTTACTTTCTGTATTTTTTTTTTTTTTTTTAAATAGCACTTACTCTTGAATAAATACAATCATTTCTGGCAAACAAGTTTAGCCCAGTTTTTCAATACAACATCTTGCTGGGAGGGTTGCTGGGATGACACCTTACCTTGTAAATGCCACTGTGGAGTCAAAGTTGTGTGTTACGGATTTGTGTTTCGAAAGGCAAATACCACCAGCAAAATGATCATGGTCTTCAACTGGATTATGGTTATCCCTTGGAAAGAAAAAGTTGCATAATGATTTTTCATTGCAAAGGAATGATGAAAACATTGCATATGAAGATGAACTAATCTTAGGTTGTGTAAGGTCATACTTGTAAAGGTTTTCTTTTTAATCTGAAGTGCCTCTTCATAGGCTAATCTTGTCATAGTCAATCTGGGTATAAAAGTCACCTTATCGGTGTTGAGGGAAATAATAACTAAAAAACCAGCTTTGGCTGAGTAACATTCTCAAAGAGCACAGCCTTGTTGAAGATGCAATTTTTAGATACTGTACAATTTTATACATTTTTCTTGGTTTCTGTCCAAACCTTTAAAATAATGGACCAGCTACATCAGCGACTTGCAAAGGACTTCCTTCTATGTGTGTGTTGCTGGTTTTTATCCACGTGAGATCATTTTATGTCTCTTGTAGTTGATGCTTAAAATGGTTCACCTTACGGTTTTAAGGCGGAAGAGCAATCATGACATTATGTGATACTTTACAACATTTGTAGTTGTGTCCTCATTTTTGACGGTATAAATGCATTGAGGGGAGAACTGCATCTTAGTGAGCTTAATGGTATTGATAGAGTATCTCTAGTCTTAATCAGTCCCTGGAGCAACCTAAATCTGTATATAATGAGCATTCTGGAAACAGTGTGCCTACCTCTACTGTTAGAAATCAGTGCTTAGTGGGTTGGTTTTTTTGCTTTTGTAATTGGTGTGATGTTCGACTTGAGTAAATTTCATTCACATTAACCTTGAAGTAAGGAGCTTCAAGTTGTTGGTTGTTATTTTTTCATGTCTCAAGTGTTTTGTTTCTCATTTCTTTGTGCTTTTTATCGTAGGGAAATGAAATGGAGTTAATAACTTTTATTTGTAACAGCGTCTTTTATATTCTTCGGTTAAAAAGAACTTATTCCACTTGCTTGCATAAGGAATGAAAATTAAAAACAGGTGGTATCAGCTCTGTTGCACTTTTAAAGAGACGCTAACAAGGCTGCTGGGTTTATAGGCTTATTGACAGAAAACAAATTAATTTCATCCCTTTTCTTCCCTTCACTGCTTCTTCCTTCTTTTCCCTCTTAGTTGTGCTTTTCTGGGCAGGCATAATAATTGAAGTGTACAGCATATGATTGTTACTGACTGGCACTATGGCAATGTCTGCACATGGCTCTCGACTTCCCTGCGTGTGAGTTGGAGAAGTTGTTTTATAGCTTCCTACAGGAAGGATCTGAAAATAACTGAGGAAAGGTAGATTACATTTTGGTGTCTTACAAGATCCCGTTCCAGGAGTGAAATACGTAAATATTTTAAATAGAAGAGTTAAAAATTTGCTATGTAACTTTTTGTCACTAATGTTACCCAGCTTTGTGAGTTGTTTCTCACTCACAGACATAACCCAAGGTGGAATTTGCTTCTGAGGTTTTTCTTGGCTTTCCTGTTTGTTTGTTTTGTTTTTGTTTCTTGTGTTAGTTTTGTTTTGGGGTTTTTTTTTGTTTGTTTGGTTTTTTTGTTTTTGGGGTTTTTTTTGTGAACTATTCCCAATACACATATTGAGGAGGATAACACCAATGTTGGTTGTGTTGTACAAAGTAGTCCTTTCGCTGGTGCCATGGATGTTCTGTTACCCAAGAGAATTCTGTTTCCTTCTTCACTGACTTGTTTTCCACGTTTCCTTTTCAGCATTCTCTTTTTTTTTTTTTGGGGGGGGGGGCCTGTTCATATGTAGATCTGCCTTTTAATGGATGGTCTTGTTTCCTTTTTTGCATCAAGGCATTGTTTCACATTTCTTCATCCTTTTACTTTGCTAATGTTGGGGGTTTTTAAAACAAGTGTTGGAAGACCTTTAAGGATATATGTTTATACGCGTATAGAAAAGATGAGCTGTGTGCATGTAGTTGTTTCTACTCAGTAAAAACAGCGGTGAGAATGTTTGGGGTCTGTGCTGCAAGGAGAGGTGTGCTATGATGCGTGTTACTGAGCACTGTTGCTCTGATCAGTTGTGTGTGTATTGCCTTACTTGTGTGTTTTCCAGCCTTTCCATATAGAGTCAAGGAAAAAATAGTTAAAATCGAGGCAGTGAATGTGCTCGATCCTTTGTATCATCTGCTGAACAGGGTATTATCCTGTTGCAGACATTCCTGGCCATTTGAGCAGAGGTTTATCTAATATTAAGTATTTTATGTCTTGCATGTATTCCCTTCACATCTATCACTGAGCCAGGATCTTTCATTGCTGCCTCTGATTCAAATGGAGGAGGCTCTTGCACTTGTCGTGTTGCAGAAAATGCGTGCAAAAACGGGACCTACCATGGTTGTCCTTTACCCAACAGGAATTGCTGCATGCACTGGCATGTTACCATGTCACACAGGACACATTGTGTTCTCGTTTGGGTTTGATGTTCAGTGACAAAAGCATGTGGAAGCATGTAAGATACCTAGCACACGTTTAATTTGCAATAGTTGCATAACGCGTCGTTCCGGGTTTCTCTTGGATTTGTCAGTCTTCATGTATGTTCTCTGAAATCGCTGATCATGTTTGAAGGAAAGCATTAGGTGGGAAGTGTTCTTTGTCGCAAGTTGAAATATTGCAAATAATATTTCTGTTGAAGGATTTGTTCTGAAACACCCAGATTTTCCATGTATTTTTAGTATATGAATTTTTTTTTATAGATGAGCGAGTCTTGCAAAATGTACATTTGTTCAATTTTTAATGCTGTATCATGACATGCTAACAAGTTGCAATCCTTAACAGGTAAAGACAAATCCTTTTACTGTTTTATACATCACATGAAACTTTCAGTACCATGAGTGAAATGTGCATATTACTTTATAAAACATTATAGGAAGCTGCAATTTAATGATGTTTACGGCAATCTGAAGGAGGCAGAATTTTTTTCTGGTGGTGCCATACTGAAGAGCATTTGTGCATACAATTATGCTCATAACTTATTAAAGCTAGTATGAAATTTAAATAAAATGGAGTTGAAATTGTACTGAAATCTGTTTAGTTGTGGAGGTTGGAAAATTACAAATCAGGTCTGCTAAGCAGCTAAGGGTTTTTTCCAGTTTTACATTTAATCACATTTATTTCCTGTTCAGCCACATTATTTGCTTGTTAAATGCACAGGAGAATATTTTTTGTAAATTATCTAAACTTCATAGCTTATGCACACAGATTCTAGGGAGAATTAGTACTGCCAACAGAAATAGATTTTAGATTAACTGCTAGTTAAACTGTATACATGCAGAGGTCAGGCAGTTTCTTCACGTATACTATAGAAATGTCCCCCATAACAGATCTGTGAACTGTTCAGGTTCGCTGATCCAGGGTGAGTTGAATTGGAGGAGAGATTTCCCATCTGTTTTGGGTCTGTGCTTGCAAAGATGAGGGAATTGTTTAAAGTTGCCTTTTTCTTTTTTTTCCTTCCCCCCTTCGGTGCAGTTCACACAATGTGCAAAACCTGTTAGTGTTTTGTATAGCGCAATGTTTGAACCAGAACCCTTCCTGGTCATCTTGATGGGGCTCCTCCTAATTATCGCTCTGATTATGGAGAACACGCAGCTGTTTGACCTTCAGAAGGAATACTGTGGGTGAGCCTGGTGCCACTCCTATATGTGGGAATTCTGCTGAAGTGGCCTCTCCATTTCCACGCTGTGGGCTGGAGCAGCATTAAGCACTTCCCACATGAATCTGCAGTGGAAAACAGAAGATAAATTGGATGAATGTAGCCCCAGATCATTAGGAAAAAAACCAAACAAACCACCAAAATGTTTGGTACAAAAAGCCATTCTTTTGTCTTGGGACCTCTTGTTCTCTCGCCTGGTTTATTGCACTGTAATTCTTTTATTTGTTGTGCGTAAGGAACATCCCAATGACATTTCTGTGTAGTTAATCAACATTTTCTTTTTAACTACCAGTCAAAGGAGTAAGAACATGACTGTGCCTAGCCAGAAATTGCATTTCACAAAGAAAACTGCAAGTTCACAGAATATTCAAGCCCAATTCATTAATTGAATTGCTTGAAAAGCCCGTTTTAAACAAGGTTTGTTTGAAAAAAAATGAAATTAAATTTAAAAAATCTAAATCAGAACCTGACAGATTAATGCTGATAAAACACTTTGGAGGTGTAGAGTGCTGCTTCCAGTAGAACACATCTAATCTGTTTGGAGTTTTTTTCATAACAGCATGGGTTTGTGTCCTTTTGATTCAGAATGAGCTGTTGCAGTGTGAGAGGAGTTCACACTCGTGGGTACCGAAGGTGCTCGGCTTCACCCGGGCGCCGTGCTGCCCAGCTGGGGATGTGTATCATCAGCACTACTCTGTCTCGCTGCTTAATTATCTTTGTGTGCAAAGCTGGAAAGAGAACACAGGAAAGAAAAATGTCTTTGCACAGCGATAATCAATAAGACCAGCAGTATTTTAGGCCTCCGGTGATCACAATTTAGTTGTTTTGAAAACAATCACAAGAAAGACTAATGGTGTAGAACTTGTCATTTGCTGGTTGTTCCTGACAACTCAGAAGAAATTGTGTTAGGAATGGGATTAATTAAATATTCTGTTTAGCTGATTGTGTTAGTGAAGGTTTGAAATATTAACTGTAAATTGTACTACAAGGTTTTAAATCAGTGGCCAGCTTTACTGCCCTTCAAGCAGGGGAAGAACCCGGGGGTCTCCACACACCCTGCCAGGTCCAGCTCCATTTTAACTACTGGGAGTTGAAGTAGCACTGCAGCACAAGCTCCTGGGATAGTAAAGAATTTTTTGCTTGATGAGGTTAATGACTTTTATCTAAATAATTGCTTGGGTTTTTTTTTTTTTTTTTTTTTTTTTTTTTTTTTTTTTTTTTTTTTTTTTTTTTTTTTTTTTTTTTTTTTTTTTTTTTTTTTTTTTTTTTTTTTTTTTTTTTTTTTTTTTTTTTGTTTGTTTGTTTCTTGTTTGTTTCTTTTTTTATGAAAGTGGATTAGGCTAGAAGTACCAGGATTATTTTTTCATGTTTATGTGTAAGATTGGAGAGAAAATGCTGTATAATTTTCTGTTAGGTTTCTGCTAAGCAAATTAGTTGGACTATTGGAGAATATTCCAGTTGTAAGTGAACCAACTAGTACAGTCTGTTTTTTTCTAGAGTTAAAATGCACATGTATTTTTACTAGGATAACTTTTCTTCATTGGTTTTCTAAGGTGAGTGAGCCAGATAAGTGCTGATGGGTATTTGTCTTCTTGAATGGTAAGGCCAAGTTTGCTTTTTGGGAATAAAATTCCTAGATTGAAGGAATTACCAATGGCTTAGCATACATCTTGTCCAGCAAGTAATATGCTATTTTCAGACAATTTTATATAAAGAGCTACACATAAATAACTCAAACCTCAGAGAACATCAAAAATGCAGCCTTTGAGACTCCAAATAATGTGTCTGAAGACAGGCTTGGGAACAAAATGTGATCTCCTTGTGAATTTGTTGTAAATATAAAGTAAAATTTATTAAGAATTGATTTTGACTGAGCTGTAGGACTGCATAGCAGCTGCTGTGAGGACAAAAGCAACAAGGACGTGAAGTGTGGAAATGTCCAGTGAACTCTCAGCTGGCTACTGTGCCATGGAAACTGTTGTGGGCTGCCTATCGTCAGGGAGAGAGTGTGTGAAGGCCCCTAAAATGAACAATATTTCTGAAGTTCTGTTTTGCTGACCACAGTGTCCTCAGTGTGATGAAGATGGAAAAAGTGCCCAAGTGAGCACGGAGCTTGGAATTGCATGCCTGAGTTTGGGGTGGGGAGCAACAGTTCTGTGTCGGCCAAAGAAGAAAAGAGAGGTTGTGGGAGGTGTAGAAATCGTTAATTAAGAGGAGAAAATGTAGAAACAGTCTCCATTTAAAAAAAAAAAAGGACGGGAAGTAGGTCTTTCATTTTAAAAGCTTTCTTTTAAAAAATATAATAGTCATTAATTTTCTGTGTCTTGTGGAGAGAGCTCAAGAAGCAATTGGTTCTATTTGAAGCAAAGATGGTTTTCCTTGGATGTCCAAAAACCTTCTTATAAGTCATAGACTTAAAATAATTTTTAATGGCATTTCCTTTATAGAAGAGAATTCATATATACTTATCTATTGATCTAATGGAGCCTTCTAGATATGCAAATATATTTCTGTAGAAGTTATGTGGAAATGTATTTCCATAGAAAGCTTGATCTTAAATAATGTCTTCCAGCTCCAAATTTCTCTGATCCTCTGCTGATTTTTTTTTTTTTTTTCTTGCTTTTGCCAAGACAGCTACTGGAAATGTGCATTAGTAGTTACTTCTCGTGGTAGGTACTTGAGAAAATGCACTGAAATTCATTTTAAGCTGCAGGCACTACAATCTGCAATCTGTAAGTCTGTTGTAACTTTTTTTTTTTTTTTTTTTTTTTCTTGTGTAATAAAAGTNGCCTTGGAGATTGAAGTAGTTCACAGGGCTGTGCATAGAAATGGAAGGGAAGCCTCAGGCTACACCCCACTGCTCTCTCGGGCTGGTACGCGCTCTCTTGAGGGGATGGGAAGAAAGCTACTGATGTGAACTGTGCTTACTGGTTTAAAGGCTGGGCTTAGTGATCTAAATGTCACACATTGCTGTGTCTGAAAACACCTTCACGTACCTGGGGGAAAAGTGGAAGGAGGATTCGTGATCTAGTGGGAGGTATCCCTGCCTGTGGCAGAGCAGTTGGAACTAAATGGTCTTTAAGGTCCTTTCCAACCCATACCACTCTGTGATTAGTCAAGTTTAGTTTACATAAGCAGCTTCTCATGCAGTTCTTTGATACCCTATTCTTTCTTCTGAGTGAGTCTCATTTATATAGGTGCTTTAGGAAAAATGTTTTTTTTTTTTTTTTTTTTTTAATGTTCTGGTTTTCAGCCAATAAATTTAAATTTTCATTAAGATCCAGCAATATCCACTTCAGCGGGACTTCCCAGGATGTGGCTCAATGACTCATGAGCTGGAGTTGTGTGCAGTGCTCCACTCCTTGCAAGCAGTCAGAAGCAAATCTTCCCTATACTTGCTTCAGAGCTAATCATTCCCAACAAAGATGTGTTTGTTGCTCCTGTGGAGTTTTACAGAACTAAAAGTTTATAAATATCACTTTTGGGCTGTTCTTACCCCTGCATTATATAGATTAGAGAGGAGCAACAGAAATTTTTTTATTACTAAAATGAATGACCTTTGCTCATCACTAAGAGGCTCCCTTTCAACACAGTGAGTGTGGGGAAAAAAAGTGTTGTACTGGGGCTTTCTCTGCAGTTGTGCATGGAATCAAATGCAGATTGGAAATATGTGGCATGCAGAGGGCTCAGGGATAAGAAGTGGCCTGTGCTCATTTAGGCCAAGAGGCCCATTCTCTGGGAGCCTCAGGTTCCCAGCAAAAATGTTTTCCAGTGTTCTCTTTGTTAGTACCAGTCTAGGTATGGGACAGGGTTTCCTTTGACCAACGTTTTATTACAGAATGCTTAAAATAACAAGCAAGCAGTCAGTAGAGACCCTGATATATATATTTTTTTCCAATAATCAGTGTTTGATATTCTGGGATTTATTCAGAGAAAAAGGAAGTTAACATTTCATGAGGCAATATAACCTATTGAACAAAACTTCAACATTTAAAATGTTGCACTTTTTAAGTTCTTCGAGTTATTATGAGTAAGGTTTCTGGAAATGACGTGCTGCTGCGAGTCAGAACCTCTTCTAACATGACATCAAATGCAATTATTAAAGTTTTAAAATAAATGAAGAGAGTCATTGAGTTCAGCATTGGTATAGATAGGCCTTGTGGCTGATTCTGGGGCTTTGGGACTTTTTTGAAATCTAAACATCTGTGTCTTCTGTTTGTTGAATGTGGCTTCAGGGGGGTAATAATATGTGTGGTGCCAGTATCTCCGTGGTGAGGAAGATAAACACAGGGTGAAAGAAAGGGCTTTAATACGCCAGCAGAGTGGTCGTTGACAGTTACTGTCTGTATTTTTCTGTACGTGTGGGAGAGGGAGAGTAAAAATTTGACTTTCCAAATGAAAAGGAAGATGAAAGGCAGGGATGGAGTTTCACTGATGGAAAACAAGAGGGAGGGAGCCTGCTGTGCTGGAAAACTAAGGGAAACCTCTCCAGAGTGAAAACATTGGGAAGCAATTGAAGCCTTGTTACCAATGTTAATGCTTGAGAGTGTCAGTGCTTTGTCTTGATTTTCTCTGATACCTGATCCCAGGGCAAATTCCCTCTTTGGCATGTTTATCTCGCCCCCATCCCCAGGCCCTGAGGCCCTAAAGGTGAAATGTGAGTGACACATGCCACGGAGATCCTTCCCTGTGTAGGATTTATTCCTGCAGTGTTTGGAAACCAATGAAAGCAGCAGGGCAGTGTTTGGGCCTACCAGGTCCGTTTTCAGCTCTTGTGTGCTGCAGAGCTGCTTCGCTGCCCTGGCAGGGGTTTTTCTGAGCCTACTTGGCTTGTAAGAGAACAGTCTGAAGTGTCAGTAATCTTTTAATTTAACAATTATTTTTCCACATGCTATTGTAAACTTTGAGTTAAAGTTCTAGTGAAAATTTTAGTCGGGAATTGTACAGGAGGCTTGGTGAAATTTGAGATGCTCTGGGCACCTCGCTTCTGAAACTTCCAACTTGAATATAAAATAAATTTTCCAAGCAATATGCTATTGACTTTGCATACAAATATTTGCTTTTGCAAATATCTTTAAACTTTAATTAACGGGAAGGTATTTTTTGGCTTTACTGCTGTGGTTCAGTTAAGGCCAGCCTGCTACCAATATGGAAAAAGATTCGTTTATGTAAACCTCAAGTGTTTGCTTGCGTGCTTTGACATCCAGCGTGTGCAATATCATTTACTGAGACAATTAGTTTATGGCTGGTTTTGTAGCAAGGCTCGTGTTGAACATTAAGAAATGACTTTTGGAAAACTTATTCTAGCTAAAAAAATTAATCACTCGCATATTATGATGCTTATTCTCATATTTCAGTTTTTCCCAGTGCACAGGACAGGAAAAAACCCTCAAAACCACTCAACTTTTATTTCTGAAAGTTTTCTTGAAATGTTCTGTTTCTAAGCCGTGCTGTTCAGAGTATGAATTCAGACAAGCAACATAACTAGTTTTCTGGAAATTTTACATTGATTTTAACTTAACGACATGACTAAATCAGGTAAACTTCTTCAAGGAATTTATTGTTATTTGCTAATAATAAAAAAAGCTTATTGAATTTCAGTGTGTGTTTCAAAATGCAGTAATAAAATAAGTAATATGGCTGAAAAATGCACATTAGAATTAGATTTGACACCCTTATTTGCTTTATGTCTACCTTTATCTTATGATGCATTATTCACTGGTATTATACAGACTACTTTATTAAGTCTTAATCAAATGTATTTTATCATAAGTGTCAATTCAATATTTTGCTATTGTATTTCTGTTTTAAAGTACTGAGCTTTTTGTAGGGGGATGATAAATGTATGGCAGTTTGGTCAGGAAGGGACAGTTTTATATTGGCATTTTGTAAAATTACCTATAAATTGTAATTCTCCATTCTGCTCTAAAATGCCTGTGGATTAAGTCTGCTCTATTTGCTTATATGAAATTGCAAAATTGAGGAAGCAAAGTGACTGATGCATGTTTATCACATTTAGATGCGTTGGAAAAAGTGTTTATATGTGAATGTGAATTAAGCCTTTTTGATCAGTGCAGATTGTTTGCCCTAGAACTACTCAGAGTTACGTGTATGTGGCGTTTAGGGTGTGTGTCCAGTGTGTGATTTTGTGTGTAAAAATGGGGACCAGGTAATTGTGTATGTTACTGTACACAGCTGTGTAATTGCATAGTTAGGGATAACATGGTTTCATACATTAGTCTGCTTTTTGGACCCTTAACTATTTGGATTTGCATAGGCTTTACTCAGAAAAATCATTTTTTCTGCCTTGAGTTGGCTGGATAATGTAAAACGCCAATTAGTAGCTGTTTTAAATTAGAATGTTGGCCCTCTCTCCTGCTTAGTAGCACAGCCCAGTTGTGCTCTAAGAACAGCGTGCTCACCCCACGCAGGGCTGTAAGGAGGCTGAAGTTTTGCAGGCAGATTAAAGTTAAAGATGATAATTTTGCATTTTCAGTGTCTCAGCTGAAGACTTGCATCTTCCTTACAAAATACAAATAGGTTAAACGGTTGCTTAACAGTCTCCCATCTGGGAAGCAAGAATTAAGTGGTTTCCATGACACTAATCAATTTGTTTTGTTATTCCCATAAATTTACATTTCTCTGCAGCAACAAAGACTTGTCTAACTACAAAGCATGCTTAGAAGGAGCTGCTATTTTTCATTAGGAGGCACCGAAAGACAGAGCAACCCATTTACTCGGGCTAATACAAAACCTTCATTTTTCTCTATAAATTCTGCATTAAGCTACACTAATGCTGATGGGAATTAAGCCACGTGTATGGCCTCGGAGGCAGCAACAAACTCTTTCACAAACAGAATAGATGATGTTCACTGCTGATACTTTTTTTTTTTTTCCTCTCCCCTCCAGGCTGACTGAGCTGTGTGGTAGGAATACACATCATGACAAACAAAGCAGTATTTATAGAAGCATTAGGAAGTTCATAAGCTCAGAAGCAGTGCAGCAGTTTGCGCTGTTACAAGTTCTGGCTCTTTTGTCTCAATTTTATGACCCTGGACACGTGGCATCTAGAAAAAAAAACGAGGAAATCCAATCTTGAAGAAGGGTTGGGAAGTGTCTAAGTGTTCTTGCTTAGTTTCTTTGTTAATAGAGCCAGAGTTAAGGTGCAGGATAACTGACCTGCCGAGGGCCTGATGCAGTTATGGCTGAGAACTGTGCACTACAATCACGTCTCTGAGTGCTTCTCTGGCGTCTCCATCAGGCTGTGCTTTGCTGCTGATGGTCTGTGTGTTTAATGACCAAAAAAATAAAAAGCTTTATATAAAAGTACTGCTGTGCCAATCAGATTCAGGCCTGCCAAGTGCCTGTGTGTAGAAGCAGCCTTTAACTTGTTAAAAAAAAAAAAAAAAACCAAAAGGCAATTTAAATATGTGACCAGCCTTTTCTTGCATGAATGCTGTCGGATGCTGTTTTTCCAAATGTGCTTGAGTGAATGAAATTAGGCCCATATAAAAGGAATACAAGAACCATGCTTGGAGCTATGAATAGCAGATGGAACAGTACTGGAGTCGACATACTTGACTTTTTCAGCCTTACGCACAATATTCACTTGGATGACTTTATAATGTAAATTTAACAGATCTGTAGGGTTGGTAAGACAATATAAGCTGTAAGAAAGGATGGCTGTAGCTCAAGAGCAGTTAGGAAATACTTCTGTGCTGAGAGCATTGGAAGTCTGCTGAAGTTTAGTTTCAGAATTTTAAAGGGTGGAGTGGAAGTCGAGGTCAGAAAACGTGAATATTTACTGTGAACTTTATCATGCTTTTTTAAATTTTATTTTTTTAAAATTTAAAAATACTGAAATGCATTCTGAAATTTATTCTCATTCAGGTTGTGATGCCTACCTCTTCCATTTTGGGAAAATGACCTGTGGTTCAATAGGAGGCTTTCCTAAATTCCTACGTAAGCTGCTTGGGCTTCGTAGGGTTGTTTTTTTGCTTTGCTGGCCGTGCTGTGGGTTGAGTTGTATGGACATTCTGTGAGTTGTCCTTTGTAAAAACAAGAGAAAATCTTAATTGAATTCTGTGATGCTGAATTTACATCTTGGGTTATGTCGACACCAATTCTGATTTCCTTAAAGGTTTTGTTATTGCACTCAAGCTGCGCAGAAGCTTCTCAGGCCTTCATAAAACACATATATGGTTGTGATACCTACACAATCCACTCACAGAACTGCTGTTTTGGGTGAGTATTGTGTTCATACTTGATCCTTCTGTGAAAAGTGTTTTCTTTGAAAACA
Source organism: Dasyornis broadbenti (assembly GCA_013397935.1). NCBI lineage: Eukaryota > Metazoa > Chordata > Aves > Passeriformes > Dasyornithidae > Dasyornis > Dasyornis broadbenti. The sequence continues at coordinate 1,937,712 of VZRN01006642.1, read as the reverse complement.
CGAAGTCATTAAAGGGAATGGGGAGAGAGATGAACATAAGAGCCATAGAGTATATGGAAAAATTGGTATGGCTTTTTTAGTTACTTATATTGCTTTTTCTTTCCCCCGGCAGTCATCGGATCCCTTTGTATTAAAAAGCTTGACAGATGTGATGATGTTTTCCTTGCTTCACCTGCATTTTTATGGCTTCCAAAAATTCAGTCTCACTGCGCTTTATAAGCTAGCACCACAACACAGTGTTTAAAGTCTCTTAAAAGAAGAACAGACAAGAGCTACCGCATTGTCTTCCGGTGCATTTCTGCTACCAGCTAATGGACTTCAGCCTACTCCTTGCTTTTAGTATTTTGCCAGTGGGATTTACAGAGGATTTTCTTTAGGTTTTCTTCCGTGATTGGTAGAAAAAGATGTTTTTAAGTCTAACTGGTTTTGGATTCAAGGGTGCCTCTGGCATTGCCAAATGATTTTTTTTCTTTTTTAATCTTTTCTATATTGAAGTAAAAAGTACTATAAATCTAGAGAAGTGATTGATTGAAAATTTGTTCATATTTGGGTTCAGACAATAGATTTCGTAGCTTGAAGAAAACAGTTTGTAGTTGCACGTGTATGTATAGATATTAAATCCATTGGATTGTTAAAAAAAAAAAAAAACCCAAACACCAAAACTTTTATTTTGGGTTTCTCTATTCTTTATTCTGGATTTATTTTAAAGAAGTGAGAATGGTGCTTGACTTGTCTTGCAGAGAAATTAATGCTTCTCTTTTGCAAAATGTATACAGTTCCCACAGGTAAATATTAAGCATCAGATATATGCCACGGTTCACCGGAGGGCTGGGAATAGAAAGCGACTTTATCATCATTCTATGTCACTCTGCCACCTTCTGAAGGCTGAGTAATTTCTAGGAATTGCACCCATTCTTTCAGTATTTTCTATATTTTCCCTTCCCAGACCACGGTTTTCCCGCTGTCCTTAATTAGTCTGTGGGACTTGCTCATGCAGCTCTGTACCCAGCTGTGGGAATTGTTCCTGGGCCCCAAATTTCAGGTCCCCATAGATATGTGTGTTTCTGAACCCCATGTTTTATGTTCTCAGTATGTTTAATTGTCAGTATAAGCACAAGTATAAAGGACTATAAATATCAAGACTATGAATTTTCAAATAAAACCTATAGAAGAACGCATTCTGCATGTCCTTCCTGGGAAGGTGAATGACCTTTCTTCTGATCTTACTTCCAAATGTATCCTGTAATGGAGATTTATTTCAGGTCTTCAAAACACGAACCCTTAGATCCTGGAAACGTGATATTTTATAAATGGTGATAGTATCACCCTTTAAAAAAGTGTTTTAAAAGATGTGTAAAAGTCTATGTGTAATTTGCAAGAGAAGCACATTTTCCCTTTGGGTTACTGTAATTATTTTGGAGGGTTAATTTGTCATGTATTCCCCATGGAGTCCTTGAAATATTAGTTTGCTTTCTTGAGGTTTCTCTGATGAGCAGGGGCAAAGCTGGGTATTTGATCCTCCAGCTAGAGCTGCTATTGATATGACAAATAGATCAATTTGTGTTTCTAATCATGCTCATAATGTCGAATTCAAATCCTTGATGACAAACAAACAGATACATACATTGTGGAAGAAAATAAGAAATCTTTTCCAAAAAAGCAGGATGTTTATCTGAATTTTTTTTCAGTCATTATACTTTGAAATGTAACATTTATCTTGGCATTGAGTTTCATTCTGTACTCTTGAAGGCCCCTTTCTCATTTATTACTGTTAGCATACCAGAACAAATGTTTTTCAGATGTGAAAAATCAATCATCTCAAAAACGTCGCCAGTAGTTATTTGGGTGGATTAATGCAAGGTGTTGGGAGAGGAAGGTTGAAATGAAATGTCATAATTGAGCAGCACAAGTCACCAGAGAAATAATAATCAATTGATCAAGGTTCCAGCTTGAGAAGGCTTAAAAAAATAAAACAGAAAAAAAAAAAAAAAAAGCCTAAAAAAACACCGTAAAACCCTCTACCAAAAAAAGGCAACACAAGGAAGGAGCTGGGATAGTGATACACGATACATTCAATGCTGGAATGGGCATACACTTCATGAGTTAAGTTCATTGACTACAGCATGAAGTTCTTTTCAGATTTTAATTTGTTGGTCCTGAATCTGTTTTCAGAGCTACTTCGTAGTCCTCTGGAAAATAGAAAATGGAGGCCCTTCATAAACTTATTCTGTAATCCCTAATGCTTGAGTTTCAAGTCCAAAATCTTTCTCAAGTCCATGTTGCATTGCACCTGCAAAGGAGAAGATGAATAATGATGGTCTTGTCAAATGAGTTGCAGAGAAATAATCTATTCTTTTTTTTTTTCTACTAATAGCTTAAATCAGCTCTCTACAAATGCTGAGTGTTTTAGCTGGTTTGAGGTAAGACAAATCCCATCTGTGTAGCTGAGAGGATGTTGTCCAAATAACAAACAAATTGTAACAAACCTCTTTTCCCTTGTAATGTGCTGAAGAATAACTTATGAATAAGAGATCACCCACATTTACACTCTTCTCGACATAGTCAACTGAAATTATGGAAAACACGTTGCTGACTCCTGCCACGTTCTGACTGTTGTCTTCAGTGACTGAAGCTTCCACGAGAGGGAGGAGGAGGGTCATTAATATATTATTAATAGGATAATGTATTATTAATATAGAATATTTTGAAAGCAGAGGAACATTTTATTATACAAACATAACCTCTTCCCTCAGTATCCTGATGTTCTTAATTTAGTATGGAGATGATTTCTCCCTTTGCAGCATACAAGTAAATGTGGTGGAGTGAGAGATGTGTAACTGCGTTAGGGTTTCTGGTGCGTTTTCAGTGAAGGAATGTCTACATTTTCTTGTATGGATGGACCAAACCCTGAAGGTGATTTTGGGAGAAGAAATATTTCCGAAAGCTAAATGGTTTCACCTGGGGGAAGAGGGGAGGAGATTAAGTTCCAGTAATGCCTGGAACCATTTACATTTTAGGGCAAGGAAAAACATGAAGGGCTTGGAATAAATAAGGCTTCGTTGTAGTATATCCATTGCAGTAAAACATAGAAACTCATGAGAAGGATATTTTGGGTTTTGTTTGGGATTTTTTTTTTTTTTAATGCTTTCTTTACTAGTCCATGACATGAGTTAGCTTAATTTGCATTGTAATTTGTATTGTAATGAGCCATTCCTTTTCCAGAAAACATCAGCGAGGGTAAAGTGCCTGTGTGCAAACTACCCACAGGTCATATTCTGTGAAATCAGAGTGCTTTCGTGGAAATTGGGAAGCTAATTATTAAATGCCAGTTGTCATTGCTGCAAACTTGTAAGACTGCAAGAGAAACAAGATTTTAATATAAAACACAAAGCAGAATAAGACAGATGTTTCAGAGTTAACCCTGAGTTGAAAGCGAGTAGGGGGAGAAAAAGGATTGTTTGATAGTATTTTGATGTAGATTTCAGCTCATGGAATTGAATTGTGCCCTGTGGTGGTTTCTTGAGTGCCGATGCAAAAGAGGGTATTGAGAGGAAGCAAGGGAGTGGTATGAGGTAGGGGGAAATAAAACATTGATTTGGGAACTCCTTATAATCCTTTTCTCAACACAGGTTTGACAGGGCTCTAAAGAACTGTTCTGGCAGGGGAAGTTTAGGTCAAAATCCAGTGTTTGCCCAGGCCAACGACACAGTGGTTTGTTAGTGATTATGCTGCCAATATTCTACTTACAATATTCAGAACATTAGCTTGAGCAGGGAGAAATGATGGAGCTTAGCAGTATATGTATTATTTAAGATCGGAGATATAATTGTAACTCTAAATTTCCTGGGCTACTTCCTTGTTTTCCCAGGCATATTCCAGGGAGTAACCCTGGTCCCATTGAGTTAAATGGCAAAATTAATATGGAGTCTGAGTCAGAATTTCTTTGTTGTTGTTGGGCTTTTTTTAATTTTTTTTTTCCCCCCTGTATCCCTCTAGCCATGGAAAACTGGTCTGTTAAATACAGTGCATCTTAAAACAAACCCCTTACATAATGTGTTACTTGCAAGCTTTCCTTAAAGACATATGATTAAGTTAACTGAGACATACCTACAAGTTTGCTAAATGGTGATTTTCTGCTTCCTTGCCCTCAGTTCACTTGGATGTGGCTTGGTTCCTTTAACTGTGCTATCCCTGCTCAGACTTTGAGATCTGCATTCATTCGGGAAAATCCTCCAAAAGAGAGGACCGAGTGATCTGTGTTTAAATTCTGTGTATTAATTTGGATTCAGCATCTCCCTGCCAGGAGACCTAAACGTAGCGGGCCGATGCAGCCGTACATCACACTTGAAAATACCTCCTCCAAGGTGAACTGTAGCTTCTCTTTATGAATAGCATTTATAAATTAATAAAGATGAAACAACAAAATTCAAACCCACTAAGAAATTAAACAGTTTTGTTTAGACAGTAAGTAATTCAGCATGGATCATTAAAATTAATTAGAACTGTGAGCTTTTTTTGAAGCTGTAAGAATTCAAAGCAGATGGGATTTTGAAGGAAAGGATAATAACCCTTTCTGTATCTTTCAAGAGTTTTAAAAAGAATTTAGTGATTTTAATAACACTCAGGCCAGCGAGGTTCCTTCAGCTGGTGTGCTAATGGTGCAGTGATGCCTTTCCCTTCATACAGCATCCCTTTAGATGCTTCACTGAATTTCCTAACTCACGGTTAAAGAACAAAGCTTTTGTAAATATTAATCTTCCTATTAATAAACATGGTATTTTTTAAGTTTATCAGGAGTCTCCAATTAGGGAATGCTCACTGTTATGGTAGAAACTGTGGCATGTGGACTGGAGCAATGATTTAAGCACTGTAGTTAATGACTAAATATTAAGATGCATTGCTTTGTCTTGGTTGGATCTGGTGCAAATTTGTGCTCTCAGTTTGGCATTGCCAAGCCTGGCTCAAGAAGCTGAGGTTGTAAGGTTGGATGAAGGCCAATATGCAAATTGCACAGGTGCTTAGTAAGTGGAGAAGAGCAATAAAGAGAATCCTTTAGAATACCCACTTAATTGTTTTACACTTTAGCGTTCCAATCGCCATTTCTAATTTTCAGCCATTACTTTGTCTGGCAAAGGGCACCGAGATTTTGTGCTTTGTAGAGTAGTAGAGTATCTGCTATTAGTCTTGGGGGTAAAATAGGAATCTATGGGATCACGAGCATCCAGACCAAGGACATCTGGTCATGCCATAGTCAGGCAGTGACTGTGGGAAGCAGTGGGATCATACTGGAGTGTCTTCAGTGGCCTGGATGTCTGAGGGAGCCTTGGTTTGAACCTAGGCCCAATTTGGACATAGTGCCCTAATTGTTGCCTTTTACTGGTGTTTTAGTTTATTTTACATTCTTAAACTCTTATGATGTTGAATTTGAAATATTGAGGCAAAAGAAATAAAGACTCCT